>ML677349.1:35041350-35571610 GCA_007922305.1 Dermatemys mawii
CTTTCTTTCTTTCTTTCTTTCTTTCTTTCTTTCTTTCTTTCTTTCTTCCTTCCTTCCTTTCTTTCTTTCTTTCTTTCTTTCTTTTCATAAAAGCATCATTGTGAGCTAATTTAGATAAACTACTGAACAAATACATTAGTAACAGAACCTCAGTGTATAGCCAGAGAAAAATGATGCACTGCAGTCTAAATTCTCATATGGCAAAAAGCAACATAACTCTGTTTAAGTTAATGGTTCAACACCGATTTATGTCAGCTGAAAATCTGTCCCACAAACTAGGTTGTTATTGTTACATTGAATACTTGGTATATATTTAAAGGGTGTGGTTTTGAAGAATCAAATATATTTTTTCAAACCAGAATAGCAATACAACTGCTTCATTTCTGTACTCTAAAGAGTCCCCATATAATGCCCTCTTTACTTTCTCCAGGGCAGAAGAGATACTTCAGATGATCCAATGGAAAAACCAGGAGATGCAATTCACATTGTTTTATCCTAATAATTTACTTATAGTTATTTTAAGGCTTCCAACATGGCTGTCATATCATTCTGGATGATCAAGAGGCTTGTTGAATAATAAGGTGCAACCTCTCTTCTGTACTGCAAGTGTTATTGTTTGGTCTTTGAATTTGGTTATTCCCTTCTCTGTTCTGTGTTGTATATTTTTAATAAATTCAGTTATATTTCTGAACTGGAAAATGTTTTTTTATCATATTTCCTAACAAGTATTTTTAAAAGTGGATATATTTGGAAAAGAAATATCTCATACAAATAAGGTTGCAAAATCTCAACTCTGTGGCCAAAAGCCTCTAAGCATGTGTTTATATTCATCCTATTCGTCCGAACATTTAAACTCATGCTAAATTTTAAAAGTTAAGCATATGCTTAAGCATTTGGTTGAATAAGGATGGACTGCTGATTCAGAACATAAGCTATCTGAGAATAAACTATTTAATTTATATCATTATTACTTTCCAATTACAATTGCAGAACTCTGCAGCACATTCATACCCCAGTGAAATTCAGATAGATAAAATATAAACTATCTGAGAGAGTCAACCATGAATAACGATTGCTGGAGAGAATACCACTTACCTCACCATTTCGTACGTAAAAATAATAGCTATTTTTTTCTTTTGTACTTTCTAAAAAATATTTCCTTCCCTGGGCAAATAATGGATGTTAAAATAGATTTGCGGGTGCTGGAATCTTTAAAATTTTGTTGATCTTTGTTCACTGGCTTGGAAAGAAAGAGGATAAATACCTGGATTAAAGGCTCAGAGTTAGATGCTCATCAGGTGTAAATTCCCATGGCTACACTGAATTCAATGGAGCCATGTAGGTTTACACCAGCTGAGGGTCTGGCACTGGAGTTGGTGGCACATTACATCTGTGCTAAATGTTTGCAATCAATCTCTAGGCAATTTGTGTAAGGTTACATCTATAGTACAAACTAGGGGTGTGATTCCTCTACTCGTGCACACAAACTCATGCTAGCTCTCCTTGAGCAAGTGTGAGTATAAATAGCAGTATAGCCACAGTATCCTGGGTAGAAACAGCAGAGGCATGGCTGAGTTACATGTACTAAGTACAAATCTTCCTGAAAACAGTGGGTATGTACTTGGCACAGCTTAGCTGTGACTTCGATACCACTACCATGACTACAGTGCCACTTATACTCACACTAGCTTAATGAGAGGTAGCACGCGTATGTGTACAAGAGCAGGGAATCACACCTCTAGTTCATAGTGTAGACAGAGCCTAAGACAAATAACATACAAATTTGGAATACTGCATTTTGTGTTACCTGCTTAACTTGGCATATACTTCAAAACCAGAACCTCTAATCGCAGTAGTCTCACTCCAGATATCTCAGCCTCTTCAAGGGTGAATTTAGGTGAAAAAGGGGCTATAATATCTACCTTAAGGAGTTAACTCTCTTCTGGATCCTTCCTCCTGAAAAGACTATACCATGAAAGTTGATGAGGCATTAGATAGTACCGGTGGAATATTGCTGTGCGGTAACGTATCCCATTGATTTGATGACTATGTTTGAATGTGTGTACACTGTAGATTTCATAAGGATACTGTCAGAATATTTTTCTCTTCTGAGGAAAACCTGACCTGTCTCCCATTGAAGTCTATGATAATTTGGACACTGATTTTAATGCAACTAGATTCAGGCCACAGACTTCCGATGCAGCTCCAAGACAGCTCATACTTAGCGGACCTGTCGTTGTTTCTGTTTCTGAGAACATTAATGGCATCAAAAAGTGTAAAGTTCAATCAAGAGGATGGGTATAAAGTAGGATTGTGGAGAAAATGAAGGGGTTATGTATAATATTATTAAAAATATTGCACACTCCTCAGGATATCTGCTTGATGTTAACTGTTCTGACTACCAGGAGTCAAGTGAAAGCAGGTGGTTAAGGGAGAAACTGGAACCAAAACAATTATAAAAATAAGGCTCCTTAGGGAACTAATGGGGAACCTATTGTTTGGGGATACTCCCTACCTGGCCACAGTTAATCTTGGGATATGTATTCTTCCTAAATCAAAACCTAGGATGCAAGGGGATCCTAATCCTTAAAGATGCTGGCCTCAGAAAGTAGTGGTGTCTGAGTGAGTTGTCAGCAAACTGAGGCTGACACCTTAACTGACTGAGACACAGGGACTGCAGCAAGCAGATTGGCTATCCTAAGCCACAAGTGGGACTAAGCTGTGCCTACCTGCACTATGGATAGAGAGGTTAAGTTTAGGTCAGGAAATATGCACATAGGACTCTTTGTTGTGTTAACCCATTTTCTTAAATGTTTTTTCCTTTTGGTAATTAAATGCTAACTTTGTTTTGAAGAAGCTGTTTTTGACTCACTTTAATTACGGGCTGTCACAAGTCACTGGAGAAAAAAATTCTTGCCAATGGCACACACACAGTTGGGCCTGTTGGCTTATCATGGTCAGTAAAGAGGGGACGGATGCCCATAAAATCAGTTTAATAGTGGTAGGATCATGTGATTCCACCCAGAGGGGGTGAAGGTCTCAGAAAGAGGGCATTGAAGAGCTCCCCCTGTAACTGTGAAGTACTGATACAAGAAAAAGACTCTCCATTTTGCTCACCTCTGATTATTCAGTTCAGAATTATCAGTGATCAGAGCTTTGGGATGTCAGAGGCTCAGTATTACAATGACTGGTAGAATAATAAATACCAAAAGTTGGACAAATTTCACTGCTGAATACTAGTAAAGTAATGGTTCAGGTTATATGTGATGGTCCAAGAATACTTCAGTTAGACAGTTTGCTTAAATGACACCTTAGAAGCAGGTGTAGGATGTTGCTGTAATACATGCTATGAGTCAATCACTCATTGAAAGCAGATTGGAGAAGGAAAGCTCTACTCTGGACAAAAAAAAAGGAGTCATAGTGGGTTTCCCATGAGTCTAGAAAATGGCCTTTGTGTGCCACTACTACCCCAAGAACATGGAGGGCAGGACCAGGGAGAGGGAGTGTAATGGAGATGTACATAGGCTCAAAGACTACCTTAACCAGCCCTGATCAAAAGTATTGCAAATCAGGGGGAGGAACGCAAACTGGCAAAGATGGTTGCATTTTACCAAAAGTATGCTTAATAAAGAGATTTCTAAAAAGGAAAAGAAAAGTGGCCTACTAAAAATGACTGGCTGAAAACAGGAAACAACTAGTTTGTATTCAGTTAATATTTTTCTGGTGTGTCAGAATCTTCCATTTTGATTCCATGATGTATCAAAGACTTTCAATCAAAATAGAACTCTGGCATTGACTGAACAAATCCATATTGAGATGTGTTTTTTTTTAAACCAAGCTAGATACTAGTAGAGTGCCAAAAAAAATTGCTCATTTTCTGAGCCAAGAGATACAGAGTAAGATGAGAAAAATGTGTTCTGTTCACATCTTACAAATGAAAGTGTGAGCTCTCCAGTAGGAAGACAGAGTACGCCTTAGTACATTAGAGGAGTCATTTGGCCAGGTGGACTAAGCCTGGGCCTAGCTGTTAGAAAGTTCTAATCCTCATACTGACCTTGTAGGTGGAATTGGGCAAATCACACCAGCGTTTTCAATTGTCTGTGTGGCCAAAAATGACAATTTGGGCAACCAAGAAGGAGGGCTGGGTTCCCCTGGGCTATGTGCCACGTTAAGGGGCATCACTTGCCACAAAGGTAGGAACACCCAGATGGGAGCAAGGAAGAAGAGGTCAGGGCTGGGCATGGTTAAATCATAGCTGCTCATCCTGAGGCATTTTCAAGAGCCCTAGCTGGGATACAATCACCCAGACAGGTGCTGCTGCTCTAGTCACACCTGAGCCACAGGGACCTCAGCAGGCAATAGTTAGCACACTCACTTCACACTGCTCATTGGCTCTTGCAAATGCGCCACCCCACAGGTCCTATTAGACTATGATTTAAAGGCCATCAGATTCAGTGTTACGCAAGCAGACAGGGAGCTATGCAGGCACAGGGAGAGAGAACGCAAACATCTCTAGAACTGCAAGAGGAGCAGTGGGCAGGAGCTGGGGGACAAAGGGATGTTGGAGGGCAGCACAGTTCCCCACTAGGCAGTGTTGCCTTGAGCCATCAGTCAATGATTCCGTCATCAGAGATGCAAGAGGCTGCTGGGGAACACTGTGATGGAGGTTAGGGGGTTTGTAGGTGGCTATTGTAGCAATAACAAACACAAGGAGCTTTTAAAATCCAGGCCAGAGGGTTATTCCAGATTTACCCCCAATGTTTCTGACATTGGAATTTGGTCCTGCCCTTGCATATCTGGAAGGAAAAAAACAACTATAACTATATGGCTGTGCAATGCTAAATGATATGCATTAGGCTGCTGTGACAGCTCTGAAAAACCAGCAGAGAAAGTAGGGTCTCAAAAGATTTCCAGAAGAAACAGATTCTGATATGTTTAGAGCATTTGAACTTCATACTTCTTTCAAATTGAAACTGCACTCTTTTCATTCACACATCATTTATTTATTTTAAAATACATTAATAGCTGTAATCAATCTCCATTATGTCATAAAAAATATTGTCTGCCGAGCACTTTCTTCTTGCAGTACCTCATAAAGCACTGGAACCCGTGCAATGGTTAAAATTAAAATTCAGCATCTTCCAACAATTTACCATACACTTTTCCTACCTGTAGAATGTTATTCTGCCACTACAGGTCTCAGTGCTATAGAGAATTGCAGGCAGAGTGTGGTCACACTCACTGGTAAACTAAGATGAAAAAAACTGAAACTTGTTCTGTGTTGAAGCTGGACTGCCTGTCTGTAGTTGTCTGATTTAGTAAATACCTGCTGTTTAAGAGGGACTATAGTTCCAGACAGTATGATGCTGTGTGGTAAGTTTTGGCAAATGTTGCCTTTTTAATGACTTCTGTTATAGCGTGTTTATTTGCTTTCTAGTGCTATTTCCAGTATTGAGTAAAATTTATTTCAGGAAAGCCAATTCATTGCTCAGTGTAAGATAGGCCTGGATCTTTATGACGAAATTATCAGCATGTCAAATAGTATATATGAGAGCTTTGTGCAGGAGTGATCAGTGGAGACCAGAAAAAAATCATTTCATTCTTCACCATATTGTAGACTCAGATCAGATCTCCACAAGTGAAAAACGATTTTTATTCTTCAGTTGAGTCAGTGCCATAATAACACCAGTTTTAATGCTGATGAACTTGCAGTTTATTTTGAGGGAGTCCAAATACAGCAGACATACAATCTGCAGTACAGTGTATTCTCTGAGTGATGCTTGATTGCTACAGAAAAAAGCAACCTTTTATAAAATCTTGAGTCATTTCAGAGCATAAGCTTTGCATGCAGAGCACTAAATATTCCAGGTCCCACCGGTCAGGTACTGTCCAAATCCTGGTTTCTATAAATTAGATTCTTAGTGTTGAATTCAAAGCAGCGCTGAAAGGTGAGGGAAGGAATGAAAGCATGTGCTGGAATTACAGACTTGTTACAAAAAATGTACTTGGAACATCAACCTCTGGTTGCTTCTGAAGACAATAAATCTTTGAATTAACTGTCTTCATGGGCACTTGTATCTAGGAGCCAGATACGCTTCTCATCACCCACTTTAACACAATAAAGGAGAAAAAATAAGATCAAAGAGTAGGGAGAAATGAAAAGGCTGAACAGGCATATGGACTTTAGTGTGTACAAAATTAAAACCAGGAGAAAAATCATCTTAACTTAAAAGCATACCAAACTGTTTGGAATGCAACAGAGATGATTATACACTACATCACATAAATATCGAATAGCTTCAACGTGAACTAACTATAATGAACTGTTTTATTAAAATATAAAAATCATGGAGAAAAAATGCAGGGGCAATCCAATCTCACAGTTCCATTTCATGGGCAGCTCCAGATTCGAAGATTAGTGAAGATGCATCTTAATTCGTGGTAAACTTGATAAATACCATTCTGTGCACCCCTATCAAAATAAGAACAGTGAATGAGAATCAAAGTAATACCAGAGTCATTTGTAAATCTTTAATAAACAAACTTCATTACAAATGTCAAAAGACATGAACATAGGATACTAGCACAAAATAATGTTGAACACCCTAACATAATTTCTTAAAATGTTTCCAAAACAGGACAGAAAGGGAATGAAAATATTCTCCATTTTTGTCTTTTAAGGTTTAATCAGTTTGTCATAAAGGAAGGAAGACAGATTACATTTTTTTCTAAAGTAAATGTTAAAAGGGTCTGATCCAAAACGCACTGAAATTGTTCACTTAATTAATTAAGTCTTTCAGTTAACTTGAATGGGCTTTGGATTAGATCCAAAAAACATTCTATAGAACCTAAATATAATATAGCAAAAGAGATAATATGGTGCACTACTTTTGATTTGATTTTTTGCCAAATGTATAAACAGAACAAGCCATAAACATGGAACAACACTGTAATGTAACATAATAGTTATAAAACATTACTGTAGTATAAATAACACTGCTCTACAGCCAAAATGCTTCTGAAATAAATGTAGTCAAACTTTACTAATGCTGGGTCACTGGGAAAGAAAATGATGCTTAAAATTGTTGATTGGCTCTAGTTTTCAAGATATGCTATTGGGTCAGTATACATGACCCTTGACATGGGAATGGCAGAGGATAAGTGAGTTATAAAGGGAAGGGATCTCAATTTAAACCAGAAATGACTAAAATACATCTTTGACTGGATCTATGAATAAATCTATGACTGGGTTTGGACAGTACTTGCTTTTTAGGCAAAACAATGAATGATGCAATATGAAGTTGGTATTGTGTCATACATGATATGAATTGCATCATGTTATTCCTAGAAGTCATGGATGATGCAATCATAATGAAGCTTACATCACTCTGCTGAACAAATTGCCCTATATCAGCTCTAGAAATCATAGTGTCGTGCTCTCTTATTTGTCAGTGTTTGATTTTGCAAAGGGACACATTTCTGTTTAGCCAAAGTGAGCAGAGATGCCTCGTACTTGTGTAAACAGTGCAGATAACTTCTGCTATGTTTGTGGTGAAGTGACTTTTGCATCACAAAAGTGCAGTATAACCACTATGGTTAAGAAAGCCTATCACCTTTATTTTGGCTGCAAAATTGGAGATCAGGACAAGAGGTGGGCCCCACACATACGCTGCAACACTTGTGCAACAAATCTTCGCCAGTGGTTGAACAGGAAAAGGAAATCTATGCCTTTTGCAGTGCCAATGATTTGGAGAGAGCCAACAGATCATATCAGCAATTGTTACTTCTGCATGGTGCCTCCAGTTGGGAAAGGTGTGTCAAAGAAGAAAAAGTGGACTGTACATTATCCGAACATTCCATCAGATATACGCCCAATACCCCACGGAGAAGGACTGCCGGTTCCTGATGCACCAGAATCATTCTCACTTGAGTCAGATGAGGAAGAGGAAGAGGATGAAACTTCTGGTCCTGAACCATCAATGTCACAGGAACCGCATTTTCTCCCATCCTCCTCCTCTGAACCACACCTCATAACACGAGCTGAACTGAATGACCTCGTCAGGGATTTGGAACTACCCAAGAGTAAGGCAGAGCTGTTGAGCTCCAGACTACAGCAGTGGAATCTCCTGGCAGGTGATGTTAGGGTTTCCATATTCCATGACCGTCAAAAGGATCTTGTCCCATTCTTCTTCATGGAAGGTGATCTTGTAGCCTGCAACAACATCGATGGTGTGATTGCAGCCCTCAACATCGTTCATGATCCAGATGATTGGAGACTCTTCATTGATTCATCGAAGACGAGTCTTAAAGCTGTTTTGCTGCATAATGGCAATGTTTTGCCATCAATTCCAGTTGGTCATGCAGTCCATATGAAGGAAACCTATAACAACATGAAACAACTTTTGAGGTGCATAAACTATGACCAACATCAGTGGCAGCTTTGTGGCGATTTGAAGGTTGTTGCTCTCTTGCTTGGCCTGCAGACTGGATACACAAAGTACTGCTGTTTTCTCTGCAAATGGGATAGTCGTGCAAGAGATTCCCACTACATCAAGAAAGATTGGCCACTCCAACAGTCATCGGAGCCTGGGAGGAAAAGTGTTCAGCATCCACTACTTGTTGAATCAAGGAAGATTTTGTTACCACCCTTACACATCAAGCTGGGTCTGATGAAGAACTTTGTCAAGGCTATTGACAAAACACAAGCAGCTTTCAAGTACCTCCGTGGAAAATTTCCAAGGTTAAGTGAAGCTAAGATAAAGGAAGGTGTCTTTGTTGGTCCTCAGATTCGTGAACTTCTTCGAGATGATGCATTTGACCATGCACTGTGTGGCAAGGAAAAGACAGCATGGAAAGTCTTCCAGTCAGTGGCAATACATTTTCTCGGAAACAACAAGGCAGACAACTACAGGTTGTTGGTGGAAAACATCCTCAAGGCATACAAAAGCCTTGGTTGCAACATGTCACTAAAGATACATTTTTTGCACTCTCATCTAGATTTTTTTCCACCGAACTACGGAGCAGTGAGCGACGAGCACAGCGATTTCACCAGGACATTGCAACAATGGAGAAACGCTATCAGGGCAAATGGAGCCCATCAATGCTTGCAGACTATTGCTGGACAGTGACAAGAGATGCTCCATTTAATGAATACAAGAGACAAGCCAAGAAGCGCCGAGTAGATACTGAATAGGACTAAACGATGTACATAATAGTTTTTTGCCTTTTGTTTCATAATACATTTTATTTATATAACCCTTTTGCTGATTTTTAAAGTGTTACATAAACAGGACAGGTGAAATATTATCATGTAAAGCAACCATAAACGCATGAAAAGACCTAGCTTTACAATTTATGATTAAAACTCTACTATCTATACAATATACATAGACATAAAATGTAAAAACTTAAATATCTTAGAAACAGTAGCCAATCAGTTGTTTTAATTGTCATATTTGAATTCAGCACATCAAAATACATAATAAATATCACATTTTATCTCTGAAGCAGACGACTTCTAAAAAATTGTAGACCAGTGTAATTTCTGATTGCAATGAGTATTTTTTCCAGTTTGACTCATTTATGGGGATTTTTTGTTTGTTTTTCTTTAAAAAATAGTTTCCTGTAAATCATATAAAAATTATCCTTCTTTTAAAGCAGGGGTGGACAAACTACAGCCCGCCAGACTGTCCTGACTGGCCCGACTGAGCTGTGGTGGGGGAAGCTGCTTTCGGCCCCTCCCCCGCCTTCCCCGCTCTCCCAGAGCTCAGTGTGCCTGAACTCCCGGCAGGGGAGGCCACTCTGGGCTCTCCCCGACTCTCCCAGAGCTCAGCAAACCTGAGCTCTCAGTGAGGGAGGCTGCTCCTGGGCCCTCCCCTGCCATCCCCACTCTTCCAGAGCCTCAGCATGCTGTGTGGGGCTGCCCGCTCCTCCGGGAGAGTGGTGCAGCGTCTGGGCCACCAGTGTGATAAGGGGGCATGGCCAGAGGATTGGTTAAGGGGCAGGGAGTCCTGGGGGCAGTCAGAGGCAGGGGGCTGTTAGATGGGGTGGAGGTTCTGGGCCGAGGGTGGTCAGGGGACAGGGAACAAGGGGGGAAGTTGGATAGGACATGGGATTCCAGTGTGGGGGGAGTCTGTCAGGGAGCAGGGATGTGGCTATGGGTCAGGGCAGTCACGGGGTAGGGAGCAGGGGGAGTCGAGAAGCGGGGGGTCCTGTCAGGGCAGTTAGTATGTAGGGTCTCTGGAGGGGGCAGTCAGGGGACAAGGAGCAGAGGGGCTTAGATGGGGGTGGGGTTGTGGGTGGTGGTGGTTAGGGTGGGGGGTCTCAGGAGGGGACAAGGAGTGGGGGGAGTTGGATGGGATTCTGAGGGGGTCAGTCAGGGTGTGGGAAGGGACAGATAAGGATCGGGAGCAGGCTGTTTGGGGAGGCACAGCCTTCCCTGACCCAGTCCTCCATTCAAGTTTTCAACCCCAATGCGGTCCTTGGGCCAAAAAGTTTGTCGACCCCTTTTTTAAAGCATCATGTGCCCATGTATGAACTTCCAGCACATACTTGTTACTCTGTCTGTCTACATACATTGTTGCATCATGACTGCTTGGGGCAGAGACTGTCTTTTTGATTTGTGTTTGTACAGCACCTAGCATAATGGGGTCCTGGTCCATGAGTAAGATTCCTACATGCTAGGGTAAGACAAATGAATGAATGAATGAATGAATGAATAATGAAATGCATAAGAGTCAAGGCATTTTCATTTAATTTCCTTTATTAAAGTATTAATGTATAAAAATGGAGGGTATTTTTCACTTAGATTTTACATAAACCTATTCACTGTTTAACATACAACCAGAATCTTTCAGTGTGTTGCTATTTGTGCAGAAATATTGTGGAGCAAAGACACTTCAAGGAATTATTCACATTGGATTATATGTCTTTACAGGAGCAGATAGACCTCAATGCAAGCAGATTAAATGCACTGCATATCAGAAAGAAAAAGACCCATTCTGTCATCTTACATTTAGTGATGGGCGAATGTTACCCAAAATGTTAGACTGGGGAAATCAAATGATACAATTGGCTAAGAATCTCAAGGCATGGATTCAAAGATCACTCCGATTACACGGGTATAGGGATGCAAAAGCCACCACACTACTTTGGGAGGCAGATCAGTGGGCACTGATGCTCCTTTCTCTCCATAACAACTCCACACCATCAGGCTTCCACAGAAGCACAGAGTATGTGTTTCGGAGAGGAAAGAGGAAGATTTGGCCACTCTCCATAAGTTCCCTCACACATACACTTCCCCAGACCTGATATACTTCTATCTGGAAAAATTTACGCTGTTCCCTCCATGGCCAACTACAGTGTTCAGCCAATGTCAGCACAGCTTCTAAAAGGGTAAAATTGTCTTTTGGGGTTGGACATGGTGCAATCTACCAGAAAAGGAAGGATCACCCTAGAGCAGAGAGGAGTCTTTTGGTGGTACAGGACTGGCATAGAGGCACTTATGACACATCTCTGCTGCCAACACAGCATTAAAACGGAGCATGTCTAGGATATATCTATGCCATATTGATTCCCCATCTGAGGTTTCAGGCCCTTCAGTTCATTATTATCTGGCATAAATTAGAGCAATTTTCAGGCTTCTTCTAATTCAGCATTGAGGGGTCAGCCTTCCACACAGTGGCAGAAGGCTCAGGGAAGAACAAAGGAGATCTTTAAGTAACCTTGGTCTCCCTCCATCATGGTCTGAAGTTTGCCCATAGCTGAGTATTTGGCTCTGTGTTTACCCAATTGCAATAACACACGTTTTGGTACATCACTCCTGAATAAATTCTATGGTCTCTCTTTCCTCAAAATTTCACTGTGATATTTCTTTACTTAAACAATTATTAATTCAAACAATCCTCAATCCTGATATTTCTTTCCTCCAACAATTATTAATTCCAGCTTGATAGACGGTTAGTATTTGAATCAGGTCATAAGTGCCAATTTGAATTCAGTAGTAAACCTCATGGTGTATTGTCATTTTCAGTCTCAATACATACCTACATACATGCATTTCTACTGTAGGATGCATGCAGTTCAAATATCTAGGAATTTCTATTATAAATGTAAAATTGGTTCCTTTCTCTCCACACATATATTACTCCTACAGTCAGATGTATGACCTCCATTAATAGGATGCAATTTAGAAAGGCTCCTATATATTGTGTGTATCAGTTTAGTCTAGGTAACTCAGTTTCCAAGAGATAGAACAGCTTATGAAATATTGCCAGATTCTCTCCACTGACTGAAGACTTCACCTTTCACACCAACATAAAATGAAAACACCAGTCTGACCTTCATTCATGTGATGCAGCTACTGTACATCAATCATATTTTCTTTCTCTGGTTCAGTGAAGATCATGTTGTTTCATTTCAGGAACAATTTGCTCATGTTATATTTAAGTGGCATATTATGCCTCAATGAAAAAAGACATTGTGGGGACAGTGAATGGATTTAGTTTAAAAGGAGCTACATGTGATCTTGTCTACGCTTTGTGAGTTGATTATCTTTGTGTCCAGTTAACAGATAGTAATGGATAACTACTTTGTACTCAGATTTATATGTCACTCCTTCTCCGCTCCAAGAAACAAGTTGTGAATACTGATTAAGAGATCTAATCAGTAGAGTTTAGGTCATTGTTAGCTTGTCCCCAGGAATGTCTGATAATATCACTAGCTATTTGGAGAGTAGAGATTCATAAAAGACGATGGTGTTGGGGATGAAGCATATGGTCCAGAGGGGCAATCATACACACACAAAAAGTTGTGAGGGAACAACAGAGTCTTGTTTTTAGCCCAGAGTTGAAGGGTGTTGAGGGGCCCATTTCATAAATTAACTTGGTTCCTTTCTTCCTCAAAGTCCCCTTACAGCACTATGTCCTGCATTTATGCTACCAGATATTGTGTGTAATCTTCAAAAGAGCCTACGTGACTAAGGGACACTTGTGCTTTTGGGTAGAGGTTAACCAGTCTCATTTGAAACATTGTTCTCTTGTCTCCTACTACTACTTCTGGGCTAAAAATTTCTTGCCCTCTGAAGTCCTTAGCCTCTTTTGAAGAGTCCACCCAATATTTGGTATAAATGCAGGACATGGTCCTACATAAATTTCAAAGGGAACAGGTGCTCCTAAATCCCTTATGCACTTTTGAAAATACCATTTATTATATGGTTTAATTAGTAAATATATTTACTGAATGTTTTGAAGATTTAAAATATTATATAATTATAAATATTGTATTTGGGATTATGATGTTTATTATTTATTATGAAATTCTGATAATCTATGGAGCACCCCGTAACTGTGGCCCTGCCCTCCATCATCACTGGAGTGATGATAATCTATGTCTCCTACTGCCCAGGGAATATTGATCATCTATGGAATTACACTTCCCCCTTCTACACTCACCCCTTATGCCACCCACCCACACAAAATGTTGCTAAGCAGCAGTGACTCAATTAATGGAAAATTCATACAAAATGGAAACTTCCCCTTGTGTGAATAATAATAATCTGGAAAGCCCTCATCTCATTCCATAAACAGGTGGGGTAGGACCCCTATTTTCATCTCACAATGCTAAAATAATCTGTGTAGCAGGCATGTCCCAAATGTGAAAAAATTTGGAAAGACCTAAACTCCCCACAATCATACAAATCTTCATGGAGTCAAGAATAACATCAACATTCCATGGAGAGAATCTGTATAAAAGAGGCATATTTTAAAAGACTTTAAAATGAACCATTAACTATAATAAAGTGACATATTGGAAATTATCACTGAATTAATTAATCTCCAACTCTGCCTAATTAAATGAACTTTTCAGGGTATTACTGGAAAGTGGATGTTTTTAATTTTGAATTCAAATATGTATGTACTATTACAGTATTAATCACAGTGTTTGCATGACCTTCTCAGTCTGATTTGTTGGATAGCCTTAACAGGCTCTTGACAAGCTGTATTCCACATATTGGAATGATGTTAACAAGCCTAGGATTAAATTGGAGCTAAGAATTTTCTACACAAGTGCCCAAAATACATGTGTAATCTTTTTGTTGTAGGAAATTACTTCATTGATGTGTTTTATCATGAATAATTTTGTCTTTTTCAGGTACCAAAGTCAAATTAATGTTTTGCTTGTTTCACACCCTTGTCATTGATACCAAAGGAGCATGGGTATATGGCCACAAAATTATTTAATTTAATAGGCCTTTCTTTCATCATTGCTTGTCAAGAAGGGTGAGATCTTTTCTTTCAGATGTGGACCTTGCTGCAATTATTGCTGTCTTCAGAATAGACAACTACAGTGTGCTCTACATGGGGATAAACAATAAAGTCATTCAGTGACATGAGCTAGTGCAGAATATGGCTGCACATTTTTAAAATGATAATTTTACAAGTGCTCATTACACTAGTAGTTTGAGGACTGTATCAACCTTCAATCAGTTTCTGGGTAAAATTTAAGGTGTTGATTTTCACCTAGAAAGCTCCAAATGGCTAAGGCCTGAACAGTCACAACCAGCAGAAGTTCTCACACTATTAATGCCCTGGGTATCATTGGGGGACAAATTCTCTCCAGTAATATGGTCCGTTGACACTGCTTGAGAAGGTACTGACTGGCCATTTCTTGCCCAGCAGGAGGAACTCTCAGCTGATTTAAAGCTTTCTGGTCTAGCTCCTCTGCCACTCCCTCCCCCATCTCCTTCCTGACAATATGGCAGGCCTCCATACCACTGCGCTCCAGCAATTTTCAGCTGGTGGATGCCTCTGACCACCAGAGGTCAGAGGCATCCACCACCATTCAGCTGGTGGATGCCTCTGTTGCTTTAACCTATGCTGGGATGGATGGAGCTATGCAGAATACAGATAAACTCTAGCTTGTTTCTAGCCTACCCCTCTTCCCTCTCCATCATTTTTCCATAGGGGTTATTGACTCTGGAACTTTCTTCCCCTCTTGGTCTATTCCTTGTAGCAAGGGAAATTTATGTTGCTATTAGGAAAAACTTTCTAATTGTAGTGATAGTTTAGCTTTGGAACAGGTTATTTAGGGAGGTTGTGGAAACCCCATCACTGGGGGTTTCTAAGGACAGGTTAGACAAACACCTGTCAGGGATGGTCTAGGTATACATGGTCCTGCCTCAGCAAGGGATGATGGACTGGAAGATATCCTGAGGTCCCTTCCAGCCCTACATTTCTACAATTGTACCTTGATAACATTAACAGAATCTGCTGTAGGTCTCAACTGTACCCGCAAGCTATTCATGGAAGACTGAGGAGGAAGAATTTGGGCTGGTTGCTTGTGGGATGCTATTAGTCTTTGAATTTTAATAGATATGTGCTGATTTTGTTAATTGGGCTATGTTGTGAAATAGCTTGAGTGGAATAGTCCCCTTAAGAGTACATTTTATTTTGTTATATTTTTAATGTTTCTACAGGTGTCTTGAGCATGAAAGACATTTTAAAAACACTGAAATAAATAAATAAATTTAACATTTTAGTAAATTCAGCTAGAGCAAGGGCTCTTTAAAGTACTATTATGAAAAGTAATTATGCAAAAAATGCATCTGTATTGAATAATTTTATTCTTTGTCAGATTATTTTCCTATTGAGGAAAGAAGCAGTTCAACTAATATTTATCGCAGGTTTCTGCATGATGTAATGGCAACTTTTCCCAGATTTTTGAGTTATACAGCTCTAGATTTATTGAAAGTGGGGTGGCTCTTGATAGTCACATTTGATGGTGACAGATGTGGGGGTGCTCTTTGATAATTATTAATATTAAATTTGGGTGTATCACTAGTGCGATGTTATGGATGGTGATGGATAGTTAACACTAGAGGTCTCATTGGGTAGTAGAGTCTACCAGCCGATGGAAAAAGGAATAGGACCTTTCTAATAGTCACCAACTAGCTTACACTTCAGGTCCTTTGAAAGACAAGGCCAGAGCCAGAAGCCTTAATGAGTCTACCCTTTTGTCCTTGGATAGCACCCAAACCAATTTGAACAGCTTTTCTAATCACAAATATTTCAGGAGCTAATGATAGAACAAGTAATTTATATTAATATAGCACTTTTCACCTCAGCTCTTCTCTTGACTAGCACATTGTTCTGTATGTTGTTTCCATCAGATTACAGTGCATCTTAAGAGCAGAGGTGACACCTGGGGAGGGCACATGGGTCACTTGCCCCCCCCCTCACTGAGTTGCTGCTTGGCTTGTACTGAGCTTCAGTAGCCACTTCCCTCACTCTGCCCCCCTCTCCGATATTGGCAGGTACGGGTTGTCTTTTCTTAAAAGACTAGATGACTCTCGCAAAATTTGAATACACCTTGCAAAATTTGATCCTACATCTAGCTGTCTTCATGGGAATACACTGTTTATAAATAATTCTCCCCTTGAGCAACATGAAGGACTCAAACCAGAGATGTTTTGGTGTGAAGAGTGCACACACCTGTTGACATTTTAGAGATAGAAGAGATCATCACACATTAAATCACTCCCAGGGAGATCCTGAGACTTGTCATTGCAGTAAAGTAATCTCAGTATGAGCAGGTTTAATATTTGTCCCTGCTTATTACAGATGGTAATATTGACACTACCAATAATACTGGTAATCCAAAATAAATAAATATTGGGGAAGGACTTTCTTAATCCTTTTGAGAGTACCAGTCTGATATACTTCTCACTTTTGTGCTTTTGAGCCCAATAATATAAGAATGAATATGGTCCTTCCCAAACTGTTCACAGTGAAATTCACCCATTGGAAACCTACACCTTGGCGATGGTTTTCAAATCCTCTACAAATATTTGATGGAAGGAGGAGGGGAAGAGCATTGAAAGTGATCTGTGACAAGAGATGGGATAGGACACTAGTTAAACAGATTTAGTGACTAAAGACTCTAGAAGAAGGACAGCAGCATCTATTCTGGGTATTTTTTTATCTCTGCGAAAACAAAAGGCACTTCAACAGATTAGACTCATAGACTGTAAGGTCAGAAGGGACCATTATGATCATCTGTTCTGACCTCCAGCGCAACACTGTCGCCAGAATCTCACCCACCCACTCCTGTAATAAACCTCTCATCTATGTCTGAGCTGTTGAAGTCCACGATTTAAGACTTCAAGGTGCAGGGCATCCTCCAGCAAGTGACCCGTGCCCCATGCTGCAAAGGAAGGCAAAAAACCTCCACGGCCTCTGCCAATCTGCAATCTGCAAGTTCTGAAAAATTTACAAGTTCGCTGAAGCTTGGTCTACACTACAGAGTTAGTTTGATGTGAGGCAGCTTACATCAACTGAATTATGTCAGTGTCTATACTACAATGCTGCTTCTGCTGAAGTAAGTGACCTGATACATTGACATATAAACTCCACCTTTACTAGAGGCATAATATTTATGCTGATGTAGTTAGGGCGAGGCAGTGTTCATGTAAACACTACGTTACTTACATCGGCTGTTTGCTGTCAGCCCCAATGGGGGCTGACAGCAGAAGCCCTGCCCTCCCCGCAGTGCTGACTGCCCAAACTGTCAGTGGGGTGCAGGACTCACAGCTGCCTTCCCTGTCCTGGCACTGACAGCCCCAGCTGTCAGGCGGGTTCAGGGCTCACACACCACCCGGCTAACTGCTTGGGCTGTCAGCACTGGGGCAGAGGGTGCAGGGGGCATCTGTGAGCTCATGTACAGCTGACAGTTCTGACTGTCAGTGCCAGGGTTGCTGTCAGCGGGGGGGAGGAGGAGGGAAGGAGAAGCAGCTGTGTGTCCCCTGCAGGCTGCTGAGCTCCAGCTTTTAGTATCCCACAATGCCCCACTTTAGTCAATGGAAGCCTGGTGAGGGTGGTGCATGACCAACAGAAGGAGCAAGTGTGGACATGAACCACCGCTTCAATTACTGCGGCGGCTGTGCACCGACTTAAGTTGACTTAATTTTGTACCATAGACAAGCCCTGACATAAGCATTTACATAACATTTAGCTATTTTTCTAGACATTATGAAAGGCTGTTTTTGCAGTCAGAAATGTATTATGTATCACCTTTCCAGAACCACTTATTAACTTTAATATCTAATATAACTATAATGTCTGATCCTTTATATAGGGATCTCTTCCTTCATCATTGAAATGTAACCATGTCTAGGGTAAAAGCTGTTCAAGTCTTAGCAATGTCGAGAAACACAGTTTTTGAGGGTAGAAGACAAAGACTGAACTGGGGGAAAAAGAATGGCACTTTTACAGGCTCCACCCCATAAGTCACCAAGATGAGACACCACTCACCGTACATTGAGAGCCTATTCAGAATATGACTGTTTTGCCACTTAACTCTGGTAGGCCCCTCGAGCTTGGCTTTCCCTCAGTGGAGACTTCAGTATGTCCAGGGCTCTTTTGGGAACTTTGTATATGTCTTCTTCTTAACTAGGGAAAAAATACATAGTGTAGCACCCCAACACCACCCCGACATGGCACCAATATGAAATGTCGCTTAAAGAAAGACGTGCAGGTCTGTAATCCTGTCCCTCCTTTCTTGCATGGGGAATGAGATAGTTAACAGTGTTGATATTGAAATTATCATTATTGCTCATATCTGATTTAACATCTCACAGAGATGAATGAGGTAGGTGCTGAGTATTAGTCTAGACTCTCTACAGACAACCCTGCATCTCTCCAAACACTTGCCTTGTATTTTAAATAAACGCTAACGTTTGGAGAACAACATAGTAGCTTCAGTTGGGGATTGGTCCTGCTTTGAGCAGGGGGTTGGACTAGATGACCTGAGGTCCCTTCCAACCCTGATATTCTATGATTCTATGATTCAGAGAGCTCCCGGTATGCTCCATCAGTATGTACCGGCTGTTTCTCAGTCCTTGTAGAAAGTGAAAAATTCCAAATCCAGTTGAAATGGCAGAGGTAGTTTAGATAGCCAGCAAGCAAGTGATTACCTCAGTATTCTTTTGGCTGGGACTTACAATTATATTTTTATAAACAGTGGAATGGGATTTTACCACAAATTCCCAAGACCTTTGTTTCATATCTTAAAAGATAGCACTTCTATCAGTGAATTGCCCTCTGTCAAATTACAGCATTTGATTCAGAGGAAAAATTCCATCTACTGAGTACCCAGAACCATTTCCTATATCACCAATGTGTTATTCATTAGTCCCTGTCTACACTTTAAATATTTGCCTGTACAACTATACTGATCTAGCAAAATGTCCATTGTCAGCATAGCTTATTCCTAGGGCCTTACCAAATTCATGGTCCATTTTGGTTAATCTCATGGTCATAGGATTTTAAAAATAGTAAATGTCAGAATTTCAGTTATTCAAACCTGAAACTTAACTGTATTGTAATTGTAGAGGTCTTGACCCAAAAAGATATTGTGTGTGTGTGGGGGGGGGGGTCACAAGGTTAATTGTGAGAGTGGTATTGCCATCCTTACTCCTGCGTTTCCCGCAGAGCTGGGCAGCCAGAGAGCAGCGGCTGTTGGCTGAGTGCTCAGCTCTGAAGGCAGCAGCATCCCACCAGCAGCAGCGCAGAAGTAAGAGCAGCATTACCATACCACGACACCCTTACTTCTGCATTGCTGCCTGAAGAGCGGGGCCGTCAGTCACCAGGCACCACTTTTTGGCTGCCGAGCTCTGAAGGCAGCAACACAGAAGTAGGGGTGATAATACTGAGCATCCCCTAAATTAACTTTGTGACATCCCCTCCCCTGCAACTCTCTTTTGGGTCAGTTCCCCCGATTTGAGAAATGCTGGTCTCCACAATGAAATATGTATAGTATAGGGTAAAAGCACACAAAAGACCAGATTTCACAGTGGGAGACCAGAGTTCATGGTCCATGATGTATTTTTCATGGCTTTGAATTTGGTAGGGTCCTACTTATCCCCTGTTTCCTGAGCTAAAATAAACATTACAGATAAAAGGACTTGTGGCAGTACCTCTGTGCTGATGAAGAAATCAACCCCCTAACCAACATATCTGTCAGCAAAACTTTCAAGTTTAGATGAAGCCTGAGAGAGCTTTCATCTAAACATAGATACAAACTACCCTGCTCACCTTGTGGATGCTGTTTGTGTCCAGTAAGAGCAGGTATGTCTGAAATAATTACACGAAGGAACGAGGGTGAATTCTTTAAGACGGGCACAGTGCTTTCAATTGAGAAATCATTGTTTGAGGTATTCCACTATCTGAGTCTTAGTTTGAGGAAATGATAGATTACTTTTTATTTTAAATGTACACTGAAATTGTTTCAGAGTCAGAGTAAATTCTATCATATAGGCAAACCAAGTGCTCACTTCATGCAGCAAAATAATTAGTAAATATTTGTGTATTTGCAACTCCTGAACAGTAGGGGTTGGGTGACCAGATGTTCTCCCATCCCGTCCTGATTTTTCACACTTGCTGTCTGTCATACCATAAGTTGGGCAGCAGAATCTCTGTGGCCAACTCTGAACTTGACATAATTGGTAAGGGTGGTTTTCACATGCTTACAGCCACATGCAAAAATGGGACTGAATCCTGTGCATCCAATTTGTGTGTGCATAATGACTGCATATGCATATCAGACATTTGCACAAATCACCAACTAGATACCTGAAGAGATGCATCATTTGAATGCATGGTCATGGAATTATCATATGCAAATCAGTTCACCTTTGGAAAATTAGACCTACCATATTCAAAAAAGAAAACATGCAGACTAGGCAATATATTTCCTAGAATCCATCATTCTAAGGGAGCAAGATTGTATATCTCTAGTAACTGATGCATATTGCCTATTTTAAAATATGCAAAATAAGTAAAACATGAAAATAACTTGGTAGATAGTCAATGATAATTTAGAAACAAATGTATCTTAGCTGTATCTCCAATATATATGTGATATACATATCTGAAATGCAGATGTAGAAAGTAGAGAGATATTTACAATACCATAATCTACTTCACATTGCCACATTAAACTTCTAGTTTTTAATTAAACTTTATATAATTTTAAAAATGTTAAATTATAAGCACCACTTTGATTATATGCAATAAGAATGTATTCAAATATTATTGTTGCACCTTTGGTAAAATTTTATTGGAAAGCTGCTCATAAAAACTTCCATTTCTTTGAGTATAATTTCAAACAACAGCCTTTAATGATTTTTAAAATGTTAAACTAGAAATTGCCTTGTAAAATGTAACTGTTGCCTAATGCACAATAACATTTCATTTAAAGCTTTCTGTGACATGCCGTGGATAATATTTAAATAAAGAAAACAGCTTATTAAAATAGTCCTTTTCCAAGTTTTCCAATTTAAAAATGCATTATTTGTCTTTCATTTAAAAATGGGAAGTTTATTAAACACAGAAAAACTATGACACAAGTTTAAAATCAAGGGGATTTTTCATACTTAAGTAGGACTCTGATCACTTTGTCAAGCTTAGTATTACAACATACGTAGTGTAAAACTTCACATACTACTTTGAGAACTCTAATGCTGTAAGAGTTACTGAGTTAAGCAAAGAGTTAGAGACTTAACTCTGAATTTCTTACAGGCCTGATCTTGAGGGATATTGATCACCAGCAATTCCCACTGAAACCCAATGTCAGACCCACTATAGTCAGGTCCATTGGCTTTCATGACTGTTATCTGGCAGCCTTACTGTTCCTTTCATGCAATGATGGGATTTATTTTTCTTCAACAATAGGTAAAAATGTTAAAATATTAATGCCAGGAAAAAAAAACCTTGTTTCACAACTGGGCTTTCTTGTTATTTCCCCTTGTCCACTTTTGTTTCAATTCACACCAAGCTATTGCAAGGACACTTGGAGGTGTGCTGAAGTGCATTGAGCCTTGTCAGACCTCAGCACAACTTTGATGAATCTCGAAAGCACATCCTCCAAATACATTGGTAATTCAAGAATCATTGCAGTGGGATGATGCACTAAAACTATCATTTCTGAGAAATTAGAATGTATTATATCAGTTAGAGCAACGGCGCTATTGAAATTCCTATTATAGAGATCTGGGGAAAATAGGTAAACCTATTGTGCTTTTGCACTATTCCATTTTCATGGGGAAACTAGAGTTGCTACATTTGAGCAATGTTACCTGGAGTTCCTCTTCCCTTTTATTCTAGTTTGCACTCTTTATATTATGGATCAGCATGTCCAGTTAACAGTGAATCCTTTTCAACATACTTTGTACTTATCTGCAGCAGTGAGCCTGGTTTCATTCAGCAGAAAAAGCTCCTGGAAAGGACAGAGTAGTTCAAAACGCTAAGAGAGCTCCCCATTTGAAGATGGAGAAGAAGCTGCTGCTGCATTAGTTTTCCTAAGACAGGTTGTAGCATGATGGATAAACTTGGTGGATACAGCTATCTTAGGTAAGGGAAGAGAGTTGCAGTCTATTCTGTCGCTACAAGACTATTCTGATCTTTCAAAATAGGTCGGAAAATGTCTTTTGTGGAAAGGATGAAGTAAGTCATTTGCGAGACTGATCATCCCAAACTGGCACCAGGATCAGGCTACTTGCAGAGATTGAATGTAGGATCTCTCAATCTCAGTCTAAGCACATGATCCTGTTTCTTGAGGTAAAATGACTAGATTCTTTATCTGGGATCATAACAAACCCATGTCCTCTTTTGATCAGGCACTGAGAAGGGCACATACCACACACTGAGTATTGGCTACGTACTTTCTTTGGACAGAGAAAGCTGATGCCAACCATCCGAGCACCAGAGCAGTTAGAATCTGGGCTAAATCTCCATTTATGTGATGGCCACCAGCTTGTTCAACATCAGGGGTTGACTGTCAAACTTCCAGAGCTAAAAGCATAACATCTTAAGCTGAAAAGCGAGGCTTTGTAGATAAGGGCTGCAACAGACTCATATCCCCTACAGATCGGGTACAGAGATTTACATATAATACACATTAACCAGTGCACTACATTTGTTTCTTCTTTTATTGTTTTCCTTTGCTTAGGAGGTGAAAATACCATTTTCAATTCAAGACTAAAACTTTATCTCTAAACTTGTTGATCATGTGACTATGATGTCATGAGTATCACTTCACCGTCTGTAGGTCAGTTTCATCATCTGTAAAACGGAAACAATATAGTTATTTACTCATATCTTGTATATCACAGGAGCATTGTGAGACTTATGTGTGTTCAGTGCTTTGAAGGGAACTACAATGTGCTATGTCAGTGTTAAGTATTATTATAAGTTAATTTTATTTTTTGTGGAAAGGGACAAGCATTTTAATTATAGCTCTTACAAACTACTGCAGACTGTCCTAAATCTATTATAATGATTTGTTATTGAATTTGATTTGAATCAGTCATCACTTCTTCAAACAGGCAGCTTGTTTGATGCCTGCCACATCCAGGACCCGTGATATTCTTAATTTACCTAAACAGTCAAGTGGAGAAGCTTGGAAGTTCTGGCAGACTCTTTGCTAGACCATAGTGTTTTTCCTATAATATTTTTTATTGTTCTGGGGCTGCCTCCTTGCATTAAATCATTCCCTCTGGAATTGGCTTTTATGTTGCAAAACTGAATGTCATGAGTCTGTAAATGATTTTATTCAGTTATATAGTATATTTTTATGGTAAATAGGCATTAAAATTTCAGTACACAAAATGCTGTGACTTTACTCAGGTTCCAGTTAGTGGCATTAAAAACCTACTTTGAAAGCTGGGCTGTAGAATGCTCAGGAGTTTATAGATTTAAGTGTAAAGGTCTTTCCAAGGTTCTTCTCAGAGAGTTCACTCTACAGAAACATGAATCTTGCAGCTGGATTCTAGTTGTAAATACACTGATATGATTCCTTTCGACAGAGTTACTCTGGGATTAAAACTGAGATCAGAACCTGGCTGATCAGCAAAGAATAACTTGTAACTTTGAAATCAGCCCTGAGTAAGAGGCAGTGCCCAGTAGCTGCACTGCCGAGTAGCTGAGAAGAGAATAATTGTGACTCAAATAAATCTTAGTCTGGCAAAGGAGTAAATTACATAACCCATATCCATGGAGAGCCCTGAACACGTCACCAGTAGCTTTGGCTAGTGAACAAGAGCATGGAGGAGAGCTTCTCAACCTCACTATTGTCTCCTCCTCTCCTGCCTTCTTCTTGCAGCAGAAAGTATCCAATAAGTAGCTCATACTTTTCCCGCCACAACCAGAGTCATACTGAAAGCAGGGGAACAAGGAAGGAGGGGTCAGTCTTACTTACTCTCAATCCTCTGCCCATCTGAGTAAGGATGGTGATAATCTAGCACAGAGAAAGTTTAGAAATCAGAGTAACTGAGATTAGAAATCTGGCCCTAGGACAAAGAAGCCATATGGAATGGATCCAGCTGAATGAGTTCTGGCTGTTGGAACAAGTTTAGATGGTCTGAATCAGTAACCTAGTGGCGGATTCACTCAATTTGCTTTAAACTTTCAAATAGCTTACATTTTCATGCATATACTATAAAAAGTTGCATCAGGGTTACATTTTTTTCTCAACATGGATGGTTTTGTCATTAAAAAATTAAATGATTGAAACTATCATTCAGATTTGACGTGACTTCATTATTCGAAACTTTGCAAAACTAATTAAAAACAGATGCTTTATCCTGTATTGTCCAAGATATAATTATTTAAGTACGGCAACAAATATGCAAAGGCTTGTCAAAAACAAAGAATGATAAGAGTACCCTTTAATGATCTACATACTAAATCTGAAATTCACATTAATGGAGCACCAGTGAATTTGACAAAATGCCATGGCATAATTATTTGCTAATTAGCTGGTGTAGTCAAACATGTAGGATTTACTGCTACTTACATGACTTTTCGTTGTAGAAGTTGGAAAGGGAAAGGATAATGACTTCATGCTGTAATGACTGTTCTTCTCGGTTTTGGTTCATCTGTTTAGGTAGTTTCAAAATGACACTGAATGCTGAAGCACTTTATGTTTAGTGTCGTCCTTTATTTCATTTTGAAATCTCTCCAGAGTATGAAATACAAAATGACAGTGATGCTAAATTGAATAATAAATGTGCATTACATGCTTGTGTTACTATGTGGCTGGGCCTGGGTTCGTAATCCCAAACCTTTGTTGTAAATCACACTGATCTGCGATTACTATGAACTGTTACAGTTTTGTATTCACAGAGCCTTTGGGAATAAATCACTTAATCATTCACCATCAGTATCAAATGTGTGGCATGGAAATGTAATTTTGCCTGGAAATATTGTATTTTGAAATGATTACTCTAAAGTATTTTGGGGGGTTGGAATTTAATGTCAACAAAGATAATCAGTATTTATTTCCCTTTTCTGTAATGGGAGAAAATGCTTGTGTAAATATTAGTTGAAAAAAGACGAAAATCCTTTTGGAGAGCAATCTTAAAATCTGCAAGGAATGTATCAAGTGATTTTCTGAGTGATAGTATTCTTGAAATCATATTCTTAAACTTACTAAACAAAGTCTGTAGTTTAAAAACAACTACTGTCAAGGATACATCTCAGTTGGAAAGAGTGACATCTTGGAAATGGTATAGGTTCATCAGCTGAAATAGCACTTAAATGATGAGAGAATAACATGTTTGAATTTTATCTGGAGGATAGCAACAATTTTAGAGAGTAACTGGGCTTTAGAATTCTCCAGGGATATAGATATGGGATCAATAGAGATCATTTCACCCACCACTGGAAGGGAGACACCTCTGAACTGTAACACAGCACCTGCTCACCAGCACATGGAACAATTAGGACAAGAAGTAAAGAATGCTGAATCCAGATGGTGCTGAGAAATTTTAAGATAAGCCTATGGTAAATATCTGATTTGGAATTTGCCCAGAATACTAGAGTTCACATCTCTGCTCTTAAATAAAGTGGTATGGGATCTCTGGTAACCACAGATGATCTGTTTTACATCTCATCTAAAAGATGGCAACTCCAGCAGGATTGGGGCCATAGTGATTCCTTGGAAAGAGCGCCACCTATTGACTCATGAACACAACATCCACCTGAACCATGAGAACCTACATGCTCTTTGGACTTCTTCTACTGAAGTATTGATATGCTCCAAACCTCTTTTCCTAAGTGAGCTCACATCACAAGATAGTAAGGTTATGGCAGCGTACTTCTAATATTTGGTATCATGTAGCCCCAATATTAGATATTAATTAATAACTTATACAAGTCTATTTCATTTTTTCTTGTATTTCTTTTTCAGGATGTGTCTAAGTGTATGAGGTTAAATACATAAACAGCCTGTATAAGACAATTGTTGGAAACATCTCTTCATACATATTCTTCACAATGAGAAGTACAATGAGGCCTCCCACCAAGCAGTAGGATTGTGAATGAGGTGCAAGCCAGTGCTAACAATTGTTTATGCTGGTTCTGCAATAGGAATGGCACACCACTGTGGAGGGAGTGGGCCCAACACAAATGGCTCTACGGAACTATGAGAGAGTCGCAGCAGTGCAGCAACTGCGGTCTGGGCCATAGAGGAGGCATTAATGTGGTAGGCATAACAAGCTCTGGTGGTAGATTGTTGCGTAGGCAGATAATTAAGCCAGGAGGTCACTGGGTACATCCAGTGGCAGAGTATGGTATTGTCACAGGGACAGACACTAATGATTACATCTTAATTTATTTTGAAAGTGAAAAGCAAAACAATTGTTTACTTTATCCATTGCAACCCACGACGCAGAAGATGTTGTAGTACTGCTATGAGTGAGTAAAACCCTGTTATGGGATGAATTAAAACCATGTTAAAACTGATTTGTAAACATGCCCTTCACTTAAGATAGCTGTAAGAGCACAGAGAGAGGAAGAGGTAAAAAGCAGGAAAGCCAAGCATCATCCTGTAAACATGGTGTGACCCTGGAAGGATATATTTGGGTTTGGTGTTTGGGGACTGTAAGCTTAGAAATTGCTCTTTTTGTTCTTGGTTCCTCCTGCATTTGGAGAAGCCAAGGTTTATACATTCCTTCTAAATAAACAAGATTTCATCAAAGAAAATATCAGACTCCATCAATTTCTGCTTTCGAATGGAACGTGCCTAAGCCCCAAATTTTGATTAGCCCCTTGGGTCAAAAAGGGTCAGCAGTATTTTGTGTGTGTTTAGAAAAGACCTTTTGTCTTGTTTGTTTGTTTGTTTGTCTGTTTGTTTGTTTGTTTGTTCTAAGGGACAGGTGACATTTTGAAATAATTCAGATTCAGATTTTTTTTGGTAAAAATTGTCAGAGAAGTGATTGTTAAATATTTGTTATCAATGTTGTTTTTTTAAGAAGACTTTGTATGCTGTAAAGAGACAGGGTTCAGGACAAGTACATGTATTCACCCTCTGTGGTCCAGCAAGGCCACTTTCTCGAGGCTTCAAGGTCCCTGGCCATCACTTTTCTTGAGAGTTTCACTTTGTTCTGGTTTAAGAATAGCAGCCGAGTTAGTCAGTATCCGTAAATAAAACGAGGAATACTTGTAGCACCTTAGAGACTAACCAGTTTATTTTAGCACAAGCTTTCATGAGCTATAGCCCACTTCATTGGATGCATAGAATGGAACAAACAGAGGTAAGATGCATTTATACACACAGAAAGAAAAAAAAAGTTGTAAATTACCATACCAATTCTAAGAGGCTGCTTAATTTGGATGGGCCATTATCAGCAGGAGATAACTTTGTTCTGACCAGGCTATTTCCAGGCTGCACAGTCCCCTGACTATACTGTGATATCCCAGCAAGGGACTCTGCCTAAGCAGGCCTGTTTACTTTCTCTTCAGAGACTAACAACAGAGTAATTTCCCACCATTATAGTACCACACAGTGCTAGTCTATTGTATTCTTAAGGTAAAAACTCTACAAGAACATTACAAGAACCTACATACATGCAAATAAGCTTATCAGAGATCACCCCACGAGCTCTAGCAGGAGCAGCTCTCCGAAATGTCTTCCAAAGGGTTCACTTGTAATTTCAAGTTCATTATAGATTTAGCTCAGAACAAGCTGCCAGTTTTATGGGAGCTCAGTAGGTCCATTCCTTCCAACCCTTCCCTAAGAACTGGGGCTCTCTGGGGACTGGACTCCTGTCTGTTTGCTGGATCAGGAAGACAGTCGCGAACCAGTTTAAAACCGGGCTATTTATCCAAAAACCCTTTCTTTGTTTGTTGGTCCCTGAACAAACCAGTTTGACTAGTCCACGATATCGAAAGATGTCAGTTTGTCACATAAAGCACTTTGAGATCTACTGATGAATAGCACTATAGAAGAGCTAGGTGGGGTTTTATATATAATAAATAATAATGATGATAATATCATTATTATCTTTCAGATTCTGAAACAGCAGAGATGGACAGGAACCATAACTTTTTTTATTTGCTAATCCTTTTGTACAATAAATGTTGAGAGCTGCGTTTAAATGAGCCAACCCATTCCTGCTTTGAGTTTCAACAAAACAAGAACTAACTGGCAATGTTTGCAAAACTATAACCATGCCATTTATTTGTCCTTCCCAACTACCTCTGTGGACCTTTAAAAGTGATGGGTGAAAGGCATGCAGGGTGAGGGATGGTTCTTTGTTTGCAAGATGTCATTCTATAAACATTGTACTGTGATAGAGGAGGGTCAGGGAGCTGCGGTAGAGTGCTTGAGGGGAGATACGTGAGCTCAGAGCTAATTGAGGCGTGGCTCCCTGTGGAGTAGGGAAGGTTTCAGGTTGATTGGAACACCTGCAATCAATTAAGGCCCTATTAAGAACCTAATAAAACCCCCTGCTTCAGGCAGACACGGGAGAAGGATAGGAGTTGGAGCAGTTTGGAGGAGTTGGAGCAGTGAGCAGTTTGAAGGAGCTGGAGCAGTTTGGAGGAGTGGGAGCAGTGAACAGTTTGGAGGAGTTGGAGCAGTGAACAGTTGGAGGAGAGTTTGGAACCAAGACCACCCAGACCCTAGGTAAAGAGACACCTGACCTGTGTAGAGAGAGGGAAGGAAGCCCCACAAACTGAAGGGTAGGAGAGGGAAGTAGCCCAGGGGAAGGAATAGCTAATTCAGGTGGTTTACCGCTATCCTCAGGGCCCCTGGGCTGGGACCCGGAGTAGAGGGCGGGCCCTGGTCCCTCCCTCTCCACTCCCCCTCCTCTAGGATACTAGTGGGGCAAGTTAATACCCTATTCAGGGGCAAGAAATAGCTTCCTGAACCCCCCACAAGAAGAGAAAGTGTGGGACCCATCATAATAGTGTCAGCAATTTGCCACAGTACACACAGCATTACTGGCTAATATGCCACAGTCCGTCATTTCACAAGTCAGTAAATGCATTAGCTAGACTCACAGTGTAGCGGCAATAGCATGTCCCCTACCCCCAGCAATATAAAGTATTAGATAAAGGATGATCCAAGCACTACATCCCCAACCAAATTGTGAGAGAGGATGCAGTGTTTGACCTGTTTGGGGTATATAGATATCAAAGTGGGATGAAAATTTGAATTTAAGTGCATTTTTTAAGGTTACTCCAGTATTAGTCACTTGTAATAATAACAAGAATAATACACGCACACATGCACATAGAATGCCACGGCTGGGACAAAAAAATTACCTGGCAAACTTTGAGTGTCACTACCAGGTTAATATACAATGAAGCCATTTTTTGTTCTTTCTCTTTAACTTCGGAGCTCCTTACTAAGCCTTTAAGCTTTAAAGCAACACCATTTATAACAATATTTGTTATATATATATTCAGGCATCTTAATGATGTATCCAGCCCAGCATAGTGAGGCTTTTATCAGTATGGCCTCGATACTTATGGCATTTGACTTTTGGAGAACCTCCAGGTTGGTAATTTTTTCTTGCTAGTGGATCCCCATAATGGCACACAGAGACTACATACAGAAGGTTTCTACCTGTTTGATATGCCATTTGTATGGCATCCAAGTCACAGAGCCAGAGATGAGAGATGTGAGCATAAAAGCATTATAAAGTTTTATTTTTCTTGAGAGAGTTATGCTGTGGGATTTCAGGACTTTGCTGCATAGCTTTTCTAATGACTGAGAAGCTTTCTGTTCATGATCTCTTTGTAGATAGATCCATCATTGGATATGTTGCTGCCGAGATAGGTAAAACTGGCAACTTGCTTTAGTTGGATTCTAATCACAGATATGGTAGAGGTGAAGCAGTGAAGATGATTGGTGCAACACCACAGTTTTTTACAGGCTGATTGTTAGGCAAAACAATTCTGATGCTTCAGCGAAGTGATCTGTGATGCCCTGGAAATCTCCCTCTGTGTGTGCTATAAGGGCACAATCATTCACAAAGAGTGCTTCTCTTATTAGTAGTTATATTACTTTTGTTTTTGCTTTAAGCCTTGCAAGATTGAAAACTGAGCCAGCATGTCTGTATTGGATGTATATGCCTCTGCTGAGCCCTTTTGTAGCATGGGTAAGAATTTGGGTGAAGAAGAGGTTGAACAGTATTGGGGAAAGGATACAGCCTTGTTCGTCTCAGTTTGAAATGGGAAACGAGTCAGTGATATTTCCATTAAAAAGTATCTGAACATGCATCCCCTCATGAAATAAATGAATGATCTTTACCAGTTTTGGTGGGCAACCAAGTTTGCTGAGGATCATCCATAATCCTTCTCTACTGACTGTATCAAATGCTTCTGTGAGATCAACAAAAACACTGAAAAGATTCATATTTTCTTTGATAGTTTTTCTTGTATTTGCCTGACACTGACAATGATGTCTATGGTGCTACAACAAGGTCTGAATTTGCACTGAGTCTCAGGTAGATTAGCTTTTGATTCAGATGAAATCATTTGTTTCAGGAGGACACGAGCAAAGATCTCTTTAGTGACGGATAGGAGAGATATCCCATGGTAGTTATCACAGATGATTTTGCTGACTTTATTTTTAAATAAGGAATAATTGTGGCATCTTTGAAATTTTCATTGTCCCAGATGTCACTAAGGATCTTCTGGAGTGTTATTACCACCTTTTGATCCACAGATTTATATATTTCTGCTGGTATTCCATCTCTGCCTGAGGACTTTCCTGAGCTTTTTTATTTCTTCAAGTGAGGGTGGCGAGTCAAGGTGGTGCTGAACAGGCTTTTGAGGTATCTGATTAATAGCACTTGTTTCAACTGAGGATGGTCTGTTCCAGAGGTCAGCAACCTTTCAGAAGTGGTGCGCCGAGTCTTCGTTTATTCAATCTAATTTAAGGTTTCGCATACCAGTAATACATTTTAACATTTTTAGAAGGTCTCTATCTATAAGTCTATAATATATAACTAAACTATTGTTTTATGTAAAGTAAATAAGATTTTTAATTTTAAATGTAGCTTCTTAAACTTTTAAAATTAAAGTACAGAGCCCCTCAGACCGGTGGCTAGGACCCGGGCAGTATGAGTGAAAATCAGCTCGCGTGCCACCTTTGGCATGTGTGCCATAGGTTGCCTACCCCTGGTCTGTTCAATAGCTGGTTGAAATGTCCAACCCATCTCTGTTCCATGCCATGTTTGTCTTTGATGACTGTCCTGCCATCAGCCTTCATGAGCAAACCTGTGCCCACCTGTGAAAATCTATAGACTAGCTTCAAGGAATCAAAAATCTTCTTTGTTTCATTTGCTTCCGTATACATTTGAATGTCTTCTGCTATTTTCTCCTACCATTTATCTTGTATCAAATGTAGTGGTCTTTGTGCCTTGCTCTGCAAGTATTTAAATCTGTCTCTCGTTGAGGTGGACTGAATATCATTTTGCCAGATTTGGAAAACCTCATTTTTCAAGAATACTGTGATTTCCTCATCATTTTCATCAGACCAGTCATGGTGAATCCTTTTCTTCCATCCAAGGACATCAGTTGCAGTTTTTTGTACTGTGTCTCTGAATTCCACCAGTGAGAAAGGATTAACACCAAGGCTGATTTCTAGTGCACTTTGTAGCTTGTCTTGATAGGATTCATGGTTTAGTTTAACAATATCAAGGGAAGTCTTGATTGTTTTTGGATGTTTCTGGCCTGTGGCTACAATGTGTAGATTCAGTATTGACCTAATCATTCTATGATCCATCCAACATTCTACTCTACGGATGACCCTGGTGATCCTGACATACCTTATGCCACATTGTTGGAAAATGATGTAATCTATTAGATGCTATTGTTTGGATATGGGGTGCATCTGTGTAGTTTTATATTTGTCTACATGTCTGAAGATGCTATTTGTAACTGTCAGGCTATGTTCTGCACACTTACTTAGGAGTAGGAGACCATTTTCGTTCATTTTTCCAATGACATTTTTCCCAATGACACTTTGGTAGTTGTTGTTATCTTTACCTACTCTGGCACTGAAATCTCCTAGGATGATTAGTTTGTCACTTTGTGCTGTTGACTTCATGAGAGAGTCGAGATCAGAGAAGAACCATTCCTTAGCATCATCAGGGCTTGATAAGGTGGGCACATATACCCTGATAATGTTAGCAAATTGCGACTTATTTAGTGGTAACCCGACTTTCATGAGTCTTTCATTAATGCCTTTTGGAAAGTCTTCAAGACATTGCAAAAGTCTGGTCTTGATGGCAATTCCCAATCCATGGATTCTATCTTCGTATGGTTCTTTTCCCTTCCAAAAGAAGGTATAACCCTCAGACAGTTCGGTAATAAATGTCCACATCTGCCATTCTAGTTTCACTGAGAGCAAAATGTCAGTGTCATATTGGGCTAGTACTTTTGAAAGGAGAGCTGTTCTTCTTTCAGATAGAGAGGTATTGTCTTTGTCAATCATAGTTCTGATGTTTCAAGTTATCTTTTGTTTTTGACCAAATTGAGGATGATCCACGATAAACTGCCCAGATTTAATTTGCCACCTTTTATAGTCCCTTCCTTTATAAAGGAAGAGGAGTCCAATCCTAAAAGGGGCTGCTGTACCATCTGAGGTGTTGCTGAGCTTCCCTGCTCAGGCATGGGTGACCAATGTCCCAGGCCACCGTTGGCTTGTGGCTACGACTGGCAGTAATCATCTTCACCCATCACTCTGCCATTCTCCCATCACAACAGGACTTTTAAAGAGAGATGTTCATGAATGACATGTGCATGAAGGTGATTAAAATGGGAGAGTCATTGCACTGGGACAATCCCATTCTCTCGGCTGCTGAAGCTTGGCCCAGGGGCAGAAAGACTGTTACAACTGAGGCTCCTTTATCTGCAGTGGATAGCCATGACTTCCATAGTGCCCCATCATGCCTTTTGCCTTCCACAATATGTTGCTGCACTGATTTTCAAGCTGTTGGATCAATATATGGTCTCTTTCACCTTGGCTACCAGAACAGTCTTCGTATGCTTGGGAAGGCAATCCCTAAATCATCATCAGTTTCCACACTTCGAGTTACCCTCACCTGGTTTAGCCTGCCTGCTGAGGCAGTTTACCAGGAGTGGCCGCTATCACACACCTACAGCTATCTGGAGCCACAAGTGAGAGCTGGGTGTACAGTGAGGACCAAAGAAGAAAAGAACCACTCAAGGAGTGAAGCACTTCGAATCACTGAAAGGTACAACCTTTCCCATGCACTCCATAGACCCCTCAAGGTCAAGTAGGCAATAGGCAACAAGCCTCACCCCCCCCCCCCCCCACCACCACCACCTTTGCTCCTCTGTATGATCAAGTAAGGACTGGAGCAATCTGTAATAAAGTCTGTAATGGAGATGGAGAATCTTAAAATATCCTAGACCTGGAATAATGTAAATTATGTGTAAAGACGGCTATAAAGATTCAAAAGAAAAAATAAAATTGCAATTATGTAAGCTTTTCTAACCCAGCAAGCCCTGGCTTTTTAGACCCCTTTACCAAATAATTTATTTTATGGTCTCAAAGCATTCATCTCAACTTACTTTTGGCTTTAGTGACTGTATTTGTGATGCTAGAAATCGCAGCAAACACATTGCACCCATGCTGTAGCTCAGGAAGAAACAGGCTCAGCGTAGTGTATCATGACAGACTGAAATGGAATTCCAGCCGTGTGAAGGTAAATTTTCCAGCTGTGCTAGCACAGATTGGAATAACTCACTCATGACTGCTGCAGAAGAAAGTGTCAGTCTATATCTCAAACTGTAGCTATCAACCACTTTGTACTGCTGCCTGGAGCAGACAGGGAAAGATTCCAAAGTAACAAGGTGAGATTAATGCATTTCTATAAAGTAATTTACAGTATTTAAACATTTTTGGAATCTACACTTTTTTCTCCCAATAGTTCTTGCTCTGAGTCCATGAACATTTATATTTTTTAAACAGGGTGTGCTTCTTCGAGCATGCAGTGTGTTGCAGTGGCATTCTTTCTTCCTATTACAGTAGTTGCAGCTTTATGAATACCTCCTTCATGCTACTGAGGTTTGTGCTGATATCATGAGCAACTAACCAGAGCATTGAGGAACATCAAAGGCTTATGGCAAAGCTAGGAATGGCAGCTGAATTTCATGAAGACTATTAGCATGGCAGAATCTCACAGCACTTGGCATTTCACAAACTTAGCATTATTTTTTTAAACGCAATTTAAAAGCAAATTGGCAGTGCATCCACTTCTGTTTTATTTACTTTGTAAAGGTAAGTGAATTTGGTACTTATCAAAATGATGAACCAACAGCACTGGTTTTAACCAAGCATAACATAAAGTCTCTAACGGATACAAAAAAATCAAATATATAGCACCATGAACTGGCAAAAAACTGTGCTCCTACCCTTCTTTCCTTAGTTAACACTGGAAACAGTTTGGGATACACTGCATATGAGACACTACATCTAGAAATAAAAGAAAACATAGGTCTAATCAAAAGGGCTGAAGACAATCAAGAGAGAGGAATGCAAAATAGTTTAAAGGTTTTTATAACATGAAACAAGTAGAAACTATCCTCTGGGATACAGTTTGTTCTCTAAACTTTATTTCACTGGCGCACTTCAAGTACATTTCACACAGACTAATACAGTAGCATTCTAAAGACTCTAAGGTTTGGTCTACACTAAGGGGAGGGTTCGACCTAAGATATGCAATGTAGCTGAAGTTGGCACATCTTAGGCCGACTTACCTGCCATCCTCACGGTGGCAGCGGGCTCCCTTGTCGACTCCAGCTTGCACCTTTTGGCAAGATGGAGTTCCGGAGTCGAAAGGAATGCTTCTGGGGATCAATTTATCGCGTCTGGATGAAACGCGATAAATCAATCGCCAATGGATCAGTCACTACCTATTGATCCGGCGCGTAGTGAAGACAGACCCTTTGGATATGTCAACACTGCAATTAGACACCCACGGATAGTCCATGCCACTTAAAGTGCTGTTTAATAGTGGTATAGACTTTATGGCCAGGGTGGGAGGCCAGGCTCTAGGACTCTGCGAGATGAGAAGGTCCAGAGTCAGGGCTGCAGTGTCTACATGACAGCTAAACAGTCCCTTAGCCCAAGCCCCTTAGCCTGAGTCAGCTGGCATGGGTCAGCTGCAGGTATCTCATTCCAGTGTAGACATAAATGAACAGAGCACCTTTCACTCAGTACTATCAATGCATCTTATTCTTGAACTATAACCCCTTCCTGCTTTTCCAGTCTTGGTTCCCGCTTGAACAGAGATTGCCAACTGTCAGATTTCATGGCACATATGAGGCAGCCAAACCCATTCTAACTTTCTTGTGATGTAAGTATTCATTTGAACACAGGTTTTGTGAAGTAAAAAAAAGGTAATGGATCAATCCATTGCATTAAATGGCTTTGATTCTCCTAAAGTCACGTGGCTGGAAGAACATCTTACTCTTATATTAGAGGGCTGTGTTTTGTATATATGTATGAAAGCAAATATTTCTGGAAAAAATAAGTACCTTGTACTGAAAATTTCAGGAAATTATGAATTTTGGACACAGCTTTGATTCATATTTAAGTGTACCTCAAAGCTGAATACTGAATCAACTGTGAAGTAGAAAGGCAAGTTTTCATCTTCCTCTCTTCCTATCTGGATCTAAATAAGGCTTGGGCATGGTGATCTTGTGTGCCTCAGTCATGGTCCTTCTCTACTTACAAATAATTATCTATATGGCTTTTGATAATTTAGCTACATTGGCTCAATGAAAACTCAAAGTTCCCTAGGAGAATTTAATGAGATCCTCCAAAAGTTCCACATCGTAGAAGAAATCTCTCAAAAAAGGCTGCATGTGACTCCCTCCACAATCTATCAATATGTCTTCTTCAGTCAGCAAACACAAATGGCTACTACTGATCTTGGAAAGCTGGAAACCAAAACTTAATTCCCCTAAATACCAACACACAGGACCACTGGGATGGTCCACGAATGAGTGTTTAAATACAATTGATTGCAGTGGAAGTCTGTCTCACTGGATGCTTGACATCTACACTAAAATTCTCCTCAGGTGCGGGACTGGATAAAAGATTGTAACTGAATTGTATGTCGAAAATGAGACCCTCTGCGTAGCAGTATTTGAGGCACTTCATGAAAATTACTGTTTTTTAAAAAAAAATTGTGAGGCCTTAGCTCAAGTCTTCTTCAGAACTCTGAAGCCTATAAAGCTTTGAAGCCCATGAAATCCATTAGTTCTAGACCTAAAAGTTATTTCCCCAGCTGGTAAAGAAGGTAAAGGTTGTGGGCAGGAGTGAGGAGAGGGAAAGTGTATCTAAGTTTTGATAGAAACATCAATAATATATATTACGCTATGTTCACAGCCCATCTGTAAAAAAGCAACATAAAAGATAAATTAAATAAGTAGAGAGAAGGCACATGGCTGCAGAACTTAAAGCAGCAATTTTAGAGTGAGTTATAGCACCTGAGGAAAGCAAATCTGGGTGACTGAGTCCTGTTCAGCTTCTTTTTGCCAGGAGCTGGGAATGGGCGATAGGGGATGGATCACTTGATGATTACCTGTTCTGTTCATTCCTTCTGGGGCACCTAGCAGTGGCTACTGTCAGAAGATAGGATATTGGGCTAGATGGACCTTTGGTCTGACCCAGTATGGCCATTCTTATGTTCTTTTGTTCTTTGTATTTTCATTTATCATCACGCAACATGACAAAAATTTTAAAAATACAGAGGTGAAAGAAAGCAACTGAAACACAAGATCTAATAGACGGATATATTTCTTGTTACTGTTGAGTGAATCTACATCTATTACTCTTCTGAGATCCTCAGGGAAGATATTCCAGACACTCAGGGCTGCAAAAACAAACACAAAATGTGCCACCAAATCTACCCCTGCATGGACTCCAGAGTCAAAGTCCCACTTTTTGTGTCTTATTAACACACAGTGTGAGAAGGTGGATGAGATAGTATCTTTTACTGGATCAACTTCTGTTGGTGAGAGAGACAAGCTTTTGAACCACACGAACTGGAGAAGAGCTCTATGTGGCTCAAAAATTTGTCTCTTTCACCAACAGAAATTGGTCCAATAAAAGATATTACCTCACCCACATTATTTCTCCACTATTTTGGGACTGACATGGCTACAACTACACTGCATTACACATAATATGTCAAAAGATCAGAAATATTTAGGATTTGGTCCATTTAGGGCTCGAAAAGTCAAAACTAAAAGTGTAAACATAATCCATCTACAAACACCATCCATTACAGAAAACAAGTTAAGTCAGGCAAATTCCTATCTAAAATGTTCTCCAGCAAATTATCATGCTGACAGGTTCTAACAAAATGGGCAATCTGTTCTACAGGACTTCAAAAGTACAATATTTCAGTATGTGCACCTAAGGCTTCTCTATATATGGCATGGAGAAAGAGGAAAGGGGGAATCATCTACTGTTGTGCAAACTCTCTGTTCCTCTTCCCATAATGGGGACCATATTCAGGGAGTGCTATGTTACTTGAAGTCTGCAGACTTGGGAAAATTTGCATCACAACTTTTTCCTGAACACTCCCACAGACCAGCTGATAGAGCACCCTTTTATAACATGCATTGTAAAAGTCCAACCTTGGTGTATGCCTTTTGCTTGCTCTAAAAGGAACAATTTTCAGTATGGAAAGAGGTTAATAGTGGGATGGCCTGAACATAACTAATTGATCACTTGAGCAGGTGATGTCCACTATTTGTTAAAAATTGGTTTATGCTATGTCCATTCTGAAATAAATCAATCAGTACTCTAGACAATATTCACGTATATCATTCATACAAAGTTATTGTAATGTAGTTCATATTATTCTCTAATCCCTTCTTAATATAACCTAAAGTCTTATTTCCCCCTTTTAAGCACTATTTCACAATGAACCAATATCTACACATAATTATCCTTTTTGATACTTAAATCTTTTAACTGAGGAGCTGTAATAGGAGTGTATAGAATTAGTGGATTTGTTTATGATGAATTCGATCTGCCATGATTTTGCCAATATATCTAGTTTTGCTATGCTTTTCTAGAATTCCTCACAAACCTCCCTAAACTATTGATTTTGGATTAACATCAGAGTTTACTAACTCACTGTTGCAGCTACTAAATGACAGAGTACTTCCATGGCTGCTCTGTTTGTTTTATGTCATCTGTCTGAATGAAAGTGGCACTAATAACATACGTTAACAGTAAAGAATTAAAAGATGAGGCAAATGTACATAAGTAACACAAGAGCTTAATTCCTTCTGATTAGTGGGCATGCTGGAGAAGACACTCCCGTTACTGTAATGTTTTTTCTTGAATTTTGATGCTATATTGGTATCAAAGGTCATGCTAGGTCTTTTTTTTTCCTTCCTCTTTTTCACATTACAGATTTGTGGGATTTTAATCTTTCTCTCAGCACAACCCTTATCACTTATTTTCTTTACTAATATTCCACTCTGCTCCACAAACACTGACCTAGCTACTTTTATAAATATTTATTATTTGAATTGCAATAGCATTCAAGAATCAAGTCAGTGCTATGCACTATGAAAACACATAATGATAAGATGGCCCCTGTACTTCAGAGTTTAAACTTTAATAGTACTGTTTGAAATTTTGTGATTGAAAAATTTTCCCACCACAGAATGTAGTTTAATCTTATTTGAAATTTTTTTTCCATGGGAAAATGTCAATTCTGGCAATTTTTAAAAATTATTCTCCATTAGGAAAATGAAAATGAAAACTTGCAGTTTGAATCAATGTTCAAAATTAAATAAAATATTTTCTTTTGAAATGTCAAAATATTTGTTTAGATGAAAAGGGTGAAACATTTGTTTAAACATTTGGAATCAATTTTTCTGAACTTTGCATTCCACAACAATATCCTATATTTTGATTTTTTTTCAGCATAAACAAATGTGAAAATATCAGAATTTTCAATGGAACTAAAATTCTCTTTTCTGATCAGCCACGAAATATAAGTATAAGACAAGATACAACCGGTTCATACAATAAATAGTCAGATGGAGAACAAGCAAACAGTGAGAGAATATTAGTCAGCATCATAAGCAATAGCCACAGCACTTTATAATACAACACACACAAAATTTAGTATACACCTTTTAGTGTAACGAGATACAAACTGCTTCTGAAGCATATTTGTTAATCATTGACTATTTTTTTCATCCTCTTTAATCCCATTTCTCTAATGCCAGCCCTTTACTTCCTGGTCTTACCTATTCTGAGTGTGAGTCTTTCTGATCATGTGGGAAAGATAATGATCTAGACCAGCTGCTGCAGCAAATTCATATGATCATTTGCACTTCAGCTTCCTACTTTCCATTATAATGTGCAGCTGTTAACATTTCAGAATAATCAGAAAAAGTCACTTTGCTCGCAAAAAAAAAGTGTCATGTTTACTGGATGTTTCCCCAAACATTGACAAAAATAGTGAAACAAAACTCTTGAAATTATCATATTTTTCTTTTTTTTAAAAAAGGGGGGATGTAAATAGCTGCATTTTTATGAATGTTTTAAACATTTGTCCTCAGCTTTACAAATAACATGGAAAAGAATAATGTTTAGGATCAAGTCCTGTGGACCTTTCTCCCTTGTTACTCACTCAATGAAGCTACTGATGGATGAAAGGATTCTGGAGTAAATAAGAGTTTGCAGGATTTGACTCAGGACAAAGAAATTAGGATTTGGCCATGAATGAAAAAAACAATTCAGGATCAAATCATGAGAGATGCTGACAGAAATCATGAGATTCTGGAAATGAATGAAGGCTCATAAAGGAGATGACCAAAAGGAGCGGGAAATGCTCAACATAGTTGGCCCATAGTTATCTCCCTCTTTCCCTATTTTACATTCAGAGAAACAGAATATTTGCATCTGATGGTTTCCACTTGGCAGTTTTTGAAATAAAATAAAAGTTTGTTTGAATCAGCATTCTCTACAGTCGTCCACAAGTCAAATGGGTTTGACCCTTTCCCACTGCTTTTAGTTGTCTATTTATCTTGGATGTCAGGGCTCAATATTTCTTGGTGATAATGTGAAATGTGAAAGTGCATCCTGTACTGAGTCTGCTTTTTTATTTTTAAAAGGATAAAAATAGATTGACCCGTACACTCTTCCACAGGAGAAAAAATGAAATAAAATGATCCTTTGAGCTCCAACAAAAGAATTGACTCATTTAAATTGTTTCCCCCCCAAATAAAAAAATTAGCATAATAATAGTTTGAATTGCCAACAAAATAATGTGTCCAATCTCCTAGAATCAAATGCTAGTGCAATTTATGTATATGTGCTATTAGGACGCTTACACAAATTTTGTTAGGGAAACTTCTCACTGCACTATATTCATTTCAAAATAAAGACTTGCCTTTGGTCAATCTGTGTACTGCTTTTACGTATTGATTTCATGATTTCTTTATGCCAGTGTATATGCTGCCTTTTGAAAAAGAATCTTTGGATAGTTTTTTGTGGAATCTTTTTTGCCAGATTACACTAGCTACTCTACATGTCTAGAACTCTTCTCTTATTAGCATTGTTTTATGATATTGGGAAACACATACACATACCCACACACATTTACATATGTATTGGTATTTATCTGTCTGTGTATTATATATGACAAAAATCATAAAAGATATAGAATGAAAGTACCACAGATATGTTTTCCATTTTTCTTTTGAGGGCACTATCAAGTTTATTTGACTCATGAAGGACAAGAGATGTTGACATTCAACAAAAAAAGGTCACTGGACCACATTCAAGCCTCATATCTTCTCTTTTTTCCATCCCATATCACAGAGAAATACTTGTTAATAGGATGGTTTTATAAATTTTCATTTGGTACCAAATATAATGTTTTTATTAGTCCCTAGTTTCTTCAGTTTGCTTGTGGCTAAGGCACATCTCCTTTTAACTTCACCCTTCATGTGACCATCAGTGCTGATCAAGCCCAGGGAACTGATGGGCAGGATTTCCTGGGAGGCTAATATTAGGGGTCAAGGAGTCCAAGAGAACTGGCTGTATTTTAAAGAAGCCTTATTGAGGGTGCAGGAACAAACTCTCCCAATGCGCAAAAAGAACAGCAAATATGACCAGCTTTACTTAACAGAGAAATCTTCGGTGAGCTTAAACACAAAAGGAAGCTTACAAGAAGTGGGAATTTGGACAGATGACTAGGGAAGAGTATAAAAATATTTCTCAAGCATACAGGGGTGTAATCAGGAAGGCCAAAGCACAATTGGAATTGCAGTTAGTAAGGGATCTGATAACAAGAAGGGTTTCTACAGGTACATTGCCAACAAGAAGAAGGTCAGGAAAAGTGTGGGACTCTTACTGAATGGGGTAGGCAACCTAGTAACAGATGATGTGGAAAAAGCTGAAGTACTCAAGCTTTTTTTGACTCAGTTTTCACAGACAAAGTCAGTTCCCAGACTGCTGCTCTGGGCACCACAGTATGGGAAGTAGGTGAGCAGCCCGCAGTGCTGAAAGACCAGGTTAAGGACTATTTAGAAAACTGGACATACACAAGTTCATGGGGCCAGATGCAATGCATCTAAGGATGCTAAGGGAGTTGGCTGATGTGATTGCAAAGCCATTGGCCACTATCTTTGAAAACTCGTGATGATCATTGGAGGTCATGGATAACTGGAAAAAGGCAAATATCATGCCCATCTTTAAAAAAAGGAAGAAGGAGAATCTGGGGAACTGCAGACCAGTCAGCCTCACTTCAGTCCCTGGAAAAATCATGGAGCAGACCCTCAAGGAGTCCATTTTGAAGCCCTTGGAGGAGAGGAAAGTGATCAGAAACAGTCCACATGGATTCACCAAGGACAAGTCATGCCTGACCAACCTGATTGCCTTCTATGATGAGATAACAGGCTCTGTGGATATAGGGAAAATTGTGGGCATGATATACCTTGACTTTAGCAAAGTTTTTGATATGATCTCCCACAGTATTTTTGCCAGCAAGTTTAAGAAATATGGATTGGATGAATGGACTATAAGGTATGGATAGAAAGCTGGCTTGATCATCAACATTGAGGCAACATTGTGCCCTTTTTGCCAAGATGGATAATGGTGTATTGGGCTGTATTAGTAAAAGTGTTGCCAGCGGATGGAAGGAAGTAATTATTCCCCTCTATTCGGCACTGGTGAGGCCACATCTGGAGTACTGCGTTCAGTTTTGGGCCCCCCACTACAGAAAGGATGTGGACAAATTAGAGAGAGTCCAGTAGAGGGCAACAAAAATGGTTGGAAGGCTGTGGCACATGACTTACAAGGAGAGGCTAAGGAAACTGTGCTTATTTATTTTGCAGAAGAAAAGAGTTAGAGTAGATTTGATAGCAGCCTTCAACTACCTGAAAGGGAGTTCCAAAGAGTATGTAACTAGGCTGTTCTTAATAGTGGCAGATGACAGAACAAGAAGCAATGGTCTCAAGTTGCAGTGGGGGAGGATATTAGGAAATACTATTTCACTAGGAGGGTGGTGAAGTGCTGGAATGGGTTACCTCAGGAGGTGGTGGAATCTCCATCCTCAAAGGTTTTTAAGGTCAGGTTTGACAAAGCCCTGGCTGGGATGATTTAGTTGGGGACTGGTCCTGCTTTGAGCAGGGAGTTGGACTAGATGGCCTCCTGAAGTCTCTTCCAACCCTAATCTTCTATTGTTCTATGATTCTATCATTCTATGTTGCATTTCAATGCTTTATCTATGAGATAGCTGCAGGAATAGGCAACATAACTGCTGAGCTGCTAAAAGTTGGCCAGACAGGTGCTATCAAAGTATTAGAAAAAATATACAAGAAGGTATGAGAGCAAGAGATGGTACCAGATGACAGGTTAAAGGCAATATTTGTGTCAGTCTAGAAGAAAGGAAATCCTGCTGATCCAAATAATTATAGAAGTATAAGTTTATTGTCAGGAAAAAACATGATGAGTACAGACTGGGGCCAATTTTAGAGGAAGTATTAGGAGAGGAACAGTATGGCTTCACACCAGGCTTAAGTTGCATAGGTCAGATATTCATGCTTCAACAGTTGATGGAAAAAAGTGAGAATGAGGATTAAAGATGTTTGAAGTTTTCATTGTCTTTACAAAGGCATTTTATAAGGCTTAGAAGAAAGACCTATGGAAAGAAAGCAATTATATAGAGTTCCAGATAAGATAATTGCAATAATAAAAGGTATGTATGAAGATTCTTTTGGCATCATAAGAACTGATGGGAAATTAAACAAGTCATTCAAGTCGAAGTTTATTTTTAAACTGGACATTAAGAATATTAGACATGTTGGAGGGTCTGACACTGGAGGATATAGAGTTCAGCTCCTTAATTTATGAAGATGACATCATACAACTGGCAGACACATTTGAACTAATGATAATACTCTTTGGCACCTTAGAAAATTGGTGTAGTCACTGTGGATTTACAATAAATGCCAAGACAAAGTGGTTGCATCTTGGAAAAATCTACAGTAGGTTACTGTAAATCCAGCAACATAGATCAAATTAAATTAGATTTATACTAGACTTAGAAAAAAATGTAGTCCATAAATTCTTACCATACTTATAATCAGTTTTTTTCTATCATTCAAGTTTCACCAAAGTAGCTGAAGACTATCAATATGCACTTATATATGATGATTGGTCAACAAAACTCCTAAGACCAATTGACACAGTAGGGTGAAATAATCAAAATTTACCTACTCTTAACATAACTGCATTCCTCTATTCATGAACAAGAAACTTCTTCATGGATGTAACACTATGAATTATATTTATATGACTATGATACTTATTTGATTCCATATTTATGCAAGTAAATATCATATGCTGAAACCAAATGCTAAGCTCTGCTTTTCATATTTACTTGAGTAAATATAGAATCAAGTAGGTATCGTATTATTTCACTGGGACTATTTCTACAGGTAAATTGAACAAGATATGGCCTATCATATCTTCAGTTAATAAGGTATAATTCATAGTGGTGTTAATACTAAATTCATATATATTGTGTGTAATGGCTTTTGTTGTAAACATCAAGCTGGATGATGCTTTTCAACTTTAAAAATTTCAATACAATTTTTCATTCAAATTTGAAATTTCAGTGAAAAATGGTGAAAAAAGTACATTTTTGCATTTTCCCCACATTTCAACAAGTTTGATTTAAAATGTATATTTAAAAAATCATCTGCTAATAGAAGAAGGTTGTAAATTATGAAAATCATCACAAAATTAAATATTTATTATTTATAGGCACTTTAATATATAACTCTGACTTTGGGTAAACTTTTACTGTGTTGACTGAGTAAGCATTTTCATTAATGAAGTAGAGTTGTTTTTTTAAGGAAACAACTTCCAGTAAAATATATAAAACTGAATCATGCCACCTAGCCAACAAAGTAAGCAACAATTTCAGTAGAGAGATTATTTTAGGTATGGGGCTAAACCAACTGAATAAACAGCTCAACCCAGTAAAAACTAGACAAGAGGCAATGTCCTGTCTTAGTCAAGATTATTTTAACAAAATGTTTTTTCACTTTAAAATGGTAATTCATTGAAACAAAAATTTTCTGGTTCAATGAATTTCTCAGTTCAATTTTTTTTTGGAAAAATATGTTTTCAAATTGTTGGAATGTCCTGTTTTGACATGGTTTTAATGAAAAACTCCTTATTTTTGTTTGTGAAGTGGCTTTCCATTTCAAAATTTAAGGTTATTATAATCAAAAAATAAAATGTCAATATCAAAATGAAATATTTCAAAAATGTCAAAATGAAACTTTTTGGTTAACCTGAACTGAATTTTTTACGTTCATGAATTTTCAAAATTATGATTATTTGGTCCTGATGGAGTATATATTTTTTTAATCTCATTTTTTTCCCAGAATGGGAGAAACATTTCCCATCCAGCTGTGTTCAGTTGTCCACTCCACAGTATTCTTGGAAGTATTGGTATTATTCTGTCCCATCCTTACCAGAAGAGCTCATATGTTAAACAACTACTTTTTGTCATATGTTTGTGTCATTTCCAGGGACAAATCCCAGTTTATATATCTTGATCATGAAAAGGCTATGTTCAGAGACATTAATTTCTAGAGTACATAGACAGAGATCTTGACTCGTTAGATAAAAATTGTTTATGTGGACTTAATTGTGGCATTAGCTATGCTAACACTGTCTTCATAGGGAGGGAAATATGAAGATAAAGATCTGGGACTGAGCCTATGTGTGAGGCATTAGCATACAAGATAAGCATTGAGAGACAGAAAACCAGCAGTTCAACAGTGGTTTAATTTAAACTGTAAAACAACAGTATACCTTATGGATTTTATGAATTGTCTGCAAAATTTTGTCTCAGTTCAACAGTTACAATAGGAAAAAAAAATCAATCACTTTCTGTTCTTCATCCTCTGTTCTTTTCAATCAGGTTAGTTCACAAGCTCATTTTGAGAAGGAGCAGGTGGGTGTGAACACACTACGTAAACAACACACTCTTGGCAGGGATGTATGTTGCCATTATCTCTTCTAGACACCAGACAGAGGGGGAAACCGGGTCCTGCTTCTCTCAATGCCAGACACCTGCTCATTTTTCTTCCATTGCATCTGCTTCACCTTCTGTTGCTCTATCAATTGCTCATAAGCTATGGCATCATTCTCTTCAGCATGAATTGATTCCAAAGAGCCTGGACTGTCTAGTTGCTTCAGGTTTGGTTTAGATCTCTGTTCCAGTGCCTTTGTTTATTTTTTTAATGATAATCATCAAGTAATGTGGTGGCATAATGCAGCCAGAGAAGGGAAAACAAAATGCCAACTTTATTGAAACTGAAACTTATATCTGCCATACAGTAAGACGTTTTATTGTCGTGTGCCACAGAAATGACTGACAATGTCTGACATTGATACCCGTTTAGAAAGTCTGTAAACAAATAACAGATTCAGCTACACATTTAGAAACCTTTTGTTTCTCAAGCACATGTAAGAAGAGTTCCAATGAGATGGGATGAAAAATACTTCTTACAAGAGGGTCACAGTATGATAGCTGATCTGCTTGATTGTCCAGGTTATTCCTTGTTTGCACTGTTGTTGTAGCCTTGTTGGTTCCAGGATATTAGAGAGACAATGTTGGGGGTGCAATGTATTTTATCGTACCAATTTCTGTTTCCTTAATACCCCGGTTAAATATAGATATCCTTAACTCTCTATGGTAAAGAGGATCTATGTTTTTATATTATGCCCAGAAACATCACCTAATAAACTAACTCTGTTCCTCATTAACCAAAGCAATGGTGTCATTCCCAAAATTACAGCGTGGTAATTCAGAAAATATCAAACTTCTGGAAGTTGGTAGTCATTGCTTTAGGATGTGGTTATATAAGTAGGGAACCAAATGTGCTTACTGACCCTCAAATTTTGTTCTTTCCAAATACTTATAGCTATCTATATTTTACCATATTAGACTGGTCACAGCTAGGAGGAGTTACAATAATATACTACGTGCTTTTTAAATCCCCTACTCAGGAAAGTATTCCCATTAAATGCAGCATTTATACATGCACTTAATTTTAAGCAGATGTTTATATTCTTTTGATTGGGATGGCCTTAAGTATAAGCTCAAGGTCTTTCCTTATTCAGGATCTTAATTGGAGGAAAATAAATGTAACTAGTAAAATGTGCACTTGGGGCTGTTCTTTCTTTTAATGGCATCTTTCCATGCCATTTCTGTTTTGCTGATGTTTCTTAATATTGTGCTACGTGACAGATATAATGAGATTATTTTGTTAACCATCATAAAGCAATGGTAAAATTCCTATACATCAACTTGAGTAAAGAAAAGCTTTGGGTATCTAAGAGCAAGATCAAATATTTCCTTCATAAAAAACACAACATTCTGGAGGAAATAGCAGATCTTTGTTATTTGTGAGATTTGAAAACATTTCTACAATGACATTAGGATATTTGAGGCTAGGTTACAAATTTGGGAAAAGATTGAGCCAGCTTTACTCAAACTAAGCAATATCTTATTCTGCAAACAGTTTAGTGATTTCAGTGGGATCACTTGCCAAGTAAGATGATGTCCATATAAATAACGGTGACATATCTGTCCTATTAACAATTGCCTATTTATTAATTTTTAATGGGGCAGATTAATTTTCATAATTCATTCCATGTGGGGATTTGTTTGACAACTATTTTAGAATGGTTGTTTACAATGATTTAATCAATTCTCTAGAGGAAAGAACTTCAATGCAATTCATACTTGATAGGATAGCAATTTTATCCCCATTGTGCTTTTTCTTACTAAGGGAAAAGTCTTAATATAACTGGCTATTTTAAATTTTGTTTTTCTTGTGTTCTTATTGCTGTATGGCTGTTAGACTAATAAATGGTCTTAACTGGCTGCTTTTGGTTTTTTATGCATTTATTTGTCAAATTTAACAGTTATTTTCTCTCATTTTGATTTGCTCAAGTCAGTTCCAGACACCCACCACAGAACAACTGGGCACAGTCCATCCTGGGTTATCATTGTCTATGTAGAACCGTTCTTGCTGTTGCTCCTCCCGGCTGTCAGGGAGACCTCTGTGGTGCTCAGCACCTTAAACTGAGAGCAGAGAGACTGACTCTCCTGTGTTCTCAATGCCTCTCATGCTGGCACCAAAGCAGCATAAAGGTGAATGAAGATGCTTCCTGATGCAAATGCAAAGAGAAGAGGAGCACAGTAGTAGGGGTAGTAGAGGACAGGGACAGGAGCTGGTGGGAAAGGTGGATAGGAGGTTAGGAGTAGTGTAACAGGAGAGATTCTGACCTTAATCTTTGTGATGCAGCTCTCCATCTCTAAAATCGTGATAACACCACATGCCATCCCACTCCCCCCACAGCAGGTGCATTGTAAAGATAACCTCTTTGCTCTTTGCAAAGCATTCAGATACAGCCCATTCAATGAGCACCTTCTATCCTGTGCACTGAATGAGTCAGGAGTCCTATGGAAAAAATAAGACGAGAGTGCTTAATTGGTTATGTGGGCAATCTTAACTGGGCAATCTGGCATTTTGTAACTTTTGAGTATTTGGCTTGGGAATCTTAATAATATTCTTTTAACTTAGTTTTTTTCTATTATATATTTCTAAAGCAAACTTTAAAAACATTGAGATTATGTATCTAAAAATGGATTTGTCTAAAGACCTAGGACTATAAGCCTCTAACAAATGCTAGAGATAATAATTAATACTTGGTACGTATTAAGTAATCTTGTATTTTGAGAGTGAGGCTCTGGGATTGCCAGATAGTAAGAAAAATAAAACATTACATGTTACATGCAATTGAAAATATAATCAATGAAAAACATTCCACAGAACATAACAGAGTGAGATTTACACTACAGAGCATGTCTAACAGGCAAACTCCTGGCTACAATGACTAGTTCAATGTATTCCCAACGTTTCCAGTACAATTTTGTTCAATCTTTTAAAGAACATCTCTACTAGACAACTGATTTTGCTGGTTGTTTGGGTAGGTAATAGCAGATACATCATTATTAAAGCTGTATAAATACTATAAAACAGTGGGACAGTTTAATTCCCTGGCTTCTGCCAGTGGAAGCAAGTGAGACCCAGGCTCTAACTCCTTAGTTTCAGAAACTCCACCAAGGACAGTATTTCAGTGCAAGGTTCCTTCAGTGCTTGCTCTGGTAGGACACCAGAGCCAGCTCATACAGTCACAAAGATGGGTCAGGCTGCTCTGAACAAAGGCAGAGCCTGATTGGACAGGAAAGGTAGAACCCCAGAGGAAATTTAAAGATGCCTTAGTGAAGGTGTCAGTTTAAAGATATTTGTCTGTACTCCATATCCATAAACATATACACCTCAATCAGATTCCCAATTATTACCATTAACCATCTTCCCTTCCCATGTCCCCCAACGACTCAGTATTCTTGGCTCCCCACCCAAAGCTAGACCTCTCTGCCCTCATTGTATTATGTTTCCATTACATTATGTAAACATTATAATATTTTATGTGTGTTTGCCCTTTATTCTGCATATTTATTGTCTTAGTGAAAATTGTTCAATGAACTAGAGCTGACTGTGGGACAGCAATTCCATTTCATGGCAATTTGGATTAGGTTTCAAAATTTGGTTTTGCTTCACGTTGGAATGGAAACAAAACCTTTCGAAGATTTTTGTGAACATGCAGTTGTGATAAAATGTCTGTTTGCAAATGGATGATGATTTGAGAAGAGGTTTTCATATGTCTGTAAGAATGGCCAGGAATGCGGGGGACCAAGGCTCAAACCCCTGCTCTGCTTGATCCAGGATGATCTGAGATTTAAAACTCTGCTTTGAACAAGGCAGAGCAAGGATCTGAGCCTAGGTTTTCCCATATCCCAGCAGGCAGGAGTGTGAGAGGATTTTTTTCTCTCTCTCCAAATCCCCCAAAAATTTTCAAGAAGTCTTTGTTGAAACCAAAATGTCTCTGCAAAACATTTCAGCTCCATCAAAATTCCATTACTTGCCTTACAAGAAATCCTCTTTTATAGGCAATATCCCATGATAATATACTACCCAAAAGTACCTCCAAATGAATTGAGTACAGCTCCATGTTCATTAGCAGACAACATATGCTGGCAGACAATATTTGTAGGTCCCGTGAGTGGTTCCATTTCACTTATAACTGCTTTAATCAACTATATTTTAACATCTGATTTTAGAGGTGGCCTACATTTTTCTGTGATCTGTGTTGTGCTGGCAAATATCTGTGCATGCACTTTTTATACACTGATAGAACTTCTTTCATAGTTAGAGTTAAACATATGCTAAAATACTTGTTGGATCAAGGTCTAACATTTATTCATACAATCAGTAGACTTTACATACATTTGATAAACTTCTGCATGTTGATGAGAGAAGTTATTACCTAAACTATCTGATTGAATGTACAATTGTATATGTAATTAACATGCATATAGTTGATAATACTTTGCAAAATGAGCAAGAACTTCAGGCTTTGACCTAATAATAATTAATAAAGCTGGATTTCCTCAACTTTACAGAGCGTCTATGCAGAGATACATAATTTGATTCAGTCTTCCATTGGCAGGGGCAGCTAGCAGAGTCACAAATTGTAGGTCATACCCAGCATTGTTTCTAGACTGAACATGTGTCTATATCAAGAGTCTACATTTCCCCACTTCATGTAACTTCAACTCCCTGTATACCTGCCATCTGTTAACACAGCAATCATCCAGCTAGGATTGCTGAACTGAACTTCGAACTCAGCTTCACACAGAGCTCAGTTAATGGCAATTCTGAGAAGACCGTAACAGGAGCCACAGGAATTAAGTCTATCCCCTCTGCCCCCCCTGATCACCTCTGGGCTAGTCTGAGACCCTGATAGAAACAGTGTGAGTGAGGAGCCAAATGTAGGATTTCAAATCCCATAACCATTAAGTGAAATAACTGAATATTCTACTAATCCCACTTTTTGAGGTTTATTTATAAAAATAAAATCTGTAAACATAGTCAAGGGAGGAAAAATGATTAAATCTGATATTCAAGTTTGGGTGTTATTTGTATTGGCTGGAGATGGGATCTTAATATCTGGGCAGTATTTAGATCCACAGAAATGAATAAAGCTCTTTTGCCCATCTTTATTGTCTGCTAATGGAGGTCATTACAAAGGTAGGTAGGAAGAGATTGGACAAGGTTTTCAGCCTGTCCCAGAGTTTACAATCTCAGAGATCAGTGAGAAATGGAATAGAAGACTCAGGTATCTCCACTAACTCTTCTCCCAATTGTACACTCATAGATCTCCCCACATACTCCTTCCCAGGAGATGTTGGCTCTATCTTCTATAATTGCTCTCAATGCCTCATTGCCCAAACAACCCTAACTCTGTCTTTATGACTTACCATGAGATAGCTCCCTGGTATAGAAAGGCTACACTGAGGCATCTTAAACTTATGTCTCACCTGCAATGTCTTCTCAAGGCAGACTGGGATCTTCAAGGAAAGGCCCCACTCCTAGATATGGTTTCTTTGGTGGAATTTTTCCCCCACCAAAAATCATGATGAATGATCTGTAGAGTAGAAGACAGTCTTCCTGCTTCACATCCCCATCCTGTAGCAGACAGAGGCTGGAAACATAAATAGTTCTTCTATTGAAAGCCAGCCCTTCATCTCAGAGCCTGTGAGGTCCCAGAATGTATTTGGGAAACCTCCTTCCTTGTCTGCTGCCTAAATGATCCAGACCAGAAAACTGAGGGAAGCCATTTGGTTGCTTCAGAAGATATCAGAATAGGAAGGAAGGGGGCAGAGGGGAAATGTCTCAGTCCCTATCTATAGCTTAAGGTAGTGACATGAGTAGAAGTAGAGGAGGTTGGCTGGGGAGGGCAGCTGGAATAGTTTCAAGGATGTTGGTTTCAGGCACTCCTTGGAGATCTGAGGACAGGATCCAACAGTTGGTGGGAATTTTCCTCCTTTTCCTTGAGGTGAGGCAGCAGGAAGCCCCTGGTAGATTGTGGCCATCTCCTATAGGTTAGCAGGAGATTGAGCCAGCTGCTCAAACACACTTCTGGCCACATCAGACCACTCAGAAGGGTGTCTCAACTGCAACAAAACATGGAGGCTGGCTGAGTAGATTCACCATTCCCTAAAAAAGTTGCATTTTACATGCCACTTTCTTCAGAAACAGCTTTTTCATACCACATGCCTGAGAGAAATAGCTCAAGAACAGGATATTTTGGTAGGAAACCCCATGAGTTCACTCAGGCTATTTACTGATGAAAAAGCATAAATTGCTAATTTATGTTACTATCCATCCCTTTCCTGTGGTTCACAAATCGCTGCCTTTCCCCCTTCCCTTTTATAGTTTGCTCTTCTGCAGCCAAATAAGGCTAAATAACGTGTTCCAGATCAAGAACCCCTTTGGTGAGCAATATTGCTGGCCTGTAATTTGCTCAAAAGTGGTGTATTGCAGAGGGCCTTTCATGTGAGCTGCATGAAAACCTACATAAATGGGTCTATGCCATTAGTAACTGGAGCCCTAAGAGAGCCATTGTATGACTGAACATATATTACGGATCATTCTCTATAATTTAATTCAGGACCTGGGAACCTTAAGTAGAAGATGGAGAGCTGAAGAACTGCCCAACCACCCCCATCTCTCTTGCTCACACTCGCATACCGAAGCAAAGCAATGGGAAAGATGTCCTGGCAGCAGTGAATACATGTGCACATTGGCATTTCTGAAAACTTTTGCTCTCTGTGGGGGATGGAAAATGTGGACAGGAAATTAAAGCAGCCTGACACTAGTAAAATAGCCTACCCTGCAGCTTAGGCTGTGATTGACAGGGCTCTTGTAAATAGAGAATTCAAGAAGTAGGAGGCATTTAAAATTACACATAAAGTGATTGAAATGACATTTAAAATGCCAATTTAAACAAGAATGCATTTTTGAATTATTCACTTCAGGAATGTGCTTTGCGTTTCTGCTTCACTTCAGAATATTCATTATTTTTAATAAAAAGTCCTGTCCTGGGTATCATTTAGGGTGGTGACAAGAGTGATTAATATATAACTGATTTGGGTAGGCAGGACCAGACTTCATATGAAATATTGCATTCTACAACAAGTTAACATTAATTTTAGGTTAAATATTTGCAGAATGCTTTTATATGTAAATATAACACAGCCATATAAGGGCTCATAGCACAATGGTAGGAAGCAAGGGAAGTGTTATTCTGAATAGCTATAAAATTAATCCTTAAAACTTCTTAATATTTGAAATGTAAGATCACTAAACTATGAAATGAGTTCAGTAGTAAACAAAAATGTGGAAAAAACAAATCAGATTAATTATAGAAAGGATCTCAGACATTCAATAGTAGAAAGTTAATCTCCCCTGGACTGACAACATTTTTTTGTTCAAAGTAATTACAGTCAGCGCTAATAAAAACAATTTTGATTTGCAGTAAACATCAGCTAGCTAATTCATAAGAACAGAAGAATTTCCCAGCCACATTTGCATAGCACACAATGAACCAATATCAGATCTGCAGGGCATATGATAAAGCTCTCGTCACAGTTAAACACCAAGGGGTATCTTTTCTTGGTAGTGTGCCTGGATTTGGAACTTCAGTTAATATCCATTGGAGCGTGGGTACCTTTCCACATATCTCTTTACAAAAGTGTATTATCTGAGAGGGGATGAGAAATAGACCAAAAGGGGAACACCTAATCTAACTCGATGAGATACCCTATCTACCTTGCGGGAATATTTGTTTAAGGAACATGTCTCTTTGGCTATCCCTCAATGCAAGGAGGTTCATTAGTGAGGTTTTAAGTGGTTGAGGATCCCAATTCTTGCCCTGAAAATTTTCCCAAAAAAGTGACAGGTGTACTCTTGGAGGAGACATAGCTATTGGCTGGAGTGTTGTGCCCTTTCCTCCTTTGTCGCTTCTCTGTCTCTTGAACACCTCTGTTCTCTTCAAAGTGAGCTGTGACTTGGTGTATGGTGTGGCACCATTGTGTTCTGTTCTGCATCAAGTCCTCCCAGTTTGTTGGATTGATGACTCCTTTTTTAATATGTACTTTCAGTATCTCTTTGAAATGCTTTCTCTTCCCTCCATGAACCCTTCTTCCCTGACTTAACTGAGAGAAGAGTACTTGATTGGGAAGGCGAGTGCCAGGCATAGGTACACAGTGGCCAGCCCAATGGAGTTGGTGTTCCGTGACCTGCACTTCTATACTACTGATGGCTGCAGAGAGAAATCTGATATTAGTGTGTTGGTCTTCCCAGCTGATCCTGAGAATCCTCCTGAGGGAGCACTGTTCAACCACTCCAGCTACTTGAGATGACATCTGTAGGTTACCCAGGTCTCACCCATAGATAAGGGTGGGGATGACAACTACCATGTAAACCAAGATCTTGGTACCTGTTTTAGATTTCTATCCTTGAAAACTCGTTTGAGAAGTCTTCCAAAAGATGTGTTGGTATAGTGGATCCTGTATTCAATTTCTGTGTCAGTGCTGGTTGTTTGGGAGAGGTGTCTGCCAAGATATGAAAAATGGTCCACATTTTTCAGGGGTTCTTCACTGATGGTGATTTGTGGAGCATGAAGAGTAGGTGAGGGGTGGTAGAGTACCTTAGTTTTCCTGATGTTGAGAGAGAGACCCAGGCTGTGACAGGCATCTGCAAAAAGATTTAAGGTGGCTTTGCAAGTTGGCCTCTGTGTGTGTAAGAATGACACAGTCATCTGCAAACTGAAAGTCAGTGATGCCAGTTCTCATCATCTTAGTGTTTTATTTGGAGATGCTGAAGATTGAGGAGTTGGCCATCCATACAATACTCAGTCCTGATTCTGTCAGAAAGGCAGTCGTGAATGGAAATCAGGATCACAGCAAAGTAAGTGGAGAATAGTGTTGGAGCAATGACAGATTCTTGCTTGATACCAGTGTGAAAGATGAATGGTTCGGTTTCTGAGCTGTTGCCCAAAATGGTGGCAGTCATCCCATCATGGAGTATTCTGACGATGGAAATGAATTTCTGTGGACAGCCAAACCTACACAGCACCTTTCATATGGCAGATAGAGTTAAAGGCCTTGGTTAGGTCAATGAATGCCACGAACAGTTCCTGGTGTTGCTCACTGCACTTCTGAATCTGTTGTGCCATGAAGCTAACATTGATTGTGCTTTGAGATGGGCTGAAGCCACACTGTGATTTGGAGAGGAGTTCCTTGGCAAGGGGGAGGAGGCGGTTTAGTAGGATCCAGGCAAGAATATTCCATGTGATGGAGAGGAAAGCAATGCCTTTGTAGTTCCTGCATAAAGATTTGTCCCTTTTGTTGATGATAGTAACAATGTCGGTGTTCTTAAAGTCAGGTGGAATTTCTTCACCAACCCAGATTTTGTTGAGGAATTGGTATAGTTTGTGCTGGAGTATGAGTCCAACAGCTTCAAAAACCTCAGCTAGGATGCCATCTGCTGCCTTGTGATTTTTTGTTTGACTGTTGGCATGCTGGACTTCCTCGCGAGATGGGGGAGCAGCAAGGTGTTCCATCACTGAAGACTGTAGAACAAACTCTATGGTGTCTTCAGAGACCATGGATTCACTGTTTAGTAGGCTTCCAGCATTGTTTAATGGCTGCATTGTACTTAAGGAGGGTGGAGCCAACCTGAGAATGTAAGGGAGTTGGGGCTTTTGAGCTTGGCCCATATATAGCTTTTGTGGCTTGAAAGAAGCTTCTCATGTCATCCTGGGCTACAAAACCCTGAAATTTGTCACTACTTGTTTTTGATGTCACGTAGCCTCCTTTGGACTTTGGCTGTAAGCAGGTGATAGGCCTCATGGTTTCGTTTGTTAGAGGAATCATTTTGCCAGTCACAAAATGCATTTCTATTCTGTTGAATTAATTCCTTGTTGTTTTCATCAGACCAGTCTTGATGCCGCTGAGTGGAATATCCTATGGTTTCAGCGCATGCATTGTGAATGGTGTTTTTAAGTTGATCCCAGTGCTCTTCAATGTCAATGATGTTGTCAGACAGGTTAGAGAGTTGCTGGAATGTCTTACTGCTGGCTTGGTCTTGAAATGCTTTGATGTTGCACTGTTTTTGCTTAGTCTTTGGGTATTTGTGGTGTGGTGGAGCAAGCTGTAGGTACATGACTGATTTTACTAATGGACAGTCTGTCCAATGGTGATTGGTACTTCTCATAGCTCGTATTATACAGACATAAGTATAGTCTCGGGCTCTGATTATAACATAGTCAAGGAGGTGCCAGTGTTTGGACCGAGGATGTTTCCAGGTAGTCTTAAATTTGTTACTCTGACTGAACATGGTATATGTGATGAGCAGGTTCCACACATTTGCTGAGGGGAGGAGAATACCATTGGAGATTGCATTTCCCACTCCTTTTTTGCCTATTGTGCCTCTCCAGAGTTGGGAATCCTATCCAGCTTTGGCATTGAAATCTCCCAGGTGGATGAATTTCTCTGCCTTAGGTGTGGTTGTGAGGACCGAATCAAGAGTTCTATAAAACTGCTTCTTATTGTCTTCCTCATCATTGAGTGTTGGGGTGTATTTGCTGATGACTGTGGCATATTGTTGTTGCTGAGCTTGAACCAAAGAGTCATGATACGCTCATTGATCCCCACGGGAAGTTCCAAAAGCTGACTGGTGATCTTATTTTTGATGGCAAAGCCAATCCCTCTCTTCAGGTGGCTTTCCTTTCCAAAACAAGGTGTAGTCACCTCCATCCTCTCTTAATTGGCCCAGCAAGTCTCACTAACAGCTGCAATGTCAATGATGAGTCTTGCCAGTTCTCTGGTAATTATGGCCATTCTTTCCAGGCATTCACTGTGTTGAAAGTCCATAAGGTTGCAGACATTCCAGGTGGTGAAATTCATTGTCTTATATCTCTTGTTTCAGCCACGGAGTTGAGTGATCCCACTGGATACGGCCATCCAGTCAGAAGAGTGTGAGACAGCCTATATTTGGGGCACCTTTTCTAGCCCTCTCACATTCGGGGTGATCATAAGGGATCCTGAAAAGGCCTGGTCAGTCACAGCTGCTGCTCCCGAAATCCACTTGTGTCTCATCCAAGCACAAGAGGGATATTACATTGCTGCTGCCTGCATGCAGATTTGTTACTGAAGACTCCCAGAGATCACTGCTCCTGTCTTCCCCATCACTCATCCATTGCTGCAGGACTTTGTGCGTGCGGGTGTGAGCCCTTTGGCAGAAGCCTGCATGTGAAATCTTTTAACGTGGGGAAACCGATGCACAGGCGGTAACCACACAGAACTTGACAGTAGGAAAACCCTGACCCAGTGGCAAGATCCAAGACAACCAGTGAGCTCCCTTCTGCTGAAGTTCTCATATGCCTTCAATGCCACAGAGTACTAGAAGGTTCTCTATATGTGCCTGATCCACCACTGGGGTCATTTGAAGTTTGGACCATGGTTAGGCAGAAACCTTATCTCAGACCTGCTTGCCAAGAGGGACCCTAGTAGGAGTATAAAAGCTCTGTATGATATAGCAAGAATTTTAGTGAGAAGATGGGGATGCATAAGCTGGAAGTAACAGAGGAGGAGAAGATCTCAGATTATTGGTTGACAACAGGATGACTATGAGCCGCCAAAGTGATATGGCCATGAAAAAAGCTCATGCGGTCTTGGGATGCATCAGGCGAGGTATTTTCAGTAGAGATAAAGAGGTTTAGTACTGCTATACAAGGCACTGGTGAGACCTCATCTGGAATACTGTGTCTCGTTCTGGTCTCCCATGTTTAAGAAGGATGAATTCAAACTGGAACAGATACAGAGAAGGGCTACTAGGATGATCCAAGGAATGGAAAACCTGTCTTATGAAAGGAGACTCACAGAGCTTGGCTTGTTTAGCCTAACCAAAAGAAGGCTGAGGGGAGATATGATTGTTCTCTATAAATATATAAGAGGAATAAATACCATGGAGGGAAAGGAATTATTTAAGTTCATAACCAATGTGGACACAAGAACAAATGGATATACACTGGCCATCAGGAAGTTTAGACTTGAAATTAGATGAAGATTTCTAACCATCAGAGGAGTGAAGTTCTGGGACAGCCTTCCAAGGGGAGCAGTGGGGGCAAAAGACCTATCTGGCTTCAAGACTAAGCTTGATAAGTTTATGGAGGGGATGGTATGATGGGATAGCCTAATTAATTGATTAATTGATCTTTGCCTATTAGCAGTAAATATGCCCAATGGCCGGTGATGGGATGTTAGATGGGGTAGGATCTGAGTTACTATAGAGAATTCTTTCTTGGGTGTCTGGCTGGTGAGTCTTGCCCACATGCTCAGGGTTTAGCTGATCACCATATTTCAGATCAGGAAGAAATTTCCCTCCAGGGCAGATTGGCAGAGGCCCTGAGGGTTTTTGGCCTTTCTCCGCAGCATGAGGCACGGGTCATTTGCTGGAGGATTCTCTGCACCTTGAGGTCTTTAAACCATGATTCGATGACTTCAATAGCTCAGACATAGGTGAGAGGTTTATTGCAGGAGTGGGTGGGTGGGATTCTGTGGCCTGTGTTGTGCAGGAGGTCAGACTGGATGATCATTATGGGCACTTCTGACCTTAAAGTCTATGACTCTGACTCTAAACTCTGAGGGTCTTTAGCGCATGCAAGCCTCTCCAGCACAACAAGGTTGTGGTCCATCAGAGAGGAACCTGTATTGGGATTGTGGTAGCACTTGGTACAGTAGCTGCTGGAAGATGGAGCTTTTCAGACTTCTATCCCTTGCAGACCATCATGTGGAAGGATTCACCAGGACTCTGCGCAATAGGATGTCGGAGCCTCTAGAAGTTTAATTTAGGAACAGAGAGAAGGAGGGAGATTGAGAATTCCCAAGAAAACTTGTCTTGCTATTTCCCTGTTTACCAGTACAAGACCTATATATCATTTTACCTTTGCCCCGTATCATGCAGGGGAGTGGAGTGGGTCAAGAATACAAATGTAAGCTTTTTTTAAAAAATAAAATAAAACTTCTTGTTGGGAGAAAACTTGTAAATTCCCACCGCAAAATTTTAAAAGAAAACAAAGAAACTTTCTCAGGGCCCTTCTGTGTTGCTTGGGTACCTCAGTGGTGTTTCCTCACATTTTGTTCTGCTCCCGCTACCACTGTAGTGGTAACCTGGATGCCTCTAGACATCCTTTGCTGTCTTTCTCATAGTGCTTCTTTGTTGTCCTTATTGACATAGATGGGCATATTCTGCTGCTGAGCTGCCTCAGTGCCTCTGTTCTGCTCTCCTTTACAGAATGACTCTCAGACAGCACATTAAAAACAGAGAAGGGGCTCTGAGGCACGATGGGCCTGACAGCTTAGGCAGGAACAGCCAAAGAGCACCTTTGGAGAGGTTCCTGTGCCATCTACTTCTACTTCAGGCTAGCATTTTCAAGGCAAAGGTAAAGGCAAAGGAGCAGACAGAAGCTGTCAGCTAATACATACAAGTCTTGAGATTAGTAACTCATTTGCTTGCAGTTTTCAGCTGGAATTCTTTGCATGTCAGATTTTGAAAAGTACTTTACAAAACACTTCTGTATTTCAGTCTTGTTATCCTCATTGCTGTAGTGAATCAAAGTATCTGATCTTTGTACTAAGAACAAAGACACTAGGTAGAACAACATATGTAAGATATGCAAATGACTTCCTGATAAGGCACGCTTACATGTTTGGATGGAGGGAAGCTTCATTTTGACTCACACAGTAAAACTGATGTCCAACCTTATTACACAGGAGGGCCACAGAAACCTAAGCACAACCTGCTGTGGGCCAAACAGATTCTATATATTTTAATAAGATTTCAAGTTACCTGTATTGATTTACATTTTAAGTTCAGCTTGTTTCATATGTATTTATACAGGGTGATCCTATATACAGTATTGTCTATTTACACACTTGTGTAAACTAAAATGATGTAAATGTGACAACAAAACACTAATGAATCGACCATTAGTATATTGTATTGAAGCAGGCTGTGGGCTTTTTGAAATGTTCTGGTGGGCCATTGGATGGCCTGCCAGCTATCGGTTGGGCACCCCTGGAGGAGGAGAATTGAGGTAAAAGTCTGCTCTCAGGTAGCAAGTCCGCTCACCAGATGGGAATGATGCTAACTGGTAAGTTTATACCAGTATCTAGTGAAAAGCTGATAGACCGAATATTTATTATTAAGCCCTATTTTTATCATCTATATAACTCATTAATGTCCTCAATAAAAAGTAAATATTTATTAAGATATTTAGGTGATTATTATGTCTTCCTTTCTCTTGTTGTATTGTATGCATTCTTCCTAGGGATCTCTACAGACTGCTTTATTGGTTATTGCTATCATTATGATTTAATGTTTATATTATGGTTGTGTCCAGAAACCCATCATGTTAGGTGTTTTACAAACACATGGCCCCTGCCCCAAACAGCTTATAGTCTAAGTAATATACAAAGGGTGGACATATAGTGATATTCACATTTTATATACATTTGCAATTTTTCTGGCAATTGTAAATATATAAAGCCACATGTCAGCTACCTTCAAGTTTTCTGTCCTTCAAGCCAACATTAGCTCTTTAATTTCTTACAGGCATTGTGGCCAGGGTGGGTAATAGCCTTATGGATCATTTTAGGATCTTGCTCCATTCTGCCCTTTCAATGAGTTACTCATATCCTGTGGCAGAAGAATAGGGCTCTGGGAGGTGATGGAATATAGTCAGAGTTTAGGGCTTTTCCTGATATCTTGCATTTGAGGAGTTTAAATAATCTAGTTTTCCTTTACTTAACTATTTATTAAAGGTCTTGTTTTAGTGGGTTGGAGAGAACAGAAATAAAACTTCCCAAGCTAATAAGTTATGTCTTCATCCTATTCTGTGATGGCAGGTGATATAATTTTCCCAGTTTTACTGCAGACAAGTGGATGAACAACTGGTAAGATCAGACCGTGTACATTCTAGTGTCTGTGAAACAGTAACATTTCATTAACAAACTACTAGCTTCCTATGAAAATTAATAACAAAAGATTCCAGACTCTCAGGGACAGATGATGTCTCTCACTCTGACTCCTGTATAAGTCCAGTTCTAGGAAAGGGCAGGCAGGGAAGTTGCACTAAACTCCAGGGGGCGCTGTGTTGTTCAGCTTTTTTTCTCAGCTGATCCAGGGCAAGGTGGTGGCAATGAAAACATTTTCCTCCCCACCCAGTAAAACGCCTAAGACTGTTCCTGCTCCCACATGCTACGCCGATGACATGTGGGGCCATTAATGTACTGCAATAGGCAGGGTAGGATTTGCCTGGTTCAGGCACAGGCATAACTAGCTCTACAATGCCACCTCACAAGCCTTAGTATAGAAAATGTGCTGGTGGGGAGGATTGTGTGGAGCGGAGGGTGAAAAAGAATTGAGGGTGGACCCATAACTTATGGTGCTATAGGGGTTCTGGGCTGTGCCACTTATTTCACACTCCCTCCCCATCCAGAACCCAATGTGTATGAAAGTGTCATAAAGCCACCTTTGCTTTCCCTCACACTGGGCAGTAACCTCTGTGTTATGCCTCTTGCGGGCTCAAAACAGACCTGTCCAGTCAGATGATAAAACTATTCAAATTATACATGTGTTCTTTATGTTTCCATTCTCATTTCTGTTTGAAGAAATGATTTTCTCTTCTTTTGCTCCTCCACAGCTTAAGCAATAAGATCATCTAAAAAGATTCCCCGAACTATTTTCTTCTAAAATATTAAGCAAATAAAACACATCAGTAAAATACAAATGTGCGTTGAGTCTTTGCTTTGCATCACAGGTGTTGAGCAAATCCTGCAAAAACTCCATTGCTCAGTCTGTTTCATCTCACTTCCAGTCAAGATAGCAATCATATCAGACTTGCCCAGGCCTTTTGGATTTGCACTGCACCCTTTTTAGTCACTGACTGTTCCACTGATTTTCTGCCCCTCTGCTTTTCCTCTTTGGCAGTGGTTTCTGAATGATTATTTGAGGTTGAGCGTTCCTCCTCTGGAGGTTCTTTTTCTGCCCCTTTTGCACTGGTTTGTTGTTCTTGAATTTAGTTCCCCTGCTCTTTCCAATAAAAGAGATAAACTCTTTTCCTCCTGGCTGTTGTCTACACCACTTTGGCTGATTATTATTTTTCTTTGTTCCATTACAATATCTATTATTTCCTAATGGAAATTATAGGAAATTAAAACTTTACAGCATCCTTGGTTGGTGACCAGACCTGATGCCTGATACAAAGCCCTCTGAAATCAATGGGACTCTATCAACTGAATACAAAGGGTTTGGGGTCAGGCCCGTAAGCAGCAGTTTTATAAGATTTCTAGGCCAAGGAAACATGAAAGTGAAAAATCCCACTACAGAATGCTTTGGGTCAAATCCTCCGCTGGAAGGTGTAATTTCTGACTCAAGCAGATACCCACACTAGCTCTGATGTTTTAGCACACTAAAAATAACAATGGATACATGAGCAGTGGGAGAGACTTGCCATCCAAGTATGTGCCTAAAAGGTCTCAAATGGAGTTTTACTAAGGCAGAGAGCTCTTCCTGCCACGTGCACCCACACAGTTCCAGTTCTATTTGTAGCATGCTAGTTTGACCACAGCTAATAAGGCTCAACTCTAATACAGGCAGACCCTAAATCTACATCACTCTGTTTAAAGTCAATGCTTAGATTACACTAGCTGAAGATCTGGCCTAAACTTCTATGCCATGAAGTGTCATCTTTTAACTTCCCTGTTTCCTAATTCCTTGTCTCTTTTCAGCCAGTTTCTACTGCCTCAGAGCAAAATGCTCCCCCCGAAATTTTAGCATAACCATGAGGAATTTTGAGGGAAGAACACACTCCACTGTCTACTGAACCTGGTCTATTAAAAGGTCATATTGCAATATTTCAAGATGATCACATACCACTTTCCCAACTGTGTACTGCAAAGCTTAAATTTCTAACCAGAAAGCAGAGAAATAGATTTCTTGTTAAGCACTTCAGAAAGTACTTCACCCCTTTCTACCCAATAGTCCAGTGGCTAATACAGTTATCTATGATGTAGGAGGCATAGGTTCAAATCTGTATGCTGCCTAAAAAGAGCAGGAAGTTGAACCTGTCTCCCATGTCCTGTCTACTAGGCTGTGGTGTTAAAAAGGGGATTTCCCACTACTTCCTCCTCTGAGAGGTGTGTTTTTGTAGGTGTGATTGGGGCATAGATCCCCATCCAGTATGGGGTGAGTGCATCACAGCCTTCAAGCTGTCCTCTGTCTCAAGACAGTGAGACTTAGTGGATAAAGTCAAAAGGATTGCCCTTGTTGGCAGGGTGATAAGGCTTAGTGGCCTGTGTCGATAGAATCACCCTGTCAAAGTCAGCTTGTTTGCCCTGATTCACAGGGCGATAAGACTTAGTGGCCTGAGTCAACAAGGTTTTTCCTGGTCCACAGGGTGGTAAGACCTGGTGGCCAGAGTCAATAAGTTTGCCTTGATCCACAAGGCAATAAGGCCTAGTGGTTGGAGTCGATAAGGTTTGCTCTGATTAGCAAGGCTGTAATGCCTACTGGTCAGAGGTAATAGGATTACCCTATTAACAGGTGGTAAGGCCTAGTGGCTGGAGTCCATGGGGTTCACCCTGGTCTGCAGGAAAGTACGGCCTAGTGGCCAGAATCAATAGCTTTACCCTGATCTGCAGGGTAAACTTAGTCAGCAGGGATCCGCCCGAAACATGCTGACTGCTGTAGGGACAATGACTAGTCTGCCCCGGGCTACTTCCCACCATGACTCCTTTAGCCTTGGTCTAAGCATCTTCGGGGTCTCTGCTCTCCTTGGGTTGCACTGCTCCCAAGGACTCCGACGTCCGAGTGGCGTCCTCAGGCACCTGGGCATCTGTTTGGGTCTCGGCGCCTCCATCCTTGCAATCGGGGGCTTTGGCAGCTCCCATGGTGGGTGGATCCTGCACCCCCAACTCCCTCCCAGAGCCTGCGCCCCAGCCCTGAGTCCACTCCTGGAACCTGCAACATGAACCGACTCCTGCACCCCAAACCCCTGCCTCAGTTCTGAGCCCCACCCACAGCCAAACTCCCTCTTGGAGCACACACTCCATTACACACCCCAATCCCAGCCCTGAACCTCCTCCTGCACCCAAACTCGCTCCCAGAGTCTGCACCACACACCACTCACCCCCTCCTGCACCCCAACCCCTTGCCCTAGCCCTGACCCTGCTCCTGCACACCGAACCCCTTGGCTCCAGTCCATAGCTCTCTCCTTCACCCTGAACTCCTCATTCCTAAGAACATAAAAACATAAGAATGGCCGTACTGGGTCAGACCAAAGGTCCATCCAGCCCAGTATCATGTCTATTGACAATGGCCAATGCTAGGTGGCCCAGAGTGAGTGAACCTAACAGTTAAGGATCAAGTGATCGCTCTCCTGCCATCCATCACCCCTGTCTGACAAACAGAGGCTAGGGACACCATTCCTTACCCATCCTGGCTAATAGCCATTAATGGACTTAACTTCCATGAATGTATCCAGTTCTCTTTTAAACCCTGTTATAGTCCTAGCCTTCACAACCTCCTCAGGCAAGGAGTTCCACAAGTTGTGCATTGTGTGAAGAAGAACTTCCTTTTATTTGTTTTAAACCTGCTGCCCATCAATTTCATTTGGTGGCCCCTAGTTCTTATATTATGGGAACAAGTAAATAACTTTTCCTTATTCACTTTCTCCACACCACTCATAATTTTATATACCTCTATCATATCCTCCCTTAGTCTCCTATTTTCCAAGCTGAAAAGTCCTAGCTTTTTAAATCTCTCCTCATATTGGACCTGTTCCAAACTCCTAATCATTTTAGTTGCCCTTCTCTGAACCTTTTCTAATGCCAGTATATCCTTTTCGAGATGAGGAGACAACATCTGTATGCAGTATTCAAGATGTGGGTGCACCATGGATTTATATAAGGGCAGTATGACATTCTCTGTTTTATTCTCTATCTCTTTTTAAATGATTCCTAACATCTTGTTTGCTTTTTTGACTGCCGCTGCACACTGTGTGGATGTCCTTAGAGAATTATCCACGATGACTCCAAGATTTTTTTCCTGATTAGTTGTAGCTAAATTAGCCCCCATCATATTTATGTGTAGCTGGGGTTGTTTTTTTCCAATGTGCATTACTTTACATTTATCCGCATTAAATTTCATTTGCCATTTTATTGCCCAATCACTTAGTTTTGTGAGATCTTTTTGAAGTTCTTCACAGTCTGATTTGGGCAGATTTGGGCACTTGAGCAGTGAGTATCATCTTCAGACTTTGCCACCTCACTGTTTACCCCTTCCTCCAAATCATTGATGAATAAGTTGAAAAGGATTGGTCCTAGGACTGACCTTTGGGGAACACCACTAGTTACCCTTTCTCCATTCTGAAAATTTACCATTTATTCCTACTCTTTGTTCCCTGTCTTTTAACCAGTTCTCAATCCATGAAAGGATCTTTCCTCTTATCCCATGACAACTTAATTTACGCAAGAGCCTTTGGTGAGGGAGCTTGTCAAAGGCGTTCTGAAAATCTAAGTACACTATGTCCACTGGATCCCCCTTGTCCACATGCATGTTGATCCCTTCAGGGAACTCTAATATATTAGTAAGACATGATTTCCCTTTACAGAAACCATGTTGACTTTTGCCTAGCAATTTATGTTCTATGTGCCTGACAATTTTATTCTTTACTGTTGTTTCAACTAATTTACCCAGTACAGACATTAGACTTACTGGTCTGTAATTGCCAGAATCACCTCTAGAGCCCTTTTTAAATATTGGCGTTACATTAGGTATCTTCCAATCACTGGTACAGAAGCTGATTTAGAGGCAGGTTATAAACCCTAGTTAATAGTTCCGCAATTTCACATTTGAGTTCTTTCAGAACTCTTGGGTGAATGCCATCTGGTCCCAGTGACTTGTTACAGTTAAGTTTATCAATTAATTTCAAAACCTCCTCTAGTGACACTTCAATCTGTGACAATTCCTCAGATTTGTCACCTACAAAAGATGGCTCTGGCCCTGCCCTGGAGCCTGCACCCCCAGCCAGAGCCCTCACCCCCTCACATACCTCAAGCCCCTGTCCCAGCCCAGTGAAAGTGAGTGAGGGTCGCGGAGAGCAAGCGACAGAGGGAGGAGAGATAGAGCAAGTGTGGGGCAGGGCCTTGGAGAAGGGGCGGGGCAGAGGCAGGGCAAAGGTGTTTGGTTTTATGTGATTAGAAAGTTGGCAAGCCTAAGCATGCCCAGTAGGACAATGCAGCCATGGCCTCCTCCACCCACGGTGAGGGATTAACCCTTCCTTGTCCAGTGTGGAGTGAATGCACCCCGTCACAGTAGGGCCTGATCGGGTAGGCATATTATAAAGTGGCCTCTGAGCATGCCTAGCAGATCAGGCCCCGCGAGTGACACAGGCAGGAGAATGCCTAGTTTGAGGATCCTTATGGGGCTTAGGAATGAGCTAGGCACAAGGCATCAGGACTAGTCTGTGTGCATCCCAACTGGCAGATTTTGAAATGCTTAGGAGACTTTGTTAGAGGAACACTAGTTACCAAGGAATTTATGATGCGTATGGAGTTAAAGGGCAACTGCATGAGGGTTTTGAAGATCTAAGTTTTGGATTTAAATGCCTAAAAGTGCAGTTTGGTGTCTAAATCCCCAGGATTGATTCATTCATCTGATGAAGTAGGTCTTCACCCACGAACACTTATGATCCTAAACATCTGTTAGTCTACAAGGTGCTACAAGAATCTTTGTCACTTTTGTAATCCCTTTGTGGATCTAGCCCACAGTTTCTCCACTGCCACTTCTTACATGCAAAGGGAATGCAATCTAGGGTCATATCTTCAGCTCATATAAATCAGAAGCTCCATTAACTTCAACTGACCTATACCAATTTACATCAGCTACAGATCTGGCCCCCTCTTGATCTCTTCCAATTATGCCTCTTTGTGTTAACCAAACTTTGCTCTAAAAACAACCTAATAATATATGCTACTAAGACCAGATTCAAAATTCACTGAAGTTAATGGGAGTCTTTCCAATGACTTTAATGGCTGTGGATCAGTCCCTTAGTTTATAATATAAAAATCAAGAGTACACATTGGATCATGACTATATCATCTGAAACTTAGAGTCTGCATTGGCTCATCCTTCATGCTTTCTGAAATTCAGATTTTAGCTGCTGATAAATTGGGCTCTTTTAGTGTATATATAAGTGTTTGTTTATTACTCTTTCCCTTATATACAATATAGCAATATAAAAGGGTGCCTCTTTTAAGAAGCAAAAAAAATGCTTTTTATTTATTGGCAGAGGGAAGCTACAGTATTTTTTGTATACATAAGGAGTATCTCTTGAACTACCGCAAGGAATTTTTGCAACGCTAGAAAAATAGGAGATGTTACTGTATTTAGGAGCACATTATTTGGTTCTCATTTTTTTAAGTCAAATTCTGACTGTTGCCTTTTCTTTGGCTTCACTTTCGCTGATTGATTTCACATACAGTAACAGCCTAAAAACACCACTCTTTCTTTTCACTTCCTATCCATTCGCTCCTTGCTGCCCTCACTTATACACTGTAGCTCTGCTAAATCTTTTCATGGGTTTCAGAATCTCAAAAGAGGCTCTTAATTCTCAGCTAATCTTACTTGCATGTCTCTTAGGTGTTGTAGTCTCATTTATCTTCATTCTAATTGGAGCTGCCTAACTAAGAACTGTCACACCCACCAATAAATCCAACCATAATTGTGTTAAAAACTGGAATTCAGCTTTCACTTGGCAAAAAGTTCTAGTCCTCCCCCTTGCTCAAGCTTTTTTCCCTCTGGAAAAAAATGTGTCAAAAAGTCTCCAGAAAACATCAAAAGATGAACAACATGTCATTTCTCCCTTAAACACCACAGATCTCTCAAAAGGTTTGAGATGAAGCTTAAAAACTACTTAGGCCTGTGATTAGAAATTAGAGATTAATAAGGATTGACATCAAAGTTTCCCAAAGAGTCTGTAATTATAGGTGTACAAATGAGCAGGGAAAAATGTGAAGGGGCCAATTGACTATGATGCCAATCAGATATCTCTCTCTCTCTCTCTCTCTCTCTCCCTCTTTATTTTTTTTTTTTAAATTACATGAAATGTTTCCAATTTCATTTTCTGGAGCTAATCAAAAAAGTGCTCTGTTGGAAAGACATCGAATGATGGCAAATATGCAGAATTTCTAATATACCCACGTATTCTCCATTCTGATCATGTTTTTTATAGGTTTGGTCAGAAGGAGCTGTTATTAAATGTGAAAAGCCTGAAAAGCATGAATAATAGCTATTAATCATCACAAATCATTAAATGAACAGGGGAGACCTCAACTTGTCCCTCATACCACACAGATGTACAACCTGAAATACATGCATGTAAAGAAAACATGCCTTTTATTTATTTATAGACATTTCTTTGAGCTCAATATCCTGACCAAGACTTTTGATTCTATTGGAGTTACTTTTCTCAAATGTTTGACTTACCAGAGAGTGTATTTGAGTGTGAGTACAAATGATTCTTTATATCCACGGTCCCCACGCTATTTTACACTTAACTGTGGTGATACCATGATATTGAGGATTAATAATAATACATATCACTTTTATCATCCTTGACTCCCATAGATCTCAAGCATATGACAAATACTGGCAAGCTTTATTATCCCCGAACCCCAGAGGCCTTAAGGCAGTAACGTGATTCACCCAAGTTCATACAGTGTATCAGTGGTGAGTAGGTGAGCCCCAGAATGTGTATCTGGACTGCTTTGAAAATGCCAACTGTGCCTTTTCTTGTTTTGTGAAGAATAATTGTTTTGATTTATTGTTGAAAATTCTATACTCAGAAGAAAATGTTCGTAAGTCTATGAATATGTGTACTAGAGCTGGTCAAAAAAAATTGTTTGAAACTGATTTGACAGAAAACTGGGTTTTCAATTAAATGGAATTTGTTGTAAAAAATGTCTGTTTTCCATGGATAATTTTGACTTTTTGTCATAAAATTAGAATTGAAAACTGCAGGGTGGGGGGGGTTTATGTTTTTTGAAGAGAAGTTGAAATTTTTCACAGAAAATGTCCAGAAAATTGAATTTTTGTTTTATTTTCATCTAAATTTACCCTGGAGGAGGGGGAAATATTTTGGCCAGCTCCAGCTTAAATAATAATGTGGTACTCATGTATGTGCATACTTGTTGACCCCAGCTGTACAACTACGGATTATACCTTTTCCATTTTCACTATCTTTTTTCATTGTAAATACCCTATAAAGTTAACCTTACATTAAATGTAATGTTAAGGTTGCATGAATCAGAAAAGTCAGGAAATAAAAAAGTGAAAATGAAGCAATGGGAACTTGTCTGCTCAGACCAATTATTTTCAATCCCCATTTTAGTTAAGTAGCATTTTAGTGTCATAAAATAGATGGCAAAATATATAAACAACACTGCCAACTCTTATGATTTTGTTCACAGTATTTGCTGCTTTTCTTAAAGCTTCAGATCTTTGAATCATATTATCCAAGAGAATCTCAGCTTTCATTTATAAAAATTTCCAACCTCCATGGTTTCAAAGAAAAAGCTTAAAAAAGTAAACCTTAAATCTTCCAATGGTAAATTAAAAGCACTCACAATGTATAATTATTTCAAATCTCATGATTTTTAAAGTAAACTCGTGATTTTATGGGGCTTGGTTTATGAACACTTAGATTGATAATGCTCGGTGTGGCTGCAGAGGCCAAAGGTCATCTACTATTTTGGAAGTCTGAACTGTAGAGGGAAAATCATCCTGTAGTAGGCAACAACTTACAGCTGGTTCTCTTTTACAGTGTCACCAGACCCAAGTATTTAAAAATCATTCGTCATGTCCCCCAAAATTAGTCATGTCCCTCAAAATGTGTTTAAATGTTGTAAGATTTAAAAAATAATAAATTTGCAGTTCTTTTTATTTTCCTTTTGATGTTGGAACCTTTAAGGGTCATATTTTCAAGCTGTTTCCTACAACCATGAGGCCTCGAAACTTTTCTTTTTGTAATGAAAGCTGAGCTTTTCAGCTAATGAGACAATTTCAGCAGCTTCAAGAAAAACACCAAATATTGTGAGGCTTGTGATAAAATAGCAAGAGTTTGCAACAACGGTTATGTAACATTTTTGAAAAAGCAATGTCTTTGATATTCTCTCTGCCTTAAAAAGAACAAAACAGGTAGCTTTTTTTATGGAGACAGATGCCAGATTCATTATGTGTGCTATCATAAGTCCGAGATTTTCCATTACAATGAATTGGAGCTTTCCTTTTGATTTCATTAGGTATAGGATCAGATACTATATGCAACAGCATATTCTATGTAATATACATCAGATCCAAATACATATATATCTCCTACTTAAAGCAATCTAGCATATATACCTTTTTGCTTCTCTAATGTTATAAATGGCAACATTTGTCTAAATTTTACTGATTTAACCCAAATAAATATTCATAACAATAAACTGATGTTTATATATGTATACTCACTGAATAATATTATGACCTCCTATGAGACTTCTAAATTGTTATTTTTAGATTTTGTTTTGTTTTGTTTTGGATCATGTTTACATCTGTTTATAAGGGGAATTGCAGCTGCAAAATATATCCTGAAACCTTTGTTATGTTTGTGTAGAGATAAAAAGTTACTGCTGGGCAGACAACCATTTATACTGTTACTATAATCTACTACAATTAATAATGTAATGTTTAAGAGTTAATACAATATTGTTACTTTTAAGAGGTAAATTACTGCCACCAGGGAAGTAATTTATCTTCCAAACATAGCTCGTAGAAATAGTTCAAAAATTAGGCACAAGAAAAGCTATCCAACACATCAAGACTTCCATTTTAATATATATTCTCCTCTAGGATGTTATTTTATATCTATATTTATATCTTTCAAATTCAGCTTCGTGTCACAGCTATCATAATTGTCATCTCAACAGCAGTGGGTGATTATTTGGCTTTTAAGCAAGCCTATCCAAACCATCTGAGAATTTTTCTCCTCACATCCACCTTGACTGCATCACATCTTTTTTCTTTCCTTTTAAACCCAAGGGTCACATTCCCTTTTCTTCATCACTGCATCCTTCACATTTCTCCAACTTTCTTGGCATGGTCCCCGGTCCATTCCTTCTGAGTCCAATTAGCTAAACTCTAGGCTGGACATGCTGACTCTTGTGGTGCATAGTCCATTCCACCATGCTTCTTTCTCCTTCCACTGATCTCTCCTTTGCAGGTGGAGGGTGACAGGCTGTCAGCAGTTTTGGCAGCTTTCCTTGGCTTTAAATGATAATTTCCTTTGGTCAGAAGCATCCTCAGAATGCAATACCATAATTATCCTAATATGTCCCATTACCTCAGTACAGTCAGAGGCACATCAAGCCACAACCTAATGTAAGTTAAGTTGTGCTAATACAGGCAGTGACAACAACAAGATCAGCAGAGTGTTTTCTTTGCTAAGAAAGAAGAGGGTGTATGACCCACTCCATGGAAGACTCTTCTTGTGCACTGAGGAGATGAAGTGGGCCAGTCAGCAATCCCCTCACAGATCCAAATCTGGTTTCACTCAATCCTTGGTGATTCCAACTGGGAGAATGGGAAACCTTACCACCATTCTCCACACATAGACACACCTGAAAATGCCTGGAGCAGGGGGCACAGACTACCTAGCCCCAAGACCCTCCTTGAAGATCCCAACAGCTGGGAATAGCTCCGTTTGTTAACTTTCCCCCTCAAGCTCCAGTATGGGGCCAGATGGCCAGCAGATATCTCTTTTACACATAATCACCAAATATCCAAAATTCAGGTGTGGTCTGATTGGAATGCAGCCAGTCAGGGTATAATCTGAAGAAAACTGATTTGAACTATCTGAATCTTTGTGGCTTCTCTGCACCAGGAAGCACGATCTCTCCGCAGTTCCCCAGCAATACCAAACCTACAAACTCCGGGTTCATTCCTACTTGAGCAGCTATCTTCTTTTAAGTCCACATTCTGGGACTCTCTTGGAGAAGATGACCATGTGGTCATAACCCTCCTTGGCATAGGGAGCCTTCAGAGGTAAATTCTGAGGCTTCCTCTCTCCATGAGGCAAGCCTTAAGTACATGAGTGTTCCTGGTGAAGAATTTTTTGTTGCCCTATTACACAACCCAATGACCCACAAATTAAAATAAGAAAAAAATGAATTACATTCTGCTAGGTTAGCGTGTGTAGGTGGGTGGAGCCATAGTTCCATCCTCTTTTTTTTCACCAGACAACAGAGCATGCTACAGAACCCTCTAGGAAGCGGGAAAGACACGGCACTCTGCTTGCCCTCCCAAGGAGGGGCTCTGGGAGCCATTATGCCACCTTGAGGCAAGATGTCTCCTGAAGCTCCCTCTGAGGTGGTGTGCCCTTGCCTCGGCCAACCACTTCAAGCCCGCACAAAGATGAGGCTCTGGGTTAATGTCAAACTGTGGCCCACAAAAGCATAGAGAAGAGAAGAAAATAGCCTGAATATCAGCAAAAAGACAAATGAGGACAAATGGTAGGAACTAAACTTTGGTTGCTGTTAGTATCTGTTAGTAAATATTAATATTTTTAGTTCCTTTTTTCTGTATATTTGATTCATTTATATATATTAACTATTCTTTAAAATCTTTATCTTCAACAAACAGAGAGGTAGCCGTGTTAGTCTGGAATTGCAGAAGTGACAAATTGTCTTGTGGCACCTTAAAGACTAACTAAAGTATTGAAGCATAAGCTTTCGTGGGCTAATACCCACTTTGTTCCGAAGTGGGTACTATCTTCAACAAAAAGTATGTCAGAAGTCTAAAGTCCAGAACATTGGTCTTGATTACCAGTGTAATCCTACTCATGAATTTATTCATTATGCTGTATTTAATAACTCTAGGACACCTTCATGTCTATAAAACTCTAAATACTCTTGGAAACTATCTCTTTAACATATATATAAAATGCTAACATAAGCATATACAGACTAGGGAAACTAATAAGAGATTATAGTTATAACAGATGTTTTCTATTGAGGAAATCCACATGAAAGAATGATTGTGGGGTAAGAAAGACTCACTGAGAGATATTAACTTGAGGAATTGTTAGTCCTCTCAGCTGTAAATAATCATGCCTTCACACGTGAGTCAGGTAAACTGAGACTGTATAGAAATGACATCACAATGTATATTTCTAGGAGCATACTCTTGGCAAAGAGGTTTTCTTAGTCTGAAACCCTGTATAAAGATAGTGATATGAAAACATAGGTTGAGGGAATAAAAACTGCATGTCCCTTTCAGATGCAGGACAGGCACATATCTTAGTCTGACAACAAAGAGTGGTAATGTATCTATTTCTGTATTCTGTACTGTGTTGTACTAATCTTTGATTAATAGTCTTAGATTAAATAATTTAAATTGAGCCTGTTATTTTGACAATCCTGAGTCATTAACTCAGACATGCAACATTGTCTAGAAAAGGGAAAACTTAGGTGATGTTGACCAATTTTGACCGCAGTCCTAACGTGTAGAATGTAGGAGCCACATTGAAATGAATATGGCTCTGTATATAGGATGCAGCCCATCCATGTATTGTACATTGAAGGATCTGTGCCTTAGAGCCCACACCAAGTAACAATGACGGTGAAGGAGTTATTCACACCACCAAGAATGACATCAACTTAAGGAAGAAAATATTTAGGCTGCCCTAACATTAACAGTAAGAATACCTGGACTTTGACTTGGCTTTTATTCAGTGTAGGGTAGTAGATATAAGACCCCAATGGCAAATAAAAAATGAACAAAAAACTGCTTTAATTAGGAGCAAAACACAGGTTGGCTGGAGCTCGCCCCTGTTCCATGTGATTACGGACAGACTTGCACTATTGACAGTCATTGTTAGTGTTGCGGTAACACCTGTTATTTTATTTGTGTCGTAGTCTCTAGAGGCCTCAGTCAAGGATCAGGTCCCATTGTGACAGGCACTGTACACACTTAAACTAAAAAGGACAGTCCCTCCCCAAAGAGCTTACAGCTGCTCTAGCAAGACATGTGTTACCTATTAACCATGCCTAGAAGCATTTCATCAAAATAATCTATCGCTAGCTGGTCAGTGATCCTGAGAGCAAGATATTGCTGTTATTTAGAAACTGCAAGCTGTTTAACTATAAGCTCACATGTACTACAGCTAGTGAGAGAGATTTGCCATTACTGCAAATATTCAGTTAGGGTTTAATTTAACACTGGAGAGTGGCAGTGCCAGTGATTTTCCCCAGTTGGGCTGCTGATGGGATCCAAAAGTAAAGTGGCCACACTAGAATGCCTATATCCCCTGTGCACTGCAGAAGGAGTCTCCATGCTGAGCCCATAAAGACTAGCACAGAGTGCTATGATAGGGACAGGTCAGGAGAGGGGACATTGAACTGTCTATTATGCTGATTAACACTGAGTAACTGTTTCCATTATTCCATGGCCACCCATGCCCTGAAAGAGGTGTGGGGATGGATTTCATGTCTCAAACCCATCTGCATTTCTCCTGCCTGGAACCTGATTACTAGATGTTAATAGGAGAATATGACCTGTCTGTCTGCTTGATCAGTATTATTATACTGACATTATCACTGTGGTATCTGCACACCTACAGAAGTAGATTTCATTCTGCCAGGTTAGAGAAGACATTTCTAGGAAAGGAGTTTATCCTGAAAAATGGTGAAGAGGAAAGGTGCATTGGCCTTTTCAGATAGTGCTATCTCTGGATCGGTTACACCATCATAGATGTGTGTTGATTTAACTTTATTCACTCACGGATGCTGACTTACACACTGAGTGGAAAGTAGCTTTTTGCGTTTTTGTGAAATTAGCTGAAGCTAATCTAAGTTTAGCAAGATAATACAAGCCATTTACAAGGTTAACTTGAGATTAATACTACAGTGTTACTGCAAGTTAAGTTGACTTAGTGTTTATGCTGAATACATTCCACTGCAAGATGATCCACAATTTTGCACCCACTAAGAAAACGACTCTTGCCACCACTCTTTACAATCCTCTTACCTCGTCATTTGACATATGCTTTTCCTTTCTGGTTAAAACTGTAGATTGAAGGACAATTGACAGCACTCCCAGTACCTTATTTTTCCCCACAGGAAACTATGTGCAAGGGTCTAGTCTTCAAACTGGGTAAATGCACTGTGATTTAGGTAATGGGTAGTACAGTTCTCTAGCAAAAAGTATATTGGGCATCCACTGTCTGCAGAAACAGGCAGGGAAGAAACAACTCAGAATCAGAGGACATTGCTGTGAAGAAAATATGTTTTATGCACCCCCTCTTTACTGCTTCAAGGCTACAAGTGAGTGGAACCTTTGGCAACCTAATGGACATCAGTCACAGACACAGCAGGGGGCTGTAAAATTTTATTGCAACCCCTAGATTACACCTGCAAAAATGTTAAGAATAACAGCTAACCATCATATTCTCCATTACTCCCTTGTGGCCCTTTTTAGGGTAGAAAGTAGAAATTTTAACGGAACTTGTTAATTTAAAAAAAGCAACAAATTAATAATTCTATCATTCTATATCCATTTCAACTGTCTTGCAATTGACTCTACATTTTATATGAAGAGGGCGGTGATCAAGTGTTCTCCAAGTCCACTGAGGTTAAGACAAGAAGTAATCAGCTTAATTTGCAGCAAAGGAGATTTAGGTTAAATATTAGAAAAAGCTCTCTAAGTCTAGCTAAGCATTGGGACAGGTTAGCTAGGGAGGTTGTGGTATCCCTGTCATTGGAGGTTTTTAAGAACAGGTTAGACAAACATGTGTCAGGGATGGTCAAGGTGTCCTTAGTCCTGCCTCAGCGAAAGGAGGGGTGCAGTAGATGACCCCTTCTAGCCCTACCTTTCTATGATTTTGTGACAGTGTTCAAATGATTTATACTATGGGGCTCCACAGGGGCAGAAAGAGTCAGTGTGGAGCCTTGCTGAAGTCAATTTCAGGATCAGGAGCAGTTTCTGACATATTTCTGGAGATTCATGATGAGTTAAGAAGCCACATTTTCACAAGTGGGCTCCTATGTTGCGCGTACAAAATATTAGCAAGCAAACAGGTAAGTGCTCATGCAGACACAACTTTAAATGCACAATTACCCAATTTAAATAATGCATGCCCATTTCATACCCTGTGCCTTTGGTTTGTTATTGATGTATTATTCAGGCAAAGATGTGGAATTGTAATAGTACTGAAGTCCATCTTTTGAAGGACTGATAATTGTATTCATTATCAGGTCATGGCAGTTTCAATTGTGGGCAGTCAATTTTGACTGTGCCCCCATGGATATTTAAAAAAAATATATAAAATGTATTGCTATGAGGTATTGTTTATTTTACATGCTGTATATTCATATATATTTATTAACTACTAGCATTTTGTAGAAGTTCATTAACATACTTTAGCAAACTTTTAACATCCCCATCCAGCAGCATCCTTTTGGTCTGTGATACTGGAAGCAAGCATCGGTCAGGAGAGACCACAAGGTCAAATTATTGGAATAATATAAAAAAGTGTGAACATGTAGGGATTTGTGGGGACTGATATTGATCTTGCACATGTATTATAGTGGTGTAGTTACATTAACTTCAAGGGAGTTTATATAGGCATAAGGGAGATCAGAATCCAGCCCATAAATTGTATACACATAGAATTGATGGTCTAACTAAAGAGTTTCGATTAGATAGATAGATAGATAGATAGACAGATCCAAGGAAGTTTGTATTTGACATGTATCTGATCCAGTAATGTGTTCTGGAGGTTGAGTAGTGACTCTATATAAAAGTGGACCTCAGTTTGATAGATGTAAGTCCAGATCACATGTGTAACTTCTCAACCATTAGCTTGATTTTAGTGAGACTGAGGGATCTGTCTTGAATACATTTTGCACTTTTAAGATCAGTAATAGAGACCCTGTGGATGAAGAAAATAAAAGGTCCATAATCCTGCTTTATAGCAAATGCATCTTGCTATTCAGCAAACATATCCTGCTCTATATGCTTTGGGGACTCTTGCTTCCTTTTGTCAATATTTTCTCTTTGCTTCTGAATTCCCCTCTTTGTTAACATCAGATAACTTGAATAAAAATGCCTTGTTCCCTTCACATGTTATAAATGGAAGCAACATATTATAGTAGACAGTGCACTGGACTGGGAGCCAGAATTACATGGGTTCTAGTCCCAGTTTTGCCACTGACCTCTTGTGTGTGTCCTTGGGCAAGTTACTTTAACTTTCTGTACTTCTGTTTCCCCTCCCACACTTTGCTCATTTACTTAGATTGTAAATTCTTCAGAATATGGACTATCTCTTGCTGTGTGTTTGTACAGTGCAATAGATTTACACAATGGGACTCATGATAACAGGGGTTTCTAGGCACCAGTATACTACTACTAATAATAATAATAATGATAATTAAAAAATAATAATAATGATAATAATAACAGATGTACACATATATATTTATTTTTCTATAAAAATGCTCTGTGGTTTGTGAATTTTTCAAATGTGGATGAAAAGTGTGGTTCATTAGTTCCTTTGCCTTGTGTTAGATATTTTTAACAACCGTGGAGATTTTATTTTTTATACTTGTGATTGTACAAGTTTGCAAACATAAAGCCCACTCACATTTCTGACAACTGAATGGATGTAAAGTAATAACTGTACGGCTTTTCAGCTGTACAGTGGTTAAGTGCATGACAGCTTATAATGGTTCTGAGCATTTCATTGTTTGAGGATACTACTGTCAGCTTGTACTGAGAACTCTTAATGAAGTCAGAGGCTCCCATGAAGAAACTGCATTGAGGATTCCTGGACATTATCCAGATGGTGGCATCACTCAACTGGTTATTTAATCCATAATTTCATAGGAGAGGCTAAAATGACTGTCATACCAAAGGATTAAGGGGCCTGATCCAAAGGTTCTTGAAATCAGTGAAATTGTCCAAACTGATCTGAAAGGATTTTGGATCAGGGTACAGATGAGATGGGACAACATTCTGTGTTTTCCTGTCTAATTCAGACTGGTGAAGGTCTGGAGGAGCCATGACACCTGTTTCTCTTCTATTACCTGTCCATTACAAAATACTTGAAACTAGTGTATGACTACCAATTATGATGTTGTATTTTGCTCTGTAAATACCCTCCATCCCACTGGGAACCGAACTTGGCCACTTCACACAGGACACTGAGCAGTAATGAGATGATAACTCAGAGCTGAATACCTCTGTTATCAAATTATTTACAATATCAGATTATAACAGATATTTTTCACATATTTTAAAAATAATTTGTTCTAATCTTTTTGGATCACCATCTTATTTCTGGCACTAAGGGTGTCATGATGCTACTAGCAGGGTATTTTACATTGTTATCCTGGGTATCATTCCTGCAGGCTCATGGTATCACTTCACTTACTTCAAAAACTTTTACTTCATCTCCATAAATTGCTTGCATGCCCCCACCCCATCACTGCTGAACAAAGAGCTGATATCAATGGGAGAAGAGTTAACTAGCAAACTAAGAAAAACAATGAAGTCAAAGTTCTGTCCTCAGTTACACCTGTGAACCTCATTGCTGTTAATAAGGGTGAGATTTGGCCTGAAGATATTTTGTTAACATCCTGATCCAAGGCAACAGAAATACTCCCACTGACTTCCACTAAAGAGCTTTGGATAAGGCTCTTTAATTGCATTCAGAATCAACTCTCCTTTTGTGTCCATTTATGATGCATATGCCCAAAATTCCATCTAGAGTCAACTTTATGACTGTGTATTCTGGAATTGTGTTTCTTGAATACTAGTCAGCCATCAATATGGCCACACACAGAAGATCAGTGATGAAAAGCATTACAGATGTGGAGCTCCTTATTAGAAAATTGAATTCATCATATAAAGAAAGCCAGAGCCTGACAAAACATTATTTTCCTTTGTGTCTTTACTCATTCATCTGGCATAAAATTAAGAACAAAAGGGACTTCTTGATTAATGACCCCGGTTAATCATTCCAGTAGAATACACTGAGACAATTCTTATTTGATTCCACTAACAAATTAAGTTTGCGTTAATCATAAATGTCACTCGCACACAAATCGCACATAAATATTCAGAGTGATCTATATTTTATCAGTTTTAACAGAATGCTTGCCAGCTAGAGTGGGTTTAAACAAGCAATTAGTGAATACGTTATTAAACATTTTGAACAAATTTGCAGCATGAAATCCAAATTAGAGGAGTTTAAAGAAAGGTAAGTGTCTTGACTGAACAGGTGTCTGAGGTGCAGACAGATTTGCTATGAGCAAAAAGAGGAAATACATATTAGATTCCAATGTGCTGCAAAATGTTCTTATTTTTGTCAGTTTGGGCAATTATTTTGAAAACTCTTCTGAGTGAATACTGCAAATAAAAAATTTTCTGGGGAAACACTTGTTCAACTATTTAGAAGACTCTGTTTGGGCTTTTCTTCATACCCCTTTTGCCTTTGCTCCCCGTGAACATTCATGTGATCAAGTTTATTGGCATATGAGTTTACAGAAAATAAATCTGAAATTCACAAAGGCATGTTTTTGTAGAAATTGTATTTTAAATGTGCATATATAAGCATTCACACTAGAACTGCCTGCACACTCAACCAGCCAGCAAATGAACACAATACTGTAGGCTGACTTTGATATGCTTACTCACAGTGAGTAGTACTTTATTCCTTCTGTAGCTCTACTGTAGTCAGAAAGGCTGCTCAAGGAGTAAGGATATAAGAACCTGGTGCTATGTGATTTATCTGAACAAAGCATAGCAACAAAGCATAGCTCAAACAGAAGATAGTACATACCAAACAGAAGATAGCACATAGCTCAAACAGAAGATAGCTCATACCAAATACTGACAATGGCAACAGTGAAGTGTAGAATGAAAACAATATTGTGAATATTTATGGCTCCATCCTGCAATTCTTTGGGATCAAAGGTATAACTCATGTGGGTAAACCACTCTCAAGTAAGTATGGGTTGGATGATCAGGTCCTTAAATTGAGGGTGACAAAGAGTTTGAATAGCAATTCCTTTTTAAATGTGTGTGGGCTGGTGGACTGAAGAAAATATGACAAATATCCTTTCATACCATACATCATACCAACATATTTCATAGCATATTTTTCATTGTAAAAGCTAATTATATGTTATATTGAATCTGTGTGATGCTTCCTGATAGACAAGGGCATTAAGTCTCCAGAAATATCCTGTATGTAACAATTGCAGTTTCATCAGCTATGAGATAAACCTATCCACTCTGGGTTTATTCTCCCTTCGCAGTGTATACTTGTGAAAGTAAAAATGACCTCTGTACTGGGCATATCCTAGAGATCAATGATCATCTGGCCTAATGGCCCAATGCATAGCACTGAGGTATCAACTCTTCCCAGACAGTCATTAAACTTCAGGAAATCCTCAGCACTCAACTTGTGCTGTTTAATTAGCATTAAAACAAATATGATAGTTTTGAACTATTCCAGTACCACTAGTGATTAAAGCTTCAACTTTCACCTTTTTCTTTCTGAAACATTTTACAGTTTAGTAAAATTGAAAGCCTGCTAGGTGAGAGATACTCTGGATCTCACATATTGATTATTAAGTGCTTGCTTCATTCTTGTTTAGAATCAATAGCATTCCCCTGCTGGGCCAACTGATAGAATTATGCATTTGGGTTCAAAAAACATAATGGATTCCTCTGAAAATATTGATCCAATAATCAATAAACATAATGATCTCTGTTAAATAACATATTTAATGCCAGGATAAGATATTTTTGGTTAAAAATCTTGCATTTCATGCCATATCAGCACAGCATCTAGATCACAGTTATTGTGGTACTACTATTTATATTGTAAAAGTAGATTCTCCTTTACATCCTATGCCTAACAAAATCAGCCATGAGCAGGTGAAACGCTCTCCTAAAAACTCAATCACCTCTAGGTATTGACCTCTTTTCTGTGTAGTTAAAGTGCCCTTTATTAGTCACGGGTTTATTAAGAAGAAAGACCATTCATTGACATGTATCAGAGGGGTAGCTGTGTTAGTCTGGATCTGCAAAAGCAACAGAGTCTTGTAGCACCTTATATCTGCTAGTCTATAAGACGCTACAAGACTCTTTGTTGTTCATTCATTGACATGTTAGTTCAAAAAGGACAAACAATTCATAGCAAATAATGCAAGTGAATTTGGCCTGAATTTGAAATTATTTCAAATTATTTCAAATTTTTTTTAAAATTATTTTGAAATTATTTCAAATATTTGAATTTGAATTTGAAATTATGAATTTGTTTCAAAGAAAACTGTTCCAAAATGTTTTCAATTGACATTTTATTTAGAAAATGTTGATTTGAATCAACCTGTAATAAATTCTTTTCTTTCTTTTTGGAGAGGTGGGGGAGAGGAAAGAATTTTTTAAAAGAAAACAGTTTCTGTTTGACATAAAACAATTTGGGAGGTAGAATTTTCCCAGTCCAGCCAATCATCCAAAAAATTAATAATTCATGCAGCTCTAATCTGCAATGCTGAAGAATAATCCTCCCATGTTGGGTATGGTAGGCGACCACCAAGTCTTCCCAAGTAAGGCTGCAGTTATTTCCCCATGAATACAATGAGACCTCTCCAGATAGCAGGTATCCTTCCGCAATTGTGTGCACACAAAGCTTAACCAAAGAACAGAACAGAAACAACCAAGATAGCGGTACGTGATCCATAAATAAATTAATATAGTACAGTGTATTTATTTCCCCTACTTTTTAAACTAATGCTCTCTGTTATTTTCAATGTTTTCCTACAATACATTGTGTGGATGTCACTGATACAAATCTTGTACAGCTGAGCCAGGTAGAGTTATAACTACACTTTTCTGGTCCTCAGGCTGCTTAATCTTTGCAGTCTCCTGCTGTCTGCTATCAATGTTCAACTTGCATTACTTCTGTAGCCCCCAAGAAAAGATTTTAGTATTCAGTAGTATGTCATTTTTTTATTTCTTCTATCTTCAAAAGAGATTTCACTTTATTTTATGTGGTGGTGACATTCTATAAGTGGTTCTACCATGCATCTTCTTGTCTCAGATGTTTGCTCATGTAAAATATAGCACCACCCACTGGCACTAGTATAGTTAAGATCTGATAGCTTTCCAATTTAAACTCCTAATTTAAGCGTTTAATAATGTGTCTGTCAAAATTCACTGTGGGCTGAAAGGTGTCATTAGTGATCAGTGAATTTGAAACAGAAGGCAGGTGTCTTAGTTGAACATATTGACTAAATGTGTCCCTGATACAACTCTACAGGTTTATATATTTTCCACTTCCAATACATCTAGGAAAATCGATATTGAAGTCACCCTTGAGATTATTGCTATTTCATTCATATTGTCTATGTGTTATAAAACTTCTGCACTGTTGCTAAAAGAGGCTGTGTATATAGTTTATTTCCTAGGAGGTAACATTATATTGTTAATATATAATCAGCATCAAGTGTAATATTAACCTTAGGCCTCTCAATATATTGGGTCAAACTTTCAAAGCTATGTGTCTCAGCTGCAGACAACATGCACAAGTAAACCAGAACCGTGTTCTCCCTTAAAAAGTCAATGTTTGACAAAAATTCCCTATTACAGGGGCCTTGGAGGGCCAGGTGGCCTAGTGGTTGAGTGTTTGACTTCTAATCCTTGCTTCCCTGGTGCCTCAGTCTTTAATGCAAGGGGGCAAGGGGACCCAGGCCCACCCACTCCACTGAATCCCAGCTCAGGACCCTGTATAAGTCAACTCCTGACTAGGGGACTTTCCAGAAGGAACTCTATGTCCACTGCTTTGCACTACTTCCTTCAGTTTGGGGCATGGCTCATATATTTCAAGTGGCTTGACCCTAGTAGTGCCCCCTCATAGACCCTGGACAGCTTCCTGTTGTGGTCCCAGGTCCTCCAAATGGGGTAGCTGTAAGCTTGTTGGGTTCTGACACTGCCAAAATCTCAGTGCTTCAGTCACCTGGGTTCCTCTTAGACCAGCTGTTCCTTGGCCTTTTCCTCAATCTTCTTTGGCCAGAAGACAGCACTTGCTTCCTGGTGACTGCCTTGACTGTCAGGCTAATGATTCTTCCCCTCAGGTAGTGAGGCAGCAAGCTCCTACCTCTTCACCAATCAGCCCCAAACTGAGATAGGCTCTCTCCTTCTCTCTAACTTCCAAAACCTGCTTTGTGGCTAGCTGGACCCAAAGCCTGTCTTTAACCCCTTTCTGGGCTGATGTGTGGTTTCTCTGATTCATCACATTGTCATAGCACATTTTCTGAATACCACACATTGCTTATTCTAAATCAAGGAAATATTGTGGTACCTCAAATACTCTGGGATAGTATTTGGTGGATACTGAGTTTTTAATGGTGACCATTAAAACAATAAAAATTATGCAGTAGAGGGGGAAACCTCTCTTCGTGCTCAGCTGGAGTAAATTGGCCAGGCTCAGAGGATTTCTAGGGGAGAAACTGGGAAGAAATTATGCCCCTCAATAAGATTTGCTTCAGAAAGGAAATTCCAGCCTTGTGGAAAGAGTTGTCTCCAGTAGCTCTCTCATTGTGAGAGCAAAAAATTATGATGATGCAATTTAAGTATCTGTTTTACTCAAATTTGGCACATAGGGTATAAAGAAACTACCTGCTGGACCTCATCAATGTTAGTTTTTTGTTTCATTTTTTAAAAAACATTGCCACAAACATGAACAAAGTATAGTACAGTAAATCACTGTCAATTTGCCAAGTGTCTTATAAAGGAAATGCCTTAAATCCACAACAAACCCAAAAGTATAGTACTGAAATTGAAATTCCATCCATAACTTACTCTATTTTACTTACTTGCTTAGGACAGACATCCTGTAATTAGATTATTCACAGTTAAGGTCTGAGTGAAACACTTAGGATCGTCACTGACCATATGAGCCTATTAACACCTAGACACCTAGACAGCCTATGACAGCCTAGACGCCTAGACAGGCCTAGACAGCCTATGACAGGCCTAGACCTGTCATAGGCTAGGCCTGTCAAAAACTAACACCTAGACAGGCCTAGACAGCCTATGACACTTAGACACCTAGATACCACGGTGCAAATTAATGACGGCCACATCAACACCACCCTATACCAAAAACCTACCCACAGCTATGCCTACCTTCATGCCACCAGCTTCCGTCCCGGGCACACCACACGATCCATTGTCCTCAGCCAAGCACTGAGGTACAATCGTATTTGCTCCAACCCCTCAGACAGAGACCAACACCTACAAGATCTTTACCAAGCTTTCTCAAAACTACAATACCCACACAAGGAAATAAAGACACAGATCAACAGAGCCAGACGTGTACCCAGAAGCCTGCTGCTGCAAGACAAGCCCAAGAAAGAAAACAACAGAACACCACTGGCCATCACCTACAGTCCTCAGTTAAAGCCTCTCCAACGCATCATCAGTGATCTATAACCCATCCTGGACAATAATCCCTCTCTTTCACAGGCCTTGGGAGGCAGGCCAGTCCTGGCCTACAGACAGCCTGCCAACCTCAAGCATATTCTCACCAGCATCAGCACACCGCGCCATAATAACTCTAACTCAGGAATCAATCCATGCAACAAACCTCGATGCCAACTCTGCCCACACAACTACACCAGCAACACCATCACAGGACCAAACCAGATCAGCCACACCATCACTGGTTCATTCACCTGCACATCTACCAATGTAATATATGCCATTATGTGCCAGCAATGTCCCTCTGCTATGTACATTGGCCAAACTGGACAGTCCCTACGAAAAAGGATAAATGGACACAAATCAGATATCAGGAATGGCAATATACAAAAACCTGTAGGAGAACTCTTCAGCCTCGCTGGTCACACCATAAAAGACTTACAGGTCAGCATTTTGCAGCAAAAAAACTTCAAGACCAGACTGCAAAGAGAGACTGCAGAGCTGCAATTCATTTGCAAATTTGATACAATCGATCAAGGATTGAACAAAGATTACGAGTGGCTAGCTAACTACAAAAGCAGCTTCTCTTTTCTCACTATTCACACCTCCAGTTCTGCTGCTAGAGAAATACCTCACCCTCCCTGATTAGAGATAACAAGCTGGTTCAGCCTCATTGGACTAACCCTGTTATCTCCCACCTGGTTCTTGCCTACCTATTTATACCTGCCCCTGGATACTTCCACTGCATGCATTCGACGAAGTGGGTATTAGCCCACAAAAGCTTATGCTCTAATACTTTAGTTAGTCTTTAAGGTGCCACAGGACTCTTTGTCACTCAGACGCTGTCTAGTTCCCCAGGCCACTTTCTACCATGTCTCCCAATGCAGTTGCTCGGATACCTCTGAGGTGTCTAGGTTCCTTGGCTTGTGCTACTCCCAGCTACTTTGGGGTGTCTGCAGGGATCTGACTATCCGCTCAGATTTCAGCACCTCTGACTTCTACAGTTTGGGGCTTCAGTCACACCCAGGCTGGAGCCTGCAGTATGCAGCCTCCCTCCTCAATGGTCAGCCCCAAATGAACTGATCTGCTCCTTTTTATACCAGTACTCCATTAGAGCATGGCCAGCAGGGACAAGGGGGCATGGCTTCTGCTGCCAAGAGTGCAGGTTTAATCCCTTCATCTCCGGTGTGGGGTGAGTGCACCTCATCACAGAACCAACTTATATTCAGAAGGGGTTCACCTATAGTAATATATATAATTATAAAATACCATTTAAAAATTACATTTTGAAACAAAAAGTCATTTCAAAATGAAAAACTGAACCATTTTCTTAAAAACAATCAAAATGGGATGTTTCAACATTGTCAGAACTGTTTCTCCATTTTCTCTCAACAAAAGTCTAGCAAAATTAATCCAGTTTTGTAAAACATTTCTATTTCAGTGGACCTGCATGTTCCAATGGAGTATTGGTTTGCCAAAGTTTCTCCAACCAGCTCTACTTCTGAGGAGCTTCCTCTGGAGGTGCTTTGTCCTCAGTGCAGAGCTGTGACTAAATGACATAGTCAAGTCCATAGGATTTTGCGGTACAGTTTTGATCTGACTCCTGGATTACCACAGCTTCTCAGTCTCCCAGATGTCTTTTCTTCATGTAAATTCCTCAGCTCTGTGAGGTAGCTTAAATTAGTTCATTTTCAGTCTGTGATTTTTACCTTTAGGTGCTGGATATTGTGATGTTTGGGTGAAAAGAAGGCATTCCTGACTCAACCTTGTTTATATATACCACCCGTCTTCTTCCAGTCACCTCTGTGGGAGCGGCAAGTCCCCCCACCATCCTGATCTGGCTGGCTGCTTCCTTTCTGGGGAAAGGGAGGCTTGAAAGAGCAACAACCCCTTACCTTTCAGCTTGCTGGACAAGACACTCTTGCAATCAAAGAGAGCAACTCCCCTTTTCCATTAAACCAGACAAACTGTCCTATTGCTTAATATGTGGCAAGAGCATTTTAAGTATTGAAATCTTCTTCTCAGCAAAAATAGCAGAGAATCTTGAATTGTTCGCCTTTGTACTGTTTGGTATAGTAGAGCTAGATAAAAAAAATACATAATTAGCACTAAAATATGTTAGAAACAAGGGTGAGTGAAAAGATCGCATCTACAAGGGCACAGCAGCCTATCAAGAACTTAACTACATGACAGTTCTGAAAGCAAAAGCAAATCTGCCAGTAGCATCTGTGGACTCAGCCAAGAAGCCAGATGCTACCAGGAAAAGAATATCCTCTGCTGTTCGGCATTTTAGGTCCCGTGGGTACCACTCAAAGACAAAAAGGTCCAATGTGTTTCACTGAACAATATGCTGCAGCTCAGGCACTTTCACTGTTGTTGAAAAGACTTCATGCTGAATAATGGTAGTGCCAAAGAACACAGACGCTAACATGCAAAGAAAACATATACAATGAAAGCAAATTTCCAGTCTAGTTCTATTGTCATATTAAATATGGGAATCGGAGAAGTTCGAGTGCAGTTCATAGTCCTGTGGTGGGGAGACAGCTAAAGCTAATGGAGTGACCCCAACCATCAATTTGGCCAAGGGTATTCATTTTGAAATCAGTTTGCTGATGTGTGAATTACGTGAGAATCTAGAGCAAGGAACCACTTGGCAGAGGGCCTAGGCAATCAAAAATTCAAACAATTTTTGTTGACTTTTCATTTTATGTTGAAGGAGGAAAGCCAGAATAGACATACTTCAAATTAAAGCATAACTAGATTTATCTTTGTTTGTGTGCTGTGTTTTCTTTTCCAAAGCTTACTATCATTGTAATCTCAGATATGCCAACCCTCCCTGATTTTCCATAGTCCTCCTGATTTTACATGTAACTGTGTAATTACTAATTCAGATTTAAATCTACTAATTTTGCAAGTGCATACACAACCATCTATACATTTTATGTGTGTGTGTACGTGTGCTTGCAAAATTAGTAGGTTTAAATCTAAATTAGTCGTTGGTGTGTATATCTGAGTGTGTCACTCACCACCACTGAGATCCAACACATAGTGCTGTGAAGGGCTTTCTTCTCCACTATCCCTGTGACACATGTACAGACAACACAGTGAGGGTCTGATAGGAGGCAAGCTATGGCAAGTTGAACGCAGTGGTGAGCTGCTGGATTCATTGTCAAAGCTCCACGCTGTATGTTGCTCTCTAATTGTCCTGTGTGGACATTGACGGATCTATGTTTATGTGCTCTGGGCCCCTAGTGTGCTCCAGCATGGTCCACATGGGGCAGTTAGAGCATGGTGTACAGCTTATGACTTGGGCGATGAATTCAGCATCCCAATCACCTCCTGTCAGACACTCACTGCACAAGCTGTAAAAGAGGAACAGCCAGAGCAAAGGGAGGAGGGGGTGAGAAGGAACACAACAGAGGCAGGAGAAGAAGAGTACCATCCCAGGAAGGAGGTCCAGGCTTAGGATTGGCTGAGATAATTAAAGGCCATAGGAGTGCAACTTTCCTAGATCCCATCCTCCCATTCTCCCTGTTGGAGGTGGGGGAGAGGGGCACAATGTGGGGTGGGGGTTGTCTCCCTCCTTGTCTATAGACAGATAAGCTGGGGAGAGAGGTCCTGGGGAAAGGGGAAGGAGGGAGAAGATAGATCCAAGCAACCTCCCTAACATTTTTCATTAATTTTCCTTAAAGTTTGAGAGCAAAGTTAGCATCTCTGTAGTGTCCAGGTTCTGACGCTGAGTGCCTGGGAGAACTGTGGTGCTCTGGCCAAATTCTAAATGGGGGTAATTATTTGGCCTAGCACAATTCTGTGAGCAATTTTAATTGGATATGACATTCGCTTGTTTTCCTAAAATGAGGAGCAGTGCTTCTGTGCACTTTTAATGAGTTGATTTGTTCTACCCCAGAGGTGTGTACATTTCAGCGTAAGTTGCAATGCTTCTTATGTGTATGGTTTATAAAGTCTGTATAGCTCTTTAGGATTCTTTGGAATAAGAGGTGGAATTTAAATGTATAGTATGTTCATTATTATAAATAAAGTAGGTGTGAGAGTATGTAGAGTGTCATGGATGTACACTTGGGAGGTGTGAACCAGGTCAGATAAAACAAGACTTTTCTGAGGTTCAAAGAAGCACTCTTATTATTTATTTTTTGTAAATGTCACATGTCACTATGCTTCCTAGTTTCATTTTTTCTCTTGAGCAGATTAATGGAAAGGGTCAGATGGGAGCTATTATTATATGGGTCTGGTATTATTATCCTACCCATGTTTTCTGTTATTTTTATTTTTAAAAATCAGGAAGTGCCTAGAGTTTTAGATAAAACTGAAATAAACTAGAACTGGAAATTTAAATATCGTGAAAAATTATGGACCAAAGCCTGCTCCATGGCTCAGAGCTCTTGGCATTTCCTGAGGGGGACACTCTGCCCTTAGGCCACATGTGAAGTAGCTACATGACTGCCAAATTCTTCCCTTTGCCGGGGTAGAGCCTTTGACTTCACTGCCCAATTGCTGTGTATGAATTACAGAGTGCTAAGGGAAAGGCATCAAAGACAGGCAGTGCCTTCTTTGACCCCCATATGGAGGGAAGATTCTTCATCTCCCAGAAATCAAAGAGGTTACAATCAGACAGCCCATCCCATCTCTGAAACCTCCCTCTCCCATACAGGCCATCATTTCTGCAGAAAGCTTTATTTCAGTGACTATCATTAACATAAAATAATGATCCATTTTTAAAATGACAGACATTCTTATAGTCTAATACCAATACGGAAAGTACTGTATAGAGAAGGAAGAGGTTTTTAGTTGGAACAAAGAAACTGAAGATGAAGCTTTCAGTTACTTTCATGGTATTCATTGCTTTCCTCCAGAGAACGCCCTCCAGAACATCTTTGTGACTGTGATATGAACTGTTTTTTCATTAATGTTGACATGGCTCTTTGAATACCCCAAGAGGTTGCTGAATTTTTAATTTCTGTGAAAAGAAAAATCTAGGAAGGATGAAACATCCCAATTATTTTATAGGAAGACATAGCTTGTTGCTCCATGACCATTTTCAAACTTCTCCCTCTCTGTCATCAATAGCAATTGAGATGAGTAGAAATTGAGATGGAGAGGTCAATTTGAGGAGAAACAATCAAATCTAGAGGCACAGTTTATAGGTAGCTGGGGAAATGAGAAAGCTGTAGCACATCCCTGTGTAAGCAATGATTTGCATTAAACAAAAAGATTGGTTTCAACTGAAAATTGGTCTTCAACCATTTAATTCTCTTTACATTTTCTCTTTCTGCTACAGTTCTCCACACCTTCAGACACACTCAGCTCTCCACTCCCAAATAGCATCAATTGACAATGTTTTCTCACATGATTCAATTTCAAAATCTTTGATAATATAGTTGTCTAAATACAGAACCAAGTGCCAAATATATTTCGGTTTGATTGTATAGTATTGATATAGAAACATTTGCATTACTAAAATCTCTTCTTCGGGTCAGTGAGCAGAGCACAGCAGGACGGTAAACCAATATACTGAGTCCATAATTAAGAAAGACAGTATTATACTGATTCATACTATGTCTTGTAGTGGCTGAAATTAATCTACATTTGTGAAGGATAGAACTTTGTTTATTTACAATTGCAGCTACAGAGTTTTGAATGAACTGGGGTTATCAAGTGATTAAAAAATTAATCGTGATTAATCATGCAATTAATAGCACTGTTAAACAATAATAGAATACCATTTATTTAAATATTTTTGATGTTTTCTACATTTTCAAATATATTGATTTAAATTGCAACACAGAATACATAGTGTACAGTGCTCACTTTATTTTTATTACAAGTATTTGCACTGTAATACAAGTACTGTAGTGCAATCTCTTTATCATGAAAGTTGAACTTACAAATATAGAATTATATACAAAAAACTGTGTTAAAAATAAAACAATGTAAAATGTTAGAGCCTGAAAGTCCACTCAGTCCTACTTCTTGTTCAGCCAATTGCTAATACGAACAAGTTTATTTACATTTGCAGGAAATAGTGCTGCCCACTTCTTGTTTACAATGTCACCTGAAGTGAGAACAGGCATTCTCGTGTCACTGTTGTTGCCTGCATTGCAAGGTATTTATGTGCCAGATGTGCTAAAGATTCATATATCCCTTCATGCTTTCACCACCATTCCAGGAGACATGCGTCTCTGCTGATGACAGGTTCTGCTCAATAACAATCCAAAGCAATGTGGACTGAGGCATGTTTGTTTTCATTATCTGAGTCAGATGTCACCAGCAGAAGGTTGATTTTCTTTTTCGGTGGTTTAGGTTCTGTAGTTTCCACATCGAAGTGTTGCTCTTTTAAAACTTCTGAAAACATGTTCCACAGAATCCCTCTCAGATTCTGGAAGGCACTTCGGATTCTTAAACCTTGGGTTGAGTGCTATAGCTATCTATAGACATCTCACATTTGGTACCTTCTTTGTGTTTTGTAAAATCTGCAGCAAAAGTGTTCTTAAAATGAACATGTGCTGGGTCATCATCCGAGACTGCTATAACATGGAATATATGGCAGAATGTGAGTAAAACAGAACAGGGGAATATAAAATTCTCCCCCAAGGAGTTCCGGCACAATTTTAGTTAACATATTATTTTTTTAACAAGCGTCATCAGCATGGACGCATGTCCTCTGGAATGGTGGTGGAGGCATGAAGGAACAAAATCCAAAAGGCACAAAAAGACTCTAATTCCTTCAGCTCGCGGATTTTTAACCCTGTCTCCGTAGAGTCCAAGGTGACGGGACATCTGTCAGGATCGCCTCCCCACTCTGAACTCTAGGGTACAGATGTGGGGACCCGCATGAAAAAGAAATAACCCCCCAAGCTTATTTTACCAGCTTAGGTTAAAACATTTTCCCCCAGACTTCTCCTGTGTCTGGACCTGGTATGCTGCCACCATCAAGTGAGAATGTCTCAAAAAACTATTGGACATAGGCCACTTGAAGCCCCTCTTTCTCTTTCCACAAAACCCCCAAACTTATTCCCTCCCTGGGAAGCTTGAGAGAAAAGCCTTGCCTGATCCTGCGAGTCTTGCCCGATCCAAAACCAGGATCTTACACCATGGAAAACAAGCAGTCAGATTCTTAAAAGAAAGATTTTAATAAAAGAAAGAAAAAGAAAGGAATAAATCCCTTATAACCATCAATAGAACAGCATCTACCATAATCAACAAAAGAATTAAGAAACCAAACCTCTCCCCCGAGGCAACTTTCTCCCACTGTTGATATCTCTGCTGAATCTTACAAAATCAAGAAGCACCCTGCCAACACTCACCACTGAGAACCCTCCAAGTGATAAAAAGAAGGTAAACTTACTGACTATCTTACTTGATAGAAGCTTATAGTTACAGTGAAAGAAATAGGTGTGGTTCATCCCATAGCCGAGTTGAACAGAGAGAGACCCAGACAGAAACTGAAACTCAAAATCCTTTGTCTCCTGAGGAATTTCTCATTGGTCAGTTGTCCACATCTCAGGTTACCTGTAGCTTAACCCCTTACAGGTAAACACTAATTCTAGGCTACTTTATACTTATGACAACATCTTTCTGAAAATCCCTTCTTTATGGGTGTGCTGGGAGCAATCAAAAAGTCCTTGTTCTTTGATGTCTTACAATAGCTAATTTGGACTCAAGAGGTCTTTCTGAAGGGCCAGAGAAAATCTCTCCTCATGGGTATAAGCCAGTATTTCACACTTGGTGATGTTTCTTTCCCGACTGGATTTACAGTTTCAGAACAAACACTTATAATGTGAGTTACAGATATTATAAGTGAGTTTAATTCATGCAGGAACTTACAAGCATTCCATAAAATCTAAACATATTGTTACAACCCTAATACCGATTTCAGCAATAGTAGCACAAAGGCAAGTCAGACCGCTTTTAACAGAGAAGCCCATGGTCTACGTGCATATTTACTTATGAAGTCCTTAATTCTGTATGTTACTCTGCATAAGCCACATGGAGCTTCCTGGAGGATCAACACCTGTGTTTGCAGATACGCTGACCTTGAATCCTTGAACTTCCTTCTCCATTGCCTTCTTTGTGCCTTCACGATTGGTGAAACTGTAACTATGGCAAAAGCAAAGGTTGTCCTATGTTCACTGTATGCCCTTACCTGAATTTGCGAACTCTTCACAGCTGGTCTGCAACCCTCCAGATTGGATCAGTTGGGTGGTACCTTATTTGTTGCACATATCTGCTGGGCTATGTTGCTCAGTCTAGGTGAGGAAAGACTTACTTTAATTTCCATCCATGCAATGACATCTGATGGGAAGAGGAGTCTGGTCATACTACAGCAATTCATTTCACTTCAGTGGACTCCCCTTGGAACACATGGATGTCATTTTTTCAAAATGAAGCCCTCCAAAATTCCTTTCAAGTTAGGATTCTTTTCTCAAGTCCCATCATGTTGGTTACAACCACAGCATATAGCATTTTTAACTGAGCCCACAACCACACAGTTGACAGGTATTAGGGAACTCACAGGGGGTGGGGCAAATAGCTTTGAGCATATTATGGAACTGTATATGCATATAGGACCAAGTGTATAATTTAACCTTATGGAAGGGTTGGAACAAAGTTGTGACTTAATTAGCCATTTCAAATAACCAAGGAGTCAAAGTCATTAGAATATGCTCTTCTTACAATACATTTTTCAGGTTATTTTATCCTTTATGTGGTAAAGTAATTCCACTAGCAATAGGAATTTTAGGCTGAGAGGAAAGAATGTTCAATTTATAGAATATTCACGTATTCTGTTGTTATAACATAAAATAATACACATTCTGTTTTGTTTGTTTGACTTTTTTTTTTAACTTTATTGGTTTGATTGAAAATGCAAGGCTTTTTTTAACTAACAGGGCATTTCTGAGAGTGATACTGTATACCAATGGCTAAAAGAACTTCATAGACACACAGATTTTGTATGGACTTTAAAGGAAATAAAAAGTAGAAAAATAAGGCAAAAACAGAACTTGCAAATTGGGCAACTGGCATGGGATCAGTGGCCAGCATTACCCATAATCTTGTTTGAAAGAAGTGCCAAGCCTCACTATCTTAAACTGAAAATTTGAAGATAGGCAAAGTTTGTGTGAAAAAGATGATCTGGAAGGGGAATTAAAAGTTTGACTTTTTATTTGGGAAATCAAAATAAGAATTTATCTGAGAGTGCAGAATCTAAAGAGATGGAAATCGTTGAAGTTTGCTTTTGAGGTGCCTTTGATGAAATGTTGCTTTCCTGAATTTACTGGTTATATTTAGACAAGCATGGCATTTTAATATTCTCTGAGATCTAAGAATAAACACACTCTTATTTCAAGTTTTGGAGTGTTAGAAAAGTGTCTATGACCACCATGAGAAAATAGTCTCTTCATGCTTTTCAATGCTCAAAATATATTCAACTGTACAAATCCAATAATTTAATTGCAATAACAAACTCAGTGATGTGTGTTTATCTTACTTTTACACACAGGGATTTAGTAAAAAATCACCTTATGGAAAAGTAGTTCTATGTGCTAAAATTCAAACTCAATGGAACACTACACATAAAAGTTATTAAAATCAAATGGTTCTTCTAAACTTTAAATTCAAACTCAGTGCACCAGCTAATCCAAAATGAAATTAAGTGAAATGTCCTTTTGGAAAACTGTAAAACTATTGCACTCAGGAAAAATGTTTAATGATGAATCAAAATATGAACAACGCAATTCTTTGTGAAAAATGAATTTTCTAATTAACCATTTGCATTCAAAATGTACAACTGCTGCAAAGGGCACATTTCGAAAAATCATTTGAACAGCTTTTAACCTCTTGTCTCTATTTTTTTATTGGCTTGTCTAATTTCAAAAGACAAATCAGCTCCTTCAAACTTTCTGTTTATTGACATTTTCATATTATACAAAATACAAATGTCAAACCTATAACAGCACAATCTTATTACAAATATCCAATTTTGACTTATGCTTTTTAAGCTAACAGTAATGTATCAGAGAAAACACCCAGTCTCCTTCTTATAGGGAGCAGGTCTTCCATTGAAATCAAAGGAGCTATGACAATTTATATCAATTGAGAATCTGCCCCACAGTCTTTACAGGTAATCTTAGCACAAATAAAACTTTTACCACCATCCATTATTGTTCTCCAAGAGAGAACTTGTTAGCAAACCAAGTAAGGGAGAAGACAAAATAAAAGTTCAAAACCAATTGAATAAACAATAATTGTGGTGCTCTAGAAGGCTTTTGCATTCCTTTGTTGACTTCTTGGCCCATTTGAGATCCACTACTTCAGAATCAGGATGGCAATATCTGTAGATGTGGTTGGTTTAATCAGTTGTGAAGTTTAGGCTGTGTACCACTGACACTGGAATTCTTAAATTATTACATGATTGTGGTGGGGCAGCTTCCCTGCCTCCATGAAAGAGTGGGCTAGAGTAGGACAGTGCGGCTGCGCAGGCTGGCAGCCAATCAGGAAAGAGCCTACTGGGAGCCAATCAGGGTTCATCTAGACCCTATAAGAAGGCTGCCCAGGAAGGGCGCAGTCAGTCTGTCCCAGACCTTCAGGGAGGAAGGTATGTCTCCTGAGCTGGAGACTAGCACCCTGGACAGAACTGTGTTGGGCAGGCTCCCGGGAGTAGAGGAGAGCTTCAGCCTGACTCCTGCCAGACTGCTGGCCCTGAGCAGAAGGGCCTAGAGGGTGCGAAGGGCCAGAGGGGAAGTGGCCTAGGGACAGGAAGGCAAGGGGAGAGAAGGAGGGCAGAGAGGCTGTCATCAAGGGTCCTTGGGTTGGGACCCAGAGTGGAGGGTGGGCCTGAATCCCACCCCGCTTCCCCCTTGTGCTGCACCGGGCCATAGGGCAGTGGCCAAGTCAGGCTGCAACCTGCCCCCCTGGACTTGGGGGTTGTGGCAGGCCACTGAGGCCAGTGTAAGGATTGCTGTTAGCTCCCCAATCCCTGGAAGGGGGTGGGAGGGACTTGAGGGGCACTGTCCTGAAGAATACGCTGCTGAGCAAGGAGCAAGGCGGGTCCAGATGCCACCAGAGGGCGAGCGACGGATGGGACAACACCAACAGAGGGTGGTCCAGGACTGTGAAAGCTAATTCCCAGACTGAACAGCAGGAGGTGCCGCGTTGGTGAGTCGTACCCCGCTACGGTGATATTAATCTCCAGTGCAAAGAAGCAGCTGTTGCTGATACAGTGGTACTGAAGGCCAATATAAATGATATACATTTCCTCTTCCTGATATCTGTCTGTTTAGTTAGTCTCATCTACCTATAAAAACCATGGTAGTTAAGTGCCCCGGCATGCTACTATACTTTCAGCTTTAAAATAAGTCTTCTGTGCCTAAAGTAATAAGACAAATGTTACCAATGAGCACAGAAAGTGTGTGAGTATGCTGACCAGTATGTTGCTACTTTGCAGGAATTTGATACATGTCAGCACTAGAATTGTCTAAAAAGAATATTCAGATTAGCTCCTGTGGAGAAAAAAAACCATACCAGACTTACTTGAGCTATTACTGCTTGAGCCTTAAGTAACTGTATAGAAAGCTATACTTATTGGTAGCCAGATTGGCACAGGCTAAAATAAATTTTCAGGGAACTACAGACTGTACCCAAGCAGCAAAATCATTAATACTGCAATTTTTTAAAGGAGCAGAGGTGGTGGTAAATGCAGTATACTTCTTTAGTAAATACTATTCATTTCATCCTCCTCCACTGCATCAATCAAAGTTATTCTTCCATTGTGGATAGTCATATAAAGATAGTTATATAGAACGGGATGGGCAAACTTTTTGGCCTGAGGGCCACATCAGGGTTGCAAAATTGCATGGAGGGCCAGGTAGGAAAGTCTGTGCTTCCCCAAACAGCCTGGCCCCACCCCCATCTGACTCCCTCCCACTTCCTACCCCCTGACTGCCCCCATTAGAATCTCCAACCCATCCAACCCCACCCTCGCTCCTTGTCCCCTGACCACCACCCGCAGGATCCCACCCATATACAACCTCCCTGCTCCTTGTCCCCTGATCACTCTCTCCCAAGACCCCCCCACCCAACATCCTCCACCTTGACCCCTATCCATCCCTCTGCCCCTGACAGACCCCCGGGACTCCCATATCCCATCCAACCCTGCCTGCTCCCAGACTGCCCCCCAGGTCCTCCCACCTATTATGCAACCCCCTCGGCTCTGCCCCCCTTACCACATTGTTCAGCAGCATATCTGGCAGCCACATGGAGCCAGACACACTGCCCCGTCCCCACAGAGTGCTGCCCGCGTGGTGTGCTGAGGGTCGGGGGGAGGGGGAAAGGCAGGGACAGGGCTGGCAGGAGCCTCCCCAGCAGGGAGCTCAGAGGGCTGTGCAGGACGAGCCCACAGGCCGGATGTGGACCATGGATCGTAGTTTGCCCACCTCTGATATAGGACGTTCTGAAAAACAGGCCTGATGTCATCAGTGTGGACAGATACGGCATTTCTGTAAAGAAGGCTGATACCAGGCAGCTCTTTGTTTTTGGGGAACCAGGGCGCAGTATCCAGCCTGTATGACTCCTGAAAGATATCCCCCCACTCCAGTCTCTGTTTGAACCAAATCTGATCAGAGAAAAGGTTTGCAGAGAACAGTGAAGGGCACTGGGAGACTCCTCCTGACAAGGTGACAAGGTGAAGACATCTCGATTAGCATAAGGAATGGAAAACTGAAACTACTCCCCTACCTTCATCTGCATGAAAGATGTACAGGAATTAGCATGAAGAATGAAGAAAAGAGAACCGCACTTAACCCTGGGACCTAAAAAGCAGGGATGCACTGCATTCTGGGAAACCCTGCTCCAAATGCTAATGAACCTTCGCCTGCACACACCTTAGTTTACTCATAAACAAATCTATTGTTTTCCCTTGAACCTTTGTAGTCTCTCTATAAAACCTCCTACCTGTGCCCAAGTCAGCGTTCTGATGCTTAGACCCAAACTCTGCATCAGTTCCACTGGGATTCCATCATCACCAAACTGATCGTGCTGGAGGCTCTGCCTGCCTCCAGCACTCAGTACCCTGAGGTACCACTATCACCTGGGAACACTGACCAGTTCAAGCCTCATGGAGTGGGTGATCTCTCTCTCTCTCTCTCTCTCTCTCTCTCTCTCTCTCTCTCTCTCAGGTATTAGCCTTTAAAATGTAACTTATGTTTGTTTAGCCCTCCTTCTGTAGTTATCCTTATTAGTCAATAAATAACCTTTATGTTTAAGTTGGTTGTTTCTCACTTTCTGAATTTTACTCATTTGTGTTTGTAGCTTCCCCCATTTACTCTTGAGCAATGCTTCTTTTACCTAAGCTAAAAGATGCCTGTAGTGCCAAAAGTACTGTGGGGTTTGCTCATCGAGTTGGTTACTGTGAAAGTGGGATAGGGACATGCTAACTTGGGGCACATGAGGGTGGGGGGCAGCTGAGAGTGCTGCTCAACTCAGCCCGTTGAGACGAGAAGCACATAAGGGTACCAGCTTGAAAATGCTGTTTAACCCAGCTCACTGAGCACAGGGACATATAAGGGGATCAGCTGGAAAGTGCTGATTGGCCCAGTCCGCTCAGACTTGCTCTGTTAGTGTGTGTGTGTGTGTGTGTGTGTGTGTTCATCTTGTTCTAGGGCTGGAGGAACCCAGCCCCAGGGAACCTGGATCCTGCAGGATAGCTCCACTGGGAGGGGACTTGCAGAAGGAAGGAGTAGAACTCCATATGAACACACAAGTGACATAAGCAGCACATTAATAGAATTATAGAATGCTCCCCCCACCCCGAGAAGAGTAACCCGAATAAATGAGCATATCCCAAAGTAATGGGCACATTCGGTAACAATGCCATACTTGCTACTTCCAAAATCAGGTACAGGAACTCCTCAATTAAAGTCGTCCTGGTTAATGTTGTTTTGTTATGTTGCTGATCAATTAGGGAATATGCTCGTTTAAAGCTGTGCAGTGCTCCCTTCTAACGTTGTTTGGCAGCCACCCTCTTTGTCCACTGCTTGCAGGAAGAGCAGCCCATTGCAGCTAGCTGGTGGGTGATTGGAACCAGGGTGGACTGGCAGCCCCCTATCAGCTCCCCGCATCAGCTCTCCACTCCCCTAACTTCCTTGTTCAGCAGCTGCCCAGCAGGTTATCAATTGCCGGCAGTTCAGCTATCCCTCCCCGCACTGCCATGTGCTGCTCCTGTTCTCTGCTTTGGAGCTGCTCCCCGAGATTCGTGCTTGCTGTGCAGGGGGAGGAGGGGAGGTAAAAGGGGGCTAATGTCCAAGTGTCCCCAACCCCTCTGCTCCTGCACCCTGCTTACCCCATCTTCCATAGAGCAGGGGGGACACAAAGGAGGGAGCTGTCTGGCAGCAGCTGGTCGCTGCAAGCTGATCTAATTAACAAGAAGGTGTACTAAAGAATCTGCATACTTAAAGGAGAATCTCTTTCTCACACACACGCACACACACACATGCACACGCACACACAGTGTGTGTCTCTGTCTGCCCTCCCTCCTTTCCTGCTGCCTTGTAGGATGTGAGAGTTAACCCTTGAGGGCTCAGCCAATTGCTAGTTCATTTAGCAGTAAGGCATTCCCTGGGAAATATCCCACCCTCTGACTCCCCTACCTCAACCAAGCATCACGGTCATCATCACTGTGTATCAGCATTAAATTGTTTAATACTGTTAAATAGTATTTGGTGAAAACAATTTCCCTGGAACCTAACCCCCTCATTTACATTAATTCTTATGGGGAAATTGGATTCACTTAACATCGTTTCACTGAAAGTCGCATTTTTCAGGAACATAACTACAACATTAAGTGAGGAGTTCCTGTATGAGAAGTCCCTGGCTCCCTGTAATGTTATTGTTGTGTGTGCAGATAATTGCAGTTCGCCTTACCTTGTTCATAAACTTCTTTGTCATGCTCTCATTTGTACTGCTGGAAGACAGCCACACTCCACTGATCTGATGTGAGATGCTGGTCTAGCTCTGTTATATATGATTGAATCTACTTACCTTTAATATGCAGAATGCATCCTAGCAGGTGCTAGAGGTGAATCCAGTATCTTTCCTGGAGAATTTTGGTCAGGGATCAAGATTGATTTTTTTTTTCTGTTTTAACAACAAAAACAACAAAGTATTTGTGTAATTTAATTACCCCCAAAATAATGCCTAATATCCCTGCCTCTGAGAGGGACTTTCAGCCTTTGATAATGTTACAGAAGCAGTTGCTGTAGGATTTCCTTTTCTGGATTTATGTATGTGTGCAGATACTGCTCCCATCCCTCCTAAAGAGCCACTGCACATTAACAGTGAGATAAGTATTAAATTGGAACTATCTATCTAATCTATCTATTTTATTTGTGTTCTTATGGTGCCTAAAAGAGTTAACTGAGATTGGGGCTCCATTTACTTAAGCACTTACAAATATATACTGAGTAGCTGCCTTGGCACTGAAGAATTCATAGTCAGCACAGATCAAATAGACACATTCAGGTGAAGTGGCATGTTCAAGGTAATAGAACAAAGAAATGGCAAAAATGGGATTATAACCCAAATCAGCTGGTCTAATTCTCTGACTAGTAGACCACACCTTACAGAGTCACAAACATATCACATAGCTCAGTCTGGGCTGACTGCTAAGAAGGAAGGCTGCTTGGTAGAGGGTCCAGCCCAGGAATTGTTACAGCTCTTAGCTATGGGAGCTGAAGAACCCGATACCCAGACCGGAGGCCTGTTGGCAATGGAACTCCTGCACTGAGAAACCTGGAGTACTCAGTGCCCTATGGACCATTGCTGCAGGCAAGCTGGTAAGAAGTGACCCAGGGAGGGGCGTGGTACCTCTCACCCATATGAGATCAATGTGTTTTGGTGCAGATTCCCTGCTGACCTAGGGGTGGACCTCTCCACCACTGTAAGGGCCCAGGGTCGGGGCCCAGTGGAGTCAAGTGGGCTTGGGTCCCCCTACCGGGGCCACCACCCTCCTGGTGTTGGTCCCCAGGTGCTGGCCACTATGCCTCAGTACACTGCATTTAAATGCAGTTATATTGACTCTGGGCACTAGGCCACTCTACCCTTCTATTGACCCTGGCCATCCTTCCCCAGTTCCCTGCAGACAAGGGGAGTCCTATTCATTTGGGCCATTGGTCTGCACTTCCCAGCTGACAAGGAGAGTCCTATTCACCTGGGCTGATAAGGGGAGTTCTATTGATTCTGGCCACTGAATCGTGCTTCCCTGAAGACAGGGGGAGTTCTGTCGCCTCTGGCCATTGGACTTAACTGCAGGGTTACCATGCTCATACCGCACCCCAGGGTGATGAGGGATACTGGCCCTGTGACACAGGCATAAATATACCATCTAAATAATGCATTATACCATTTAACCCCTTAATCACCTATCCCATGATTCCTTGAAACATTGCTATTTCACTGTCTATATCATATCTCACTTAACCTTTCATGAACAGCCCTTGTGCGTGTTCACAGAAAGGAAATTATTTAACTTGGCTCTTCTTTGGAAAGGTCTGTTGTGGTAAACTTCACTCTTCTGCCAGTTTAGTAATTAAGCCTTGAGGTAGGGGATTTAAAAAGGGACCTCCACAAGCTTTTCCATTTTTTTCATTTTGGGATCATACACTTTCTGCAGCCTATTTGTTGAACTTCATGGCTGAAATTATTCCACATTTTTTTGAATTTCTTCTAACACTTTTTTGCTGCATTCTTGGAAAGTACAAAGCACAGAATGAGCCCATAGAAATGTAGGAATGGCATTTTAAGCTACAAGTATCTTTACTGTTTACCTTTTTCTCTCCCTCTGCTTGAGTTAAATAGAGTTGTACTCTGCTTTTCATTTCTGCAGTGAATGCGACACCTGGTGCACTGAACTCCAATCCAATGCAAGCTTGTTATGCCAATTTCTGCTAGTCAGTGATGGTCTATTTTTTCAGTCACAATTAATAGTAATGAAGTACTTTGTAGGTTTCCTTACATTTTTATCTCTTCTTGACTATGGTTTTTTTACAGCAACATCGGTTTCTCTCAATATACTATTAGTAGAGTTTAATATTTGTATGTATTTAGAAGTCACAGATACTGTATCAGTATTCAACATACACTGACCCTGGTTGAAGAAATGCTGTTCTAGCTGATTCTGTATCCCCGCACAATGGAGACATGGGGCCATCCAACTTGCCGTTGTGTGGTGAAATATGTCATTTACTTTGCCTGTGAATTGTCCTTCATCCCATGTGTGGCAAGCTGGAAAAGGAGGGGTTTTTAAAAACTTTCAGAGCATGTTAATTTGTAGACTTGAACACTAATGGGGTTTATCTCCTAATTCCCCAGAGACCACTTCCATTCAGTTCCCCAAAAATTCATTCTGGCTCTAGTCTTGTCACTCATGCTCCTTTATTTGGCATACAGCAAAGTTATGCTAAACTGATCACTCAAGCATAGGGAGAAAGTATAAGGCATACCACACATCCAATGTTATACAAAACACCTCTTCCTTGATATATGTTTACACATTTCATTGCTTTAACTATACATTGCATTACACTTTTGGGAATTGGCTTGGTTACTCTTTAGGAACCAGAACCTGTACAGCCAGCTCTTTGCATGTACTGTTTATGTATGACTTATCTTAACCCCATTTTACATTCCAGGTTGATCTTGTCTATTGGTTCACTGGGTGTTCCCCCTACTAGTACAGACATTCTGTCTCTTAGCTTACTGACCCATTTACCTACCTTAGTTAGCACTGATATTCTGTTACCAACTCCATTTACCTCCCTAATTCTGTCACTCAAGAAATGAGCCCTCAGCTGTGTCTAATTACTCATGTCAAGTCAGCCTACACTTTACCTCAATACAAAATGAGGTCTAATGACTTCTGGCAGAAATTAAACAAACTATGATAGATAGTGAAAAGTTTCTTAAAACTGGCTAGAAAGAGAGGGTTTTTCTCATTTGCTTCCTTAAATTGAACTCAAATCTTTGATCTAGAAAGTTTTTCTGGAATGGTACATAAGTCAGACTGTGATTGACCCTTGCACAGGTGCTTTTCTGAATCGTTGAGAGATTCAACTTTTGTTATAAGCTCTAAAGACTCTCAGCAAAGTATGAAAAAACTTGCCTTTTAAATGTATTTTTTACTGTTCTTCAACCTGTCCAAAGTAGATTATTAAAATCAGTCAATTAAATTGTTCCATGCTATAACACAAACAGATGTCCAAATTAGAGATTTCAAAAGTGCCAAAACGTAGTGCCAATGAATGTCCCAATGTGGAATACAGTCCTGTGCTCTCTGAATGTTTGTCCTTGAGATCAAAATGTGTAGCAAGGTTCACTAGATACAAGTGGGATTCACAACTATTTACATTAGGGGGAAATCCCTTTAAAATCCTTTAAAAATGTGTGGTAACTAAATATGCCCTGGTTTCTTTTCTGCATAGCGCCCTCTTTGGAGTAATATATCACCTCAGCACCATATTCTGATGATGTATAACTCAAATACATCATCAGACTGATCAGTGTTTCAAATGATTTATAACCCTAGCAAATCGTTAGAGTGAGGCACATTGGTGATGTATTATTCAAAGATGGTGCTATATGGGTAAGAAGGCTTTAAAAGCTGATTCAATGGAATTACAGGACAAAGCTGCTAACACAAGCACATTTACATGATCCTGGAGGCTGTTTTCCTTCAATCTCCTGGGGTTGCTGATGCCAAATTAGTCTATAGGTGCTACTAACTATTGTTTCCCAGTTTTTCAGTGTTTGGTCTGAACGTCATCAGATAATGAAGAATTGATTTGCTGATGCCTGCAAATAACTACAATATATACAAATATATGATGTGAAAACTGTGAAGGATTTGACTCAGAGTGACATGGGAATTCAGAGCTAAAACCTCCATCTGCACCTCACATTGATGTTCTGAAGTACAGCAACACAAGGGGGATTGTGGATGGAGTTATGTACCTGGAGTACCGAGACAATAAGGTGGAGTTAAGATGGGTTAGGACTCATTTCTGCACCACTGAAGTCAATGGCAGTTTTGCTACTGATTTAAATAGCAATTGCATCAGCACTTTAAGAATTCCCCTACCCCGTTTCTGTTTGTGTGGAGGCCTCAACAAATTTGAGTATAAGGTAGAATTCTATTTACAAATCTTTGGGACAAGAATTTGACCATAATAATTTTAAAATACCTATGTACATGAGAGGTAATTGTAATAACACTTTTTGCAACCATTTATTTCTTGCTATTGTAAATTACTTTTTATCCTATGCTAGGGCACAGAGTACAGATCCATTCTACAAAGCACTGCTGTCAAGGAAAATAAAATGGGGAAGCTGGCATGACAAACACTGACAAGCTATACTTAGCATGGCAGTTGCTGTTTATAGAGCAATGCACCACAGAGTGTTTCATACCTTCCTGAAAATGAAATGTATTATGCTAGCCTACCAGGTTCATTCTGCTGTAACTTTTCCCAGATATTTCTGATGTGAATGGACCTGATCCATTTAAGAACCCTCAGCTTTAATTCTAGATCTTCTAGAGACCTGTGAATTTTTCCCACAAGCTTATCTTTACTGTTAAACCCATTACAGCTGACCACAGAGAAAACCAGTACACATCTGTGACAGAATGTACCCCCATGTCAACGCCATTCACACTATTGTAATAATCTTTCTAAAAAGTCTGTGTTCCAAGGTATCATTTGAAAACTGATAATTTGCTAGTAATTATTGTCCTAGTAAAATATGTGTGGCAACACTGTATATGAAGTTTAAACATTTCCCCGTATGATATTAACACATGTTCTAAACCACAGCCCTACCCAAGAAGAAGTTGACAAATGGATCTGTCCTAACAAAGGAACGTGTGCTCTGTTCAATTTACATTTAAGCAGTAAGCAGAGTCATCAAGCAGGTAGGGGAGATAAAGAAAGCTGAAACAAGTGGAAAAAAAAGCAGCAGGGAAGACCCATCAACCTTCTCTCTCCTGTTTTTTTAAAAAGGGGGACTGAAACTATAAAAAGGAGGAGCAAACACCCCAAGGCACAACCCTCTCTCTCTCTGTCTCTTTCTGCCTCTTCCCATGGCATTCATGGCACCTGAATCAACCGAGGAAGCATTCATTGTATTCTGGAAAGAGTTCTGATCTGAGAAGTTTGGTCAGTAAAACTGCTAAAAGCATGTGGTGAAAAGAAATTGCTTTGAATTTAACATAGTTTGTTATTTTAGGCACTAGCTGCATTTTATCTTTATTTTTCTTGTAACCATTTCTGACCTTTATGCCTGATTACTTGTTCACACTTAATATCTCTCTCTTTGTAGTTAATAAACCTGCTTTACTGTTTTCTCTAATCCAATGTGTTTACATTAAAGTGTTTGGGAAATGCCATTTGGGATGGCAAGTTCTGTGCATATTATTTCTACTAAAGAAAAAACAGACTTTATATAAAGTTGTACTGTACAAAGCGGGTGGATAGTACAGGACTTCGGGAGAAAAATTGAAGATTGGGAGTGTGTTGGGGCCACACAGCAGTATAACCAACACTAGTAAAAGACCAGGTGTGGCTGGTGGCTGCCACAGACAGCTGGGAGTGACTTGCATGCTGGAGGTTGGTTGTAAGCAGTCCAGATTGCTAGCTACAGTAGCAAAGCATTGTAAAGGGCACTCCAGGTTAGAGGGCAGGAATGACACAACTATTTATTAATCTGAATTGTATGCTTGTATATCATAACACGAATACCAGAAAATGATTGATCTCTTTCAATGCACACTTATTTTCCATTTCCAAGGAGGAAAATGTATGTAACAAAAGAAATCGTGGATATTTTCCAAGTAATAAAGTTCCATCTTCATAGGTTAGCATAAGTTTGAATAATAGCTGGTTTTTCTTGAAGGAGCTTTCATTTGAACTCTGCTTTTTAATCTAAATTTATAAGCAATTGCAACTGCCCATGGAAATTCCAGATTTAAGATGGGCTCCAAAAGCTGCATCTTCTAGACCAGGGGTCTCCAAACTTTATGAGACGAGGATCATATTAGATTTTTGAAGGGGCTTTGTGGGCAGAAGCGACTGTGAAAAAAATTCAATATATGCAAATATATGAAAATCCCCCCACCTTGGCTCCTCCAGCCGCTACCAGGGGGGCACTCACCCCTCCGCACGTGGAGCCACCGACAGCAGCTCGCAGGATGTGGGGGCAGTGGTGGCTTCTCCATGTGCCTGCTCAGTCTGCCTGCTCAGCTGGAAGGCTGGACAAATTGAAGTCATGGGCCGGATTTGGCCCCCGGTCTGTAGTTTGAAGACCCCTGTTCTAGACCATTGTTAAGCAAGTATTAGGCTATTTTTGCCATTTCTTGTACAATTGTGTGTGCTTTTCAATTCATTTGTCACTTAATACTTGTAGCAGGGTGCTGGTGTAGAAGGCACCTAATTAGCCCTGCTCAGCCAGCCCCAATCAGGGGAAATGGATTGAGGCTAGGGAAAGCCTGATGCCTGGCCTAAGGATTGGCTGCATCTGCTGGCCTGAAGACTATAAAGGCTGGGAGGAGGCCACAAGACAGGGGTGAATGATTGGAGAAAGGTTTGTCTGCTGACTGGGGACGGACTCTGTGGCTAGAAGGAGCCAGCTTGGCTGGTAAGCCTTGTATATAGCTGGACACTGCTGGTGGGACAACGCTGTGAATAAATACATGGGTGCTGCATGTTTAAAGCCTCTTGGAGCTTTATTGGGGCTGGGGAGGCCCCACGAAATGGGGCAGCAGGAAGACCCTGTTACAATACTGTTCAGAGAAAAAGTACTTTGCTTTTCAGGGACTTGCATGAGTTCATAAATTGACTTTGGTGCAATTCAGACACTGACTCTGTGAAGGGATGTACTTGGCCCTTTGAGATTCTCTGCTGAAGGCCCCACAGCCCTACTATACCCTGCCCCAGGAAAGGAGCAGTGAAGGTGAGTCCTTCAGGCCTGCCTAAAAAAAGGCTGCAGGGAAGCAGCCAGTCAGAGCTTACCAGGTTCAGATAAAAGGCACTGCAGGGCCTGAGCAGGTCAGCTCCTGGATGGGACCTGAGGAGTAATGAAAGGGGCTCTGCTCTGGCCAGAGGAATTCAGTGGGCTGATTTACCGGCCTTGGGAATGAGAGGACCTGACAATTGTAACCCTAAGGTAACAGGTGAAAGGAAAGGGGCTTCATGGGAAAAGGCATAGGGAATAGCAGCAGAGAGATGGAGGTAGTGGTATGTAGTTTCTGTGTGTAAGGTCCCTGGGTTCAAACTCAAAGTAGTGAGTGGGCCAGGGTGTCCCCACCACCCAGTGCTGGAGTGGTCTAAGCCCTGGAAAGGGGACATGGATACTTTTAAAAGCCCAAGAAAATGGGCTAGACTTAAAGGACCCAAAGATGGAGCTGAAGATCCTGGTGAAGGTAAATAGTTTTGTTGGAACCTTTTGCTACCCTGGAAGGGGTTCATCCATGTGATTGTATGATTTGGCTGGAAGGCTGAGCCACTGAAGACCTACCAAGTGAGTCAACAGCCAAATGGAGTGCCAGGAAAAAAAAGATAGCAGCACCACACCGAGATAACAGGAGGCATTCATGAGAGATGAGAGACCTCCGTCATAGACCCTAGTTAAATTCAGCAGGTTTAACTTCCAGAAGGCACCAGGTATGAATTTGCACAGCAGTAGCATCTCTCTGCATGGATCAGTGTCAGCACTTGACACTTTAGTCCATATCATTTATGATCCTGATTGATACTTCACCATAGTGGGCTAAAAAGCACAATATTTGCACTAATTTGCATAACATGTTAATCCTGAAGGGACTTTTTTCTTCAGTGGTGAGCAGGAGGCAGTGCTCTTTCCCAGTGTTTCAGGGAAAGGTAACCCTAACTATCTTTCTAGCTGTTCCAACTGGAGAAGGTTACGTGGGAGAGGTTTGGAATCTGCACATCTCTCAGATGCCTTGGCTCTACCCCCTCCCTGCCTTGCCTTCCTCAATTTGAGGCTGTGCTGCTTGTCTACAGGTCTTTCATGATAGTGGGAGCTGTCACTGCAAACTTCCCTTCAGGTGGATTTGCTGCCTCTGGGGACCATAGCTTGCATTCCAAGGGCAGAGAATTGACTGTGATTATAGGCAAGATTATGAGTGAAAAGACTTTGCATGGGGAAATGTCCACAGGTAAATGTGGAATTTGTCTTTCAGTTTGGCCCATGCTTGTCCGCTGATGGGCAGTGGTGACTCATAAATTGTGAGTGTCAAACCTCAAAAGGCTGTATGTATGGAGCTCAGCAACATTTTTATTTATTTATTTATTTTTGCATTAAACATTTTTCAGCAAAAGATGCAGATTTGGTGACACCAAAACATTTTTCAAATTGCATCTTGCTGATTGTTTTGATTTAACTCTTTGCACAAAAAATAAAAATGCATCATTTTTGACATTTTTATACCAAACATTTCAGTCTTTTGGTTCAATACAACTTATTGTTTCAAAATTTCCATTTAGATTTTAAAAATAAACATTTTAAATGGTCAAAACTGAAGTGAAATATTTTGATTTTGTTCAAATGAAATGTTTCATTTGACCCCAAATGTTTTCTTTAATATCAATTCACCAAAAATTTCAAATAACTTTGTTACAGGTTCAACCCAAAACATTTTTTCTTATTTTTCAGAATTGCCAGTGAACTGAAAAATCAGTGATGTGTTCAGCTCTATTAGTCTTTCCATTTGTGCAGGGTCTTGATCTTGAGATCTAGGTTTAGTCTTCATTTACATATATATAACACAGTAAACCCATTGGTGCATGCAGGTAATTGAAAGTGCATATGGAAAAATAGGCTTTGTGCATGAAAATTCTATCACTTGGGCACACAGCTATTAGGGGACAATTCAAACACCAGTGAAGTCAACAGAAGACTAAGTTCACCAAAAGTACACATGCAGGTGTACACACATGCAAAATTACATGGACACAAGTAGATTATTTCTGTAGTTCTAGATACTTATCTATAACCAGTTTTCAACCTTTCTTCTGATGAATGGGCTGGAGCTCCTATGTGAGCCATGTTTTTTATTTTTTTGGCACTATTTCAGTAGTTTTACAGCCAAAAAAAATTGCAGTAATTTATTTATATTTTTAAATAACAACTAAACCTTTTGAGTTTGCCCTTCATTGTGACTAATGCATTTATTTTATTTGTTTTATTGAATTAAGCTTATGGTTAGAAACCACAGCATTTGGGCAGCATTTAAATAATAAATATACTGAGTCTCTGAAACAGAGACAGGTGCCATTTTCTGCTCTGTTTCAAACTTTGCAGTCAGTGCAGATGAAGAAGCTGAGAGGAACCATAGCAGTATTAGTCCCAATGGGCTGCAATGAAAGACTAAATATCAGCAACACCCAGTGTAGTTCTTTTGGCTCCTTTTTATGAATTAAAAAACCTATTAAGATTTAAAGCAAAATGTCACTATTGTCATGGCATAGTATCTATCTGATTTCCCTATTTGGTTTATAAGTATAGTAAATCACAGCAATTTATCTTTGTTTTGGGGTGGTTTTTTTAATTATTTATTTTACAGACCAGCAGGGATCATCTAACTTTCTGAAAGTCAAGCTGTATTGTTTTTATTTAATTTAATTATAGTGGCATCTGTCAGTACCCCTAAGATGATAGCTTGTTGGTGTTTCCATACTAATTTCCAAAGATTTACAACTTACCTATACTGCAAAATCTGGTTCCAGGTCTGGATTTTGGATACCCCAAAGTCAGGAGATCTTCTGATTCAGAGTTTCAAAACTTGATCCTTTATAAATATAGGAACTATCTGCAAAATTTGGAGCTGGAGCTATGTTCAGAACATAATCATTCCCAATGTTCAAGGATGTTCATTCTCAGCACGAAGACTTGGGGGAATCATGATTTTAGTTACTGAATTATTGTTTAATAAGTTGCAATCATTTTTTGTAATTGGGCATTTTTAAAGCCACAACTTAAATGCAAACTGGAATTTGATAACAAAAATTACATTTACTGTATATTGATTGGAGGCATTTTGCAATTTTGCAAACTAGACTGCCTCAAAAAAGCTCATTCTGGTTTTTCCATTCTCTAATGGAGCAACCTCAAACCATTGTATCATAGTGAGGTGTGATCATTGTGCAGTATTTAGGATTTGAAACTCCCTTGAAAGTCATTTAGACAAACAAACAAACAAAAAAAAACCCCTCATCTCTCTCTCATACAGCAAGAGATCTAAAATAGTCCCTGACTGATAACACTTAGCCACTGAGGAACTGGAGCTCTGGCAGTATAAAGGGATCTTTCTATTTATGAGAATCAGGCCCTGAATCTCATTAGTTCTCTCATGTCTTGTGATGACTTTATTGTTCTCAGCATTTACTGGACTCATTATTTCCAAAATATCATACAGCAAGAATTAGCTGATTATCCCAGACAACGTACATATCAATGATTCCCTACAGAAGACCTCTGAGGATGGCAAATGGGCATTACTATCACCCATTCATTTCAGGACAGTAAGAAAGAGTCACAAGGCCCAGGACAAATAGCTGTTTCATTTCTTTTGCTTATAGGAAAATGTAGATAGCATGCCAAAAAAACAATTGAACACAAACATTCTCTTGAGCCGGAATCAAACTGCCATTTCCACCACAATAGTAGGAGCAACGGCACATGTTGTACTGGGAATGCAGCACAGCTGTGGGAGTAGTAGGACGTGTTCCTGCAAAAAATGGTTGGGGCAACCCTAGAATAACTTGACTATCACCCACTTTAATGTATCCCTTTTGAAGTATGGGTTTCCAGGACAGTGAAGGAAACATGAAAGGACTCGGATATTACCTTCTGATAATCTTTTGTTAGATCACAACACGCATAAGAATATCTATTTCAGAACATGTTGCAACCTGACAAAATGCTTGGCAGGCAGTATTCTTTCCAAAAACAAAGCATCTTTTATTAATGTAGCTAATAATCCCCACTACAGTGTATTCTTAAAAAATTAAAATCAGACACAAATCTCTCATTACCAGTTAAAGAGCATTTTAAACCACAACAGCATACAGATTGAATGATTCTAAATGATGAATTTGCCCTGTTCTCTTCATTCCCTCTGTAGCGTCTGGTACTGGCCACTGTCAGAAGACAGGATACGGGGCTACATGGACCATTGGTCTGACCTAGTATGGCCATTCTTATGTTATTAGAAGGGTTATTAATATTTCACATAATGGAATTTATTTTTATCTTCTTCCTTTTAAGAAAATCTTAAACAACATATTTTTTGTTGTAAAATCAAGCACTCGGAAATTGGGGAGCACCAGATTTATGGTTTCCTGTGCAACTTGGATTTGGGCAAAAGGCAGCATTGTTTCTGTAAAGGGAAATCGTGTCTTACTAATCTATTAGAATTCTTTGAAGGGGTCAACAAACGTGGACAAGGGGGATCCAGTGGACATAGTGTACTTAGATTTCCAGAAAGCCTTTGACAAGGTCCCTCACCAAAGGTTCTTACGTAAATTAAGTTGCCATGGGAAAAGAGGAAAGATCCTTTCATGGATTGAGAACTGGTTAAAAGACAGGGAACAAAGAGTAGGAATAAATGGTAAATTTTCAGAATGGAGAGGGGTAACTAGTGGTGTTCCCCAAGGGTCAGACCTAGGACCAATCCTATTCAACCTATTCATCAATGATTTGGAGGAAGGGGTAAACAGTGAGGTGGCAAAGTTTGCAGATGATACTAAACTGCTCAAAATAGTTAAGACCCAAGCAGACTGTGAAGAACTTCAAAAAGATCTCACAAAACTAAGTGATTGGGCAAGAAAATGGCAAATGAAATTTAATGTGGATAAATGTAAAGTAATGCACTTTGGAAAAAAATAACCCCAACTGTACGTACAATATGATGGGGGCTAATTTAGCTACAACTAATCAGGAAAAAGATCTTGGAGCCATCATGGATAGTTCTCTGAAGATGTCCATGCAGTGTGCAGTGGCAGTCAAAAAAGCAAACAGGATGTTAGGAATCATTAACAAAGGGATAGAAAATAAGACGGAGAATATCTTATTGCCCTTATACAAATCCATGGTGCGCCCACATCTTGAATACTGTGTACAAATGTTGTCTCCTCATCTCAAAAAGGATATACTGGCATTAGAAAAGGTTCAAAGAAGGGCAACTAAAATGATTAGGGGATTGGAACAGGTCCCATATGAGCAGAGATTAAAGAGGCTAGGACTTTTTAGCTTGGAAAAGAGGAGACTAAGGGGGGATATGATAGAGGTATATAAAATTATGAGTGGCGTGGAAAAAGTGAATAAGGAAAAGTTATTTACTTGTTCCCATAATAGCAGAACTAGGGGCCACCCATTGAAATTAGTGGGCAGCAGGTTTAAAACAAATAAAAGGAAGTTCTTCTTCACACAGCGCACAGTCAACCTGTGGAACTCCTTGCCTGAGGAAGCTGTGAAGGCTAAGACTATAACAGGGTTTAAAAGAGAACTGGATAATTCATGGAGGTTAAGTCCATTAATGGATATTAGCCAGGCTGGGTAAGGAATGGTGTCCCTAGCTTCTGTTTGTCAGAGACGGGTGATGGATGGCAGGAGAGAGATCACTTGATCTTTACCTGTTAGGTTCACTCACTCCAGGGCACCTGGCATTGGCCACTGTCGGTAGACAGGATGCTGGGCTAGATGGACCTTTGGTCTGACCCAGTACGGCCTTTCTTATGTTCTTATGTTTATGTTAAATCTCTTGTGCAAATATATGCTTTTTAATTAAATGATCACATATTATTTTTTTCCCACAGGTTCCCTATTTCATTTAGTGCACAGGATGCATAAGAGGATTGAATTAAGGCTGCACAGGAAACTGCAAATCTGGCATTTCTTAATCCTTCAGGTGCTTGACTTTGCCACATAAATAACCTCCTTTGAATGTATTTATATATGTTTTTTAATACATGCATTACAGTAATGTTCTGAGGCACTAATCAAAACTGGGCCCCCACTGTCACATCCTCACCTATGAAGGCATGATCTCCACTCCAAAGGGTGTACCACACCACACCACCATAATTCTATGCCTGTCATGTACTTGTACACATCAGGTTGTGGGGCTGCTACTAACAGGTCAGACTTCTGTACCAGATGTAGACTTGCTACACAGCTTCCATTATGGAGAGAGAGACAAAAGCTGTGTTCTCTTTAAGATACTTAAATGCACTGCCAGGCATAGCTGTTACCAGCTCAGATAAAAAATGTTGCTGAACATTATACTACAGTTTTAGCATTCCATTACCATGTTCAGCTAGCTTTTTTGACTGATAGGAGAGGGTGAAGAACCATGGCCCCATTGCTTTCCTGTCCTCTTTGGAGTAGCTGGACCTGAAGCTACATTTCTGAACACTGTGATCCCCCCCGAATGGATCCAACACCTGGATTAAAGGGAGAGGTTTTATTCATATTCTTCCTCCTTTTCATATCTGGGGGGCGGGGAAGCACAATCAGTCACTGATTGAAGGAGGTGGGGAGAGAATATGGGAAACTATTCAGTGGCCTTTACCTACTGCATTCAGTGATGCAGAGTTCTCATTCCCCCCAATATTGAGGGGAGAAGGCTAAAGGAGGAATGAGGCCATTGAAATTACAGTTACATAGATGAGTTGGTCAAATCCACTTAATGGCTTGTCTGCTGCTTCTTTGTAGGCTCGACTGTACTTCAGGAGTTAAACTTGAAAGTCTCCCCCTCAGTGAGATTTCAGTCTAAGTAAATATCAGGAGGCAAATCAATTAATAAGATACAAATGTATTGAAATACAAACAGCAACATTTCAAGCATATTGCATAATTGTACAAAAGTTAATTAGGACACTAAGAGTTTTTTTTCTTTTGCTACATTAAACTAACTTTCAGTGACACATTGTGGTAGTAAGTCCCTCTGGGAAAGACCTTCTCAGAGCTTATGGGCTGGTCTTGCAGGTAATATGCAGTTGGCTTTTCCTCAAATCTTCAAATCCTCTACTGCTTGCCAAGCTAGTCTACAATCCTTTATAATGCCTTTGCTGTAGTATCTTACTGGCCCTGAAAGTTTGGAGGAAGAACTACCATATGGTGTTCCCAGCCATCTCTTCTGGCAGGTGGGGGAGAAGGGAAATGACCATTGTCCCATTCGCTCTCCATGCCCTTTGGAAAGGATGAGCCAGAAGCTGCTGACAAATTCCAGATTGAAATTTTAAAATTCAGGATGCCATATATAAAATAACAACTCGGTGTCTTTATTTCTGAAAGTGGTTGTATATCCTGTCATCTGCAAAGCTTTATCCTCATTCCAGTCACAGCTCTGTAATGCCTCCAGCGTTGCTCTGTTCATGATTCTCAGAATCTCATGTCAGGAAATCTGTGCTTCCCTAAAATGATCACTGGTATAGTATATGCCCTTTTGGATTTCTTCTGGGAGAGAAGGGAGAACAGGGGATTGGGGTTTTTTTACTGCAATTCAGTTATATCTCTAAGACAGATGCCTGTAGTTACTGAATTTCAGGGCTCTAAAGCTTCCTTATTAAATGATTTAGCAATATTATCATCATGAAAGGTTTATAGGAATAACCTTTTGGTAGATCACAACACGCATAAGAATATCTATTTTAGAACATATTGCAAACATTTTTGCTGCCTGTGTGGACATGGTCTAATGGTCCAGAAGTTGTAACTTCATTAAACAACTAAGATTTATAACAGAAGAGGGAGCAAGAGAAAATATAATCCTTTTACACATTTATTAAAGAAATATTCTCTGCTTTGTCTGATTAAGGTTGGAGACTTCCAGTTTGTAGGAAGTGAAGGAAAGAAGGAGGAACAGCTGCCAGGAATAGCCCTATAAAACGGATGGGGAAGGGGAAAACACGCATAGTAGCCAAAGGGACAGATACCTTATAGTGTCCTTTGAAGCATGTTGGAAGGGAAATTGTACTACAGAGCTCTGCAACTACAGAAGGGAATCAGGACAGGACCCCTTCTTTTCAGCAATCTGGAAAGGAAAAGAGTAGATAACTCTGTTTTACCCTACCTAACAGACAATATGATGCAGTTAGAAGGCTGGTAAGAAAATCCTTCTCCCAGATTCATTTCTCTTTTCCTCCTTACCTCAGCGCTGAGGTGATTCAGTTTCTTCCTTGCTTCTGTTTCTCACCCTCAGCTCTCTGCTCTTCTATGCTACCTTGGATTACCCCTCCACACATCCTCATCCGCATATAATAAATATTGAAAGTTTTTTTTAATAAAGGATAAGATCATCTGAATTTAAATGAGTGACACAGTAAGTTTCAAAGACACAAAAACTTTCTTCTTTGTAGCCTGCCTGGACAAGATTTATGTCCCTATGTAACCTGCATACCTTTATATTGCAGCATTTCATGTTTAAAGCCAAAGTATGAGCAAGAAGCAGGTGAAAAGGAGACACAGATTGGTTTGTGTGTCTCTGCACATATGCAAAGAGGATATCAAGGAAAGTCAGCTAGAAAGCCCTAGAATCATCCAGAACTAGAGTGGCAATTACTAGATATCCTGAATAGCTGGTTTTGAAGCTGTGTAAAAAGTTTCCATTTTGGGCAAACAATTTTGCAGGTCCCACATATATTCACAGTCTGAGAACTGAGCATATCAAAGATTGGGAGTGTATCGTGAGGGTGGCTGTAAGGATAAACACAGGTTCAAGAGATGTCTTCTGTCAGGATTGGAGCCCAATACCTCTACCATTTTGGATACAGGTGAGTGTTATTCTTGCTTTACTTACTAGGGAAGTCTTCAATTAGAATAACATATGGTCCATTGTAGTGTAATCTATGGATCTAGGAAAGGAATGTCATGATCACCAAGTAGTTTGCCTCTTCTGAGACCCATTTGCATGCTCCCAAGTGTACCCCTTTGAAGTGACAGACCCAACCTGGAACCCAACCAATCTCCCATTACGTGTCTGGGTTACGCCTCCCTGGGTATCAACTGTGATACCTAACAGGCACAATAGGCCTGGATTTTGCAAGAGTTTCTGTCTGGAATCCATAGACACTAATAAATATGCCGTGACACAGAAGCAGCATTTTGGCAGCAAAACTGTTTTGCCAAAAAATACAGTGAGAAATGGATTTAAAACAATAGAGACTTACACACAAACTGTCTTACCTAGGTTTGGCATTTCCTTCAACCCCCTAGGAGCACGTTTCTTAGCTTTGATGATTCCTGTCTCTAGGGCAGGGGTTCTCAAACTGGGGGTTGTGAGCCCTCAGGGGTTCGCAAGGTTATTATGTGGAAGGTCATACACTGTCTGCCTCCACCCCAAAACCCCGCTTCACCTCCATCATTTATAATAGTGTTAAATATATAAAAAAATGTTTTTTATTTATAAGGTTGGGGGGTGCACTCCTAGGCTTGCTGTGTGAAAGGGGTCACCAACACAAAAGTTTGAGAACCGCTGCTCTAGGGGACAAGTTACAACCTTGCTGCAGACCCCCGACTCTTATGTCTATCGGCATGCATCATCTGATAACCATTTCTCTCACTCCCTTTCTGTAGGGTGGATCATCTCACAAATCAGTGTTTTATGATCTCTAGATTCTCAGCCTTGGCAAACCAGCTATGCAATCAGGATTGGATCCTTATCTAGGCAATCATCTTGCTTGATTTCTTTAACAACTCTTTTTGATTTAACTCCACAGCAAGTGAACCATCATAAGCAACCACACGGAGGCATGAACAATATTCATACAAAATACTATAGCTATTAACCAGTTCTTCACAGAGTGCATTTGTTACTGTTAGAAGAAGAGACTCTGGAGGCTGTGAAATTTACATTTAGTTATTAGCTAACTGCTTTCAAATTGGGAATTTGTTTCAGTTAAAATGAGAACAAAGAGGCAGAAATTAGTGAGGATTTGTAGATCCTTATCTGATTTTGGGAATGTTTGGGGAAAAATACTACCCTGCAGATAGGGAGCCCTATAGAAATCAAGGGGAATGTTTATATGCTGAACTCAATACCATAGCATTTTGGATAGAGGATACAGATTTTCTTTCTCACCAAAAGCCAAGGAGACCTGTTGACTATTAACTCCAGGACTACTATGCTGCTAGCAGTGGGGATCCCTGGACTTTTGTTTGATGACAAGTCTAAAGTGTTTGATAAAAAGAACTTGAAATGCTGCCATTCTTGTCAAGTTCTGAAGAGAAACTAGGTCACACACACTACCAGTTAAGGCTATCCAACAGAGGCTGAGAAACCATCTCTCAGAAGCAGCAAAGAGTCCTGTGATACCTTAAAAACTAACTAAAGTATTGAAGCATAAGCTTTCGTGGGCGAATACCCACTTCGTCGGATGCATGCAGTCACCTCTCAGAGAAGAGCAGAGGAGGATGTGTTTATACATGTGTGTGCTAAAAAGTGTAGAAGAGTTAGCAATATGTTACACTGAGCCATGTACAACAGCAGCAAGGTGATGGAAGTCAAAATTGTGGGGTACTTTCTCTCTGAAGCTGCCTGGGAGCTGTTTGTGAAGCATATGAGAGATACCAGTATTTATTATCTGTACCTCTGTGTATCTGATTACTATCACACATATGCAAAGAGTTAACATAGTCCTTTGGGGATGTGTTAAACATTTGCAGGAAGGAAGACAATGGTTCTACATAGCCCAAACAATACAGGCATCAAGATCTGTTCAGTACAATGCCAAAGTGGAGGCACAATCACTCCCAGTGTAGAACAGAACCAGGTCCCTAGTAGGGCAATGAAGAAACCAGCTAAAGATTATTGACTTGCAAATGATTCTGACCAACTGTAATGAACACAGGGGACTTGAGAAAGGAAAAAACACCAGGAAGGGAAAAGATGCAAGAAATAGTTGTTGAAATAAGACTGTCTTTAGCATGGGGAGAGGAGATCTGAACCCGCAGAGAAGGCTGGGCGGGAGGAGAAGGATCTTGGACTCCTTGGAATGATGGTGACCAACACCCAAAGAGCTCTCAGAAGGGATAAGAAGAATGAGGCAGGGTCTTGCGTGCAGGTGTTCATTGTTTTATTTCCATAGATCTGTATGTCATTAGTGCTTGGTCTATGAACAAAGCATGTTACAAAGGAATTTCTCAAGTCTGTGGCCCTTGCTTTAACTGTCAAATAGTCCTCAGAGTCAACTGTCCATGAGGCTGGAGCTCTCAGGAAGACTTTTGTGAGCAATTGGGGAGCCTGGGGGAGGGACGTCAGCACAGATCTTGTGGCCTAGGGCAGCAGGACCATAAAGTCTCACATCTCAATAAAGGGTACAAGACAGTTGTCTGTACCCTAGGAATGTGCCTGAGAAGCCAGACTAAGGGACACTGCTTGGAAACCAATGTGATCCAATAAGCTTTAAAACACAGGTTTGGGTCCAATCCTGCAGCTTGGTGAGCATCGTCAAGGGAGAGCTCACTCAGGGCTGCAAAGTTGTTCTTAACAGTTACATTCAAGGTTTTGCATACAATAGATGTAATTCTGGGTAATGTTTTCTGAAAAATTCTGTACAGATGGAACTCTGGCATGTGCTTCCACAATGAGCTAAACTGAGGTACAGGAAAGGAGAGGTTACAGTTATAATGAACAGCACCCCATAACACATACTCTTCCTCCATTCTATTCTTCTATAGCTGCATTTTATATGTACTCTTTTATCTCTGCGACACGAAAAGTCTTGAGATTTCAGAGGCAAGTTTGAGGAAACAAAAGTTGGAGTTGCAGGTCTAATCCTAAGGTTGGGTATGTATGAGATGGCATTACTGCATCTGCTTCCCTTACCCTTTCATCTGACAGCAGTATTGAATCTGCCTCATCATAGATAGATGATAAAATTTAAATCAAGCTGATGAAAAAGTAAAGAAGTGGGATGAGAAGAAAGGAATAGGAAACAGCAGGTGGCAAAGAGTGGTGAAAAACCTGAAGTCTTCAAATTGTCTCTCCAAATATTTGCCCCCTTGTCTGGTTTCACCATAGATAAAAGGTGTGACCCTATTTTTTACTCACCAATGTCACAGAAACGTACAAACAAAGAAATATAGGAAAAAAGACATCTTGTGCTGATGAAACCAGGTATGATATGTTATGCTGATAGTGCATGAAGCCCAAGAACTCTTAAAAGAAATGGTTTACTAAAAATATGTCCAAGAAGAGCCTTTTTAAAAATTAATATCGCTTTTTGTCAGTCTAGGTAACTCATGCAACTGTGTGTATGTAAAGAAGATCCCAGGAATGATGATCCTATTCATATTTCTCCTTGTTTACAGAAAAATACCTCACATTTAAGATTTTACATTAAAATGGTTTGATTTAAACCTTTTAACATAGATGAGAAAATTGTTCATCTGTAGAGGATCAGAGTTCTTGCATGCAATTAAAAAGATACATCTTGTAAGATCACCACATAGAAGTAATATGTGTCCAAATAATATACAGACACTATCCAATTACCTTCACTGTGTATTTCAAACATGTGTTTTAAAGTACATGTTCTTCACTTAGCAACTGGGCTTATTTTGTAGTTCCGGCTTTACCGTTATGGTTTTTAAGAGAAAGTCACTGCCATTTACTATCTGCACCTTTAGCATTATGAGTGAAATCCTGGCCTTGCTAAAGAAAAGAGGAGTTTTTCCATTGACTTCAGTGCATCAGGATTTCATCATATATAATTATCTTAGGGCTTCTATGAGTTGCACGCTGGCAAACATACAGTGGGTACATTTAAAAAGTTTATTTAAATTTTAGAAATAGTGAAGGTCTCAAATAATCACTACGGAAACTGTTGCTAGAATCAGTAATACCTCTAGTATTGGAATGAACTTTTAAGGACTTCATCCAAAGCCCATTGTCGTCTATGTTTTGGATGAGGCCCTAGGTGATCCCACTGTATGTTTGTGTTTTATGTCTATATATTACACAAAACCTACGTTAAAGAACGTTACAGTTTCAATTTCAAGCATTGGTTTCCGGGACATTCTGTGTTTCGACACTTTGGGATGTTGCATATAGGCAGATCGATGGGATAGTAAGCAGGTTAATCAGTTTAACTGAGAAGCTAGGGAACTGGCAGGTTAAAGCCTGGGCTGGATGGGGAGGCTAAGAGAGAGCAGGAACTTTCTGAAATAAGGGCAAGTGGTCTGTCACAAGAAGTCAGGAGTTCAGGGGGAGGTTAATCACTATTGCTGTTGCAGACATGACATGTCAGGCACAGAAATAATCATTGTAGATGTTTTTAGATAATTTTGAAAGCTTCTCCTGCAAAATACAGGATATTTTAATTAGAACTATGCATCCAATCAACTTTGACAGGTTTCCTCCAAACTCAGGGCTGGACTCTTCCATGACCACACCATAATTTTTCCTGTAATTTGCTATGACAGGCTCCTAGTCCTAGTAATGAATAAGCAGCTCCTTGAGCAGGGACCTGTCTTTTTAATTTGTCTGTAGAGCATCATACACCCAGGGTACTAGAGAACTGATAAATATTCCTATTAGTAAACTGTTGGACAAATTCAATCAGTGATCTGAAAGAATCTGTGGAGGGAGGTTCTTTGGAATAGTGAGTTCTTTGTGGCATTGAGGGTTCTGCCATCAGTCCTCGTTCCACTGCACCCAGAAGCAACTATGCTCTTATGGTTAAGTTTTGGGTTTAATGCCTAGCGGTGCCACAGACTTGTGACCTTGGACAAATTCTTTAGTCATGCTGTGCCTCAGATCCCCAACTGTGGGATAACAACTGTCCTCTACCTGTGGAATATACTGAGGATAAAATCGTTGATGTTTGTGAAAAGGGGCCATCTACCTACAACAAGTATATGGAACTGCCCTTTGAGCCTGCCAAGAAGAAAGCAGGAATAGCTTCTTCGATGCATGTGTTTAAATTCTCATTAATGTGTTTTTTGCCTTAAATAGCTTCATTAGAGTAAGAATGCTGTTTTTCCAGTAGAAATTCTATTCTCATTATCTGATTTGTTTTTGAAAGTGCACTCAAGGAAAAGCCTCCCTCATACCCCACTGAATAGTGGTTCCTTTCTCTGCTGAATGGTTCTTTCATTCAAGCATGGACTTCTGTTTAGTAATGTGCCATGAAAGGCATATTACCAGTGAAGAGTGAAGTTCTTCATTTTACTGTCCTGTATTATGACATGCACTTCCCACTTCCATCTGTTTGTGCAATTGTCCTAATAAACTCATACCTCTGTCAGAGAAGAGCAATTTATGAAGTCTTCCATTTAAGCAATTGTAATTTCATTGTGCATTCTCCATTGTTTTGGTATCATCAAGTGTATTTATAATGCATCTTAAATTGTTGTTAATTGCAGAAGTGCTTCCAGGTGGCTTTGGCACCTTATGTTCTGTCTGAAAAGAGGTCCTCTTTTACAGTCTATTACAAGACATTTTCTGTATGGAGTGGGAAAACTGTTTTTGTACTAGACCTTTATAGCCTCTTGACCTTGGTAGTATTTAGATGATGCCTCACCTTTCAGTAGGACATTGAAGTGTGAAAAAAATCTTTCCTTATTTTACCTGACCTAGCAATAACGCCAATATACAGCAAAACATGAATTTAATCAGATTGCAGTATTTTCCTCTGTCAGGATGGCATGTGACAGGTGGGGACAGCCTTGATTGCGAAGAAAACCTGTAATTCATGTAAGGTAGTGAAGAGCACTAAGGAATATTGTGCTTGTAGAACAAACCCTGAACTATGAGGGAAGTTAAAATATAACACTTCTGATATCAGTGCATTGTGACTGTGACACTCAGTACTATTACATCTAGCATTAATGAAGCCCTGGAAATGATGAACTTGTAATCAAGAAAAAGATACTTAAAGTGCTAGAGAGAGCTAGCGACAAATGCCATGAAGTATATCCATCTTCAGAAAGAAGAATTCTGTTTTATTCCTATTCTCCAAGCAGCATCTCCTTTTCATCAAGCTTATTTTGATAGTGAAAGAGTTTATTTCTCTTCTCATGCTTAGCGTAGTTCTTTCATTCATGAAGCTGACCTATTAATGACTTCCTAGGAGCTTACTCAGTATTCTCCCAGCAATTTAATGACATTACTAATGTAAAAATGAATCTCAGAGGTCAAGAATCAGGTTAAGTCTCTGTAGTTCTGACTGGAGTATGTTACATTAACCCTCTGTGCTTGTGATAGAGAAATAATGAAAAGAGTGTTGGTAGTTAATCTTCAGATCCTGAATATTCTGATTCCAAAGAAAATACATATATTTAACAAAGAATTTCTTCAATATATGCTAGAAGAAGTGATATTGCAAGGCAATGAACTGAAGATGCTATGATCAGAAGTGCACTTCAGATTCATTTTGTGTGAATTCTAGCAACACACTGTGTCCATTAATTAATCAATGTTTAACCAAGGCTGAGTTATAGTGGCTCTCTTATGCAAGTCAACATGACAGTCACACATATACCAAATGAACTTATTATGGACAGTGAATGTATAACTAATGAATTTGCAATTGAGGAGCACTTATAGTAAAACACAACCTATAGAAAGATATCCAAGTAAAGCCCAGCAGAGATTTTACTCCAAATGCTAATAATATGAAGAAGCCCAAGCAGGCTAACAGGGGAAGTACCTTGTTAATTTCTTGAGACAATAGTGTAACAAAAACAAAAACAAAAACAAACAAACAAAAAAGGGCTCCAGTGGAGTTGCTTGATATATGAACAAAACCAAGAAAAGAATGCAACATAGTTTTCTTTATTTTCTAAAATGTGAGAAGGCTGGGAAAGGGAGAATATGTGTAAGATAGAGAAAGTACATGTCAGCTGTGATACCTGATCTCACAGCAGAATAAACTGAAGTAGAAGATCTCTGGTATTATTCTTAAAGGTCAGAGCTTGACACTAGGTGCCCAACAAGGCCCTCAATACTTGTACTTGTTTAAAGTGGCTGACACAAAAATTAGGATGAAGGAATCCACTCCTCCGACCTGTGCTATTGGCAGGATTAAAGTGCTAGTTTTCCTTTAAAATGAAATGATGAGTAAATATTGAGTCCAAGCATTGAGGCATAACAACATATACTTGAGATATGTGGATTCATCAAAAGCAAAAAGGACATCAACTCATTTTGAATAAGGAAAGTAAGAGAAGAGATATTTAAAATATATTCCTAGACAAAAGCCATAATTAATTATGAATATAAGGTTGCACAAACTGGGTATCCCACCAAATAAGCCATTAAATCATTCAACACTCCATCTCCAGCTACTTTCCAGACACCAGTTTCCATCTCATCTATCTCCCTTGCCCCATCACAGCCCAGATATCTCACCACCTTCAGTGAGTCCAGCTGGCCCCTCACCAGCAGCTAACCTACTTCAAAGCTCCCTATATTTTGAAGGGGTGGGGTGTTGGGTTTGTGAATATAGCCAACTCATCATACTTTAATCTCTGAGTGCATTCTTTATGATCCAGAAAGCCAAAAATCAAGTATCTTTACAACCACTGAGAGAAAAGGAATTTGTTTGCTTGCTTGCTTGCTTTGTGGTCCAAGAATGTAAAACATCGATTTTCATATAGATTAAGAAGAAAATATCTATGGGGCAGCAAGATTACAGAATGTAACTGCATGAAAGTTCACTCTTCTCTTCAGTCTTATGGGGATTTCCAATGGCTCTCATGGGCATAGATACCCAAATCCCATTGAACTTCAATGGAATTTGAGAACCTTAATTATTATTATTGTTGTTTTTTTTATTGTTATTACTATAGCACCTAGGATCCCTTGTCTCAACCAGGACCCCATTGTGTTAGGCTCTGTGCAAACACAGAACAAAGAGACAATTCCTTTCCCCAAAAAATGTATGGTCTAAGACCAGAGACAGCAGTTGGATAGAAACATATAGAGGGGGAAGTACAAGGAAACAATGAGAAAATACTAAACAACATGATGGTCAGTGGTCTCAGAACACCAAGTACCTTACCTTTGTCAAGTTTTGTGTAGGCATCATGATAAAGGAAAGTTTTAAGATGGTTTTGAAAGAAGATATAACTAGATATTCATAAGGAGATGTCAGAAAGAGAGACCATTTCAGTTTGGAGAGAAGGATACGAGCCTCGAGGAAAGGTAGATCTGTGAGTTGTCAGCACAGAGTTGGTAGTTCAATTTGTGTGTCTGGGTGACATTACCCAGAGATAAAGTGTAAAGGAAAAATAGAAGGGACTAAAGAAAGAGGTTTGCTTAATGCTCCCTCCAAAAACCAGTTGGATGAGGATGCTCTCCAAAGAGTATACTGAAGGACCAATTGTAGAGATATAAGAAGAACCTGGAGGGGATATAGTCATAGGAGTCAAGGTAGGACACGTTTTAAAGGAGAAGAGTATGGTCGATTAAGCTGAAAGCAACTGTCAGATCAATAAGGATGAGGATGGTTCTGAGCTGTGGCCAGAAAGAGATAATTAAAGACTTATGCAAGAGTGGTTTCAGTGAAGTACAAGTGGCAGAAACTGGACTGGAGACAGTCTAGGCTAGAACGAGAGGAGAGAAACTCCAGACAAAAATTGTAAACAGTGCCTTCAATGAGCTTAGAGATGAAGAGTGAAGAGAGATGAGGTGGTAATTGGAGAGGCAGGCAGGGTGAAGATACGTTTTTTAAAATGAGGGAGATTAACACGTGTGTATTGTTAGGGGAAAGAGACAGAAGAGAATGATTAAGGCTATGTCTACCATACACAGCTTTTAGTGACACAGCTGTGTCGCTACAGCCAAGCACTAAAAGTTGTGCAATGTAGCTGCTGTTCGTTGGCTCTCCTGCTGACAAAAACCTTCCACCGCCAATAAGCAGGGTTAGCTTTGTTGGTAGCAGAGCACTCCTGTCAGCAATGCATTGTTCACATTGGCGCTTGTCATTGGCAAAACTTTTGCCTTTCAGTGTTGGTGGTTTTTTATCATCTCTGAAAAACAAAAGTTTTGTCATTCACTTGCCAGTGTAGACAAAGCCTGAGGGATTGAGAGTACTTGTGAAGAAAATTAGGAGATGGGATGGGATGGGGTCACTGGAAAGAGTGAGAGGTTTAGAGCAATAAAGTAAAGAAGAAATTTCATGTCCATGATAGGAGAAAAGGAGGAGAGAATTGTAGGAGAGAAAAGAAAAAAGGGGCAGCAAGTTAAGGAGAGAGGGATGATAATGTATTTTGTTAGTTTTCTCTTGCAAGAAATTGGTGGTATCCTGTGGAGAGAGGATTTTAGGCAGGAGAAGGGCAGAGTTTGAGGAGAGAGTTAAATGTAGCAAAGATGCAGCTGAATTGCAGGCAAGGGATTCAGTTAAATTGGAGAAAGAGAGATGTTTAGCTAGGAATATAACAGGCCTAGAAGAGGAGAGAACAAATTTACAGGGTCATCTGGAAATCTCAGCCTAAAGCTTTATGCTTCTATGAGCATTTTTTAACTGTCTTGTTTTTATGTGATTTTTTTCTATATTGATTCAGACAAATTATTTATTTCCATTGATGTTTTAAAGTTCTGTGGGGCAGAAATCTTTTGATTTTTCCCCTCCTCTCCCATCATTGGGAGGCGCAGAGATACTGCCCACTCTCCAGAAGTGATTCAGGAGAAAGTGCTGCTGGCTGTGATATTTCCTATAACAGAATCCATTACCTTATTATACCAGGTCAATAGCCCTAAGGAATCCCATAGACCCCAACTGGAGGAAGTGGTTCACTTTAATACTGTTTCAGTTGCACTTCATACATTGGAGTCAAAGGTCAATTTGTTCACCCCCCCCACCCCTTATCTTGTAAAACTAGAGGCTTCATCTGAAACTAACAATGAAAATTGCAAACTGTGAGTGTGCAGCAAGACTCCATACAAGTGGAGTAGGAAAACACAAAAGGGTCTTCAGCTGCTTTAGCTATTGCAAGGCTTTTGCTGAACAGAGAGGCTGTAAGTTTGGGAAATGCTGGGAAAAATAAAAATCCTCCAAAGCTCTTAGTCTTAAAGAGGATCCAACTTCTCAGTGGTCCCCAGAAAACATTCTGAAACTAACTGATACAATATTAAGGTTAACTTTGATACTGTGCACCACAGATAAGAATACCGAGTTCACACTTTGTCTGTGAAGCCGCAAATAACTGGTACACCAAGATTCTCAAGAAAGAGAACATATTTTCGCTTAATTCATAATTCCCCCAGACTCACTTTCTTGTGACAGACACAGAAGTTTGCAAATACTTAGAAAAGCTACACCCAAAAGAACTACATTAAAAGACTATTAAGCTTGCAAAGTCAATCACACTTAAAACTTAGGAAATACCAGAATTATGGTTGTCTTTTCTGGATATCTGAGGCTTAGAGAAATTCAAACTGTGGACAAGCCCCCATTTGTGGGGCTAGCCACAATTTTGGTTGCCACCAAGGATTAAACTGAAGACTTCAAGAGTGAAACACATAAATCTCTCCTGCTTAAATTAGAGTCAGGTGCTCTAGGTGACAGCTGTAACAAACCCGCATCCTATGTGGTTTGGGCACAGAGGGTAGGGTGAGGGGCATGTAATGCACACTGACTAGTGGATTATTTGTGCAGACTGGTTTGTCATAAAGATGCCATGAATGGATGGAGCACGGTCAGTGCAGATGGAATCTTCTGAGAATTAAGCTGCCAAACTCTAACAAGCCTCTTCTTAGCATGTCTTCTTCTCTTCATTCCAGAAAAGTAGTTCAGCATCATTATTCATTCCTGTCCATGGCTTGTTCCTCCATAAGGCCTAGCCCTGGTCATAACCTTGTGTAAAATCTCCTGCCACCTAGTTGGTGACTAGGTCAAAACCATCTCAGTTATGTTTGCATAATTTTCTTTGGCACCCTGTGATCTGTTTGTCTTCTGCAGTGTCTCAAACATCATAATCTTTTTCATTGCAAAGAATTACAAACCCTGATTTCATACTCTACTCTCCTTCTAACCTTTTCATTTGTCCTAAAACCATTCCACTTTAAATCTGCCATCTTTCAAAGAACTCTAATTTCTACTGCCTCCAGCTTTCTGATGTCTATTTGATTGAATGAAACTGCTTCCAGACCATAAAGTAATATTGTTATTACACTGGTTTGATAAATTTTGCCTTTGGTACCATATGCGGACTTAAAACTTGGCCAGATTTGGGCAGGGTTTCACAGGGTTTGCAAAAGGCACATCCCAGCACCAGGAATGCCAAAAGCATGGGTGTGCTAGAGCTTCTCAATGAAACACTGCAATATTTTTAATGGTAGTGATAGATAACATATTTTTCCTATCTATTGATAGATCACACCTTGAGGCAGACAACTAATATGGGAAATGTGACTCCAAACAGTTAAAGTTTGGCAAAGTTAAGCAACTGAAAACAGGATTTTATAATCAAAAGAGTCAGGAAACCTTAATCATAAGTATCACTACCAACTCCGCCTGTAATTAACAGTGTTCCACTTTGGTTTTCAGCTGCACACTCTTTTTCTTATTTATCCAAAATGAGTCATATAGGAATAAAAATAGATTTGCACTCCCAAAGCAGAATTTTGATGTGTAAGGGCAGATGCTTCCCTAATTTCCAATGCCAAAAGTCCTATTTTTACGGGCATTGAACATGTGCAGCTCTCAGTGATTTCAATTGGTTTTACCAATGCTCAGCTGGCGTTCAGGATTTGGCCCAAAATATGCACAACTCTCAACAGTCTTCAACAATTTAGAGTGGATTATGAAGAGGCAAAGAGATATGTGGATTCTCTGAAGCCTATCTGAGACCACAATGCTGGCTCTGGTCAGGAACAAGGACCCAGGAATCCCCTCTATATGGGGCAGAGGGCCACACAGTGTAGTCACTATATATAGTCACTAAATCCATATAATAATGAATACAATGTGTCCACAATCCCTGGGATCTGTCAGTCAGCCCTAACACAGATAGTTGAGAATAGCAAGGCTATGGAATCCTCTGCAGGTTCCATTGCACTGGGGGAATTCTGTAGCCCTTCTGCCCTGTGTGAATTTTACCCATTATAGGTGCTGTGATATCTTTCTTCCCCAGATCTGTCAACTTACAACACACCAGCTATATAAGTGTCATGTATCATTATTATTTATTACTAGCTTAGGAGGGAAATCTCTGCTTCCCATTCATGCTTCTGAGATTCTTTAGTGCTCCTGAGCAGAAATTGCCAGTCTTTCTCAACATTAACAAATACTCACTAAGGATCCATCTCCAAATTCATGTTCTCCTCTGACCTAGTTTAGGATCTGAACAAACCCTCTCCAGAGGTGTGTGGCAGAAGTATTAACCTATTTCAACTACACCACAGAATATTCCTACATATAAATTTCAAACTATAGTAGCTACCTTTGCTGCCAAGAGAAAATCATTTGGACTTAAGCATAATATAAAAATGTTAGAAACATTTTGTCATGAAAGCTCAGCACAGCATAATATGACTTGAAAGCTCCTGTATATGTCTCTCTTTTTTGTATCTTCTCTTTTATCTTTTTCCACCTAGCAAGATTAGAAGGACCAAATTGACCACTTGGGCTAGCACAGTAAATTTCTCTCCTCACTGACTTAGTCTGTCAGTTGGTATTTGTCTGCCACTTGCCATCCCATTCTGGCACAATCATTGTAAAATGGTATTTGCGTTATGGATAGATGGTTCTCATTCTGTGAATATGTCAGAAAAGTACCATCCCTTATTAATAGCTATAACGAAGGAGTGGACTGAGGTTAAGCCTGTTTGCAAAAGCTTATGGGAAGAACCCAATCAAATTCCCAGCCATTAAAAACATGTCACAGACTATGAAATCTGGTCTCCAGCCTTGAAATCGGATCTTTTTGTGAGCTTTTACCCTGTACTATGCAGATTTCACAGGAGAGACCAGCGTTTCTCAAATTGGGTGTCCTGACCCAAAAGGGAGTTGCAGGGGTGTTGCAAGGTTATTTTAGGGGTGTCGCAGCATTGTCACCCTTATTTCTGTGCTGCCGCTGGTGAGGCACCATGTTCAGAGTTGGGTGCTTGGCCAACAGCCCCCACTCTCTGATCAACCACCTCTGATTGCAGCACCCTGCCAGCAGCAGCGTAGAAGTAAGAATGGCAATATCATACCATAACATCCTTATTTCTGCACTGCTGCTGACAGTGGCTCTGCCTTCAGAGCTGGGCTCCCAGCCAGCAGCCACCACTTTCCAACTGCCCAACTCTGAAGATAGCGCTGCAGCTAGCAGCCATGCAGAAGTCAGGGTAGCAGTACTGCAACCCCACCCCAATAACCTTGTGACCCCCACCCCCACACCTCCCTTTTAGGTCAGGACCTCTATAATTACAACACCATGAAATTTCACATTTAAATAGCTGAAATCATGAAGTCTATGATTTAAAAAATCCTATGATTGAAATTGACCAAAATGGACCTTGAATTTCATAGGGTCCTATTTATGCGGCAGGGGTGGGATCCAAGTCCCTAAGCTGCATATTTAGTGCAGAGTTTCTTCCTTTTTTATTGGTAAAGTCTGGATTTTGTAGGGGGAAGGATCACTGGTTTACATCCGTATTTACTGACAAATAATGCTTCGAAGCTGCATATAGTTGTCCTACCTTTTTGTGTGCATTGTATGTCTCACCCTAGTTAATAGTTGGTAGCTAAAGTGATGTTGGTTTCATCTGTATATGTTTGTAGAAGCTTTTATCATGTGTTTGTTGCCTCACCTTGTGGGGGAAGGGTCACAAATCTACTTTCATTATATCTTTCAGAACATTGTATGCTGCTTCCCTGGTAATTAAAAACAGCTCCAGAAGCCCTTGCTTTGGTGCTACTGGGGCCAGTGCCATATGCCTCCTGTGTGATGGATTTTTGTTTCACAAAGATTTTGACATCATCATAATTATATGATTACATATCCTAGAACTGTGTCATAATTGCATTTTAATTATGCAAGTAGAGGTATTTACACTAAACGGGTAATTAAATCTAATTACACTAATGATGTAAATATGCAAGATTATTTAAATTTAGTTTAGTTAAAAGACTTCAGGAAATGTATACTAATAAAATGCATTCAATGGCTATTAAAACTATGAAAGATATCCACAACTGTAAAGAAACTTTCTCTGTTAAGTGTAAAATTGTGACATTAGACCATAGTCCTGCTCTGGGGACATCTCTTTAGTGAGTTCTCCAAGGGGCATTGGGCACCTTGAGTCATCCCTCCTGAAGCTCCTGGGGAGTATAACTAGATCTTAATAAGGGTGAAACGTATGTTCCCCTCTGCAGTCAGCTAGCTCTGTTGAACAAGTGCTAAAGAAGAAATGTCTATATACGTGCAGATCGATCGTTGTCAATGGATAATATGCTAGCTGATGGCACTTAAGAATATGCCACATTGTTCATAGGTTTTCTAGCACCAATTACAGTGGTGTGCACTAGGGCCAGGAATCTGCCTCCTCCTAAAGGGACATATGGTAAAAGTCTATAAGCTCGTGAATGGTGTGGGAAAAGTGAATATAGAAATATTATTTATCCCTTTCCACAATATGAAAACCAGAGGGTCACCTGATGAAATTGATAGACAGCAGGTTTAATACAAACAATGGGAATGGTTCTTCACACATCACACAATTAACCTGTGGAACTCATTGCCATAGGATGTTGTGATGGCTAGAAGTATAACTGTGTTCAAAAAAGAATTACATAAGTTCATGGAGGATAGGTCCACCAATGACTATTTGCCATAATGGTCAGGGATGCAACCCCATTCTTGGGGTAACCCTAAACTTCTGACTTCCAGAAGTTGAGAGAAAGACAAGAATAAATCACTCTAGCTGCCCTGTTCTGTATATTCTCTGGAAGCTCTGGTATCGGCCACTGTCAGAGACAGAATACTGGGCAATATGGACCATTGGTCTGACCCAGTATGGCAGTTCTTATGCTCCGCTCTTTTTGCACAGGCTAGCTCTTCCAGTCTGCCCTGCTCCCCTCATTGTGCCCAGCTTCCTTCCATAACCCTCTTTCTCCTTTGTGTATCATCTGACCCTGTACTGGTTAGGCCTTAGCTGTGTCCAGTTTTGGTCACTAATGTATACAAAGGATGTAGAGAAACAGTAAAGGATATAGAGGTAAGCAAGAAAGATGATCGAAGGGATGAAATGCAAGACATACAACCAAAGGCTGAAGGAACTGAGTATGTTTAGTCTGGAAAAGAGATTAAGGGGTGATATGACAATGGTATTCAGATACTTGAAAGACAGAGAAAAGTTGTTCTCTTTTACCATAGAGGACAGGACAAGAGGCAATAGCTACAAATTACAGCATAGCATATTTAGATTAAATCTCAGGAAAAACTTCCTAACTTTAAGACCAGTGAGACAATGGAACAGGTTATCTAGGGAAGTTGTGGAAGTTTCTTCACTGAAGGTTTTCAAAAGGATGGTTTAGACACAACAAATCCTGTGGCTCGGCAGGGGATTAGACTAGATGACCCTTGCAGTCCCTGCTAACTCTACGGTTCTGTGATTCTATGACCCTACACCAATGTACAAGAGAATCCCAGTCTTGACTGTCCTGATAGTGTGACTCATTGTCAAAAGTGTAATCATTAATCGAGAATTTCCTTATTGAGTTTGTTTTGCAACGTTAATGCAATTTTGCTTATGTGAATGACACTTTAAATTAAATGTGTTAATGTGAACTGCTTATTAGCCAAGCAAAGGGATGTTCAGCAGTAGAGGAGATGGTGTAACCCAAATAAGTGATATTTGAGCAACCCACTTGGTTGTTTATCGGTTACAGGTTGCATTGTACATTTAAGGCACAATCTCGTTGTCATTTCTTGTCCTTTCAGGATAAACTGGTGTAAATGTAACACTGAAAGACCTCAAACCTGGGGACTCTGGAGCTTAATGCATGATCCTCTATTGCATGAGCTAAAAGGCAACTGCCTGTTGGCTAAGGCTGTAGAGCAGACTCATTTTATCTCTCTCTCTCTCTAAGTCATTCTGGTGCCACTAGATAAGACAGAACACCACATCTAGGAGGTGTGTGGGTTCCATAAACCTCTGGTGAGTGAGTGTGTTACAGCTTCCTCTTTGTGCCTGATCCACAGCAGATATGAGTCTATTCCAGCTCCAAGCTAGGGAGCTTTGGTTCTTTCATTGTAGCTGGGGTACTTCATGATTTTAGCTCTGAAGGGCACTGATCCAGTCCCCGGTGTGTTGGCCAAAATGGTGCTTATCATACTAGCACTGATCCAGGTGCAGTTATTCTTGAATTCCTGAAATGCAAGGCTTCTGCATGGGGGAAGCTCCTTGTGTCTTTTTCCCGCATTTCCCCTCCTTGTGGAGCTGGGCACAACCTACCCATTTGAAACTCTGCCAAGCATTACAGAGAGGTTAAAGCTTTGCTATAAATCTTCAGAACCACAATGTGTTTCCAGTTTCATTTCACACTGGATGTGCAATGGGGATAGGAAATTATAAAATGATCCAGAATTAAAAATTACGTACGACTCCCCTTATGAGTCATTATTGTCCATTACACCAAGTGGGGGTGAGATTTCCATTTTTCTTTAAAAAGCTCAGTGTAGAACAAGTTGTGTCCTTTATTTCAGGGTTCAGATCTTGATCGAAACTCACATGGGACAGGAAATTTAAAGCAAACATTGCTGATCCAGTCCACTGTCTTTTTGTCTTACAAGCCCTGGAAACCAAGACAAACTGTTGCTCCATAGGAGATGGCTGACCCTGGTTCCATCCCTTTGCATTTCTGTTGTGACCATGTACTGTATCAAGCAGGATGCTCCCTTAGAACTTATCACTGTGATACAACCACGTTCAGCTAGATAGGTACTTCACTTGATGCACACTGGCACTTGATAGAAGAATACAGGAATTTGCTCTTATACTGATCTTTCCTACAGTCCTTGAGGTACACCAATGTGCTTTTCAAAGTGATAAATAAGAAACAGGTAATGTGGTAACTGTGTACTGCAAGCAAGGTAGCAATTATGGGCTCAGCAAGAATTCTTGGCCACTAGAGCTTGTTTATTATTGAGAGACGAAATGCACACAGAATAACAGGGCTTTCCCCCAGTCTTTTCCACCACAGGATCTTTAAGTCTCACCCGGACAGCCAAAAGTTACCTCAGTTTAAGATCCCAACTACCAGAGCAGCACCACAACACTCCTTAGCCACGATTGCATCTGAACTGGGGATTAAACCAATGATGTTCAGGCCAGGGCTGCTGGCTAGAACATCACAGACTGAAGTAAACTGACAGCTCAGATAAGAAATAGAAGGGAATGCACAGCAGGAAAGGCAACTTTTATTTCCAATCTGACTGGAGTTGCTTTCTCGGCCCTCTTGGTGCTTCGCCTCGACACGGCTGTGGTTCTCCTCAGGCGGAAAAAAGTCTCTAACTTCAATGTCTGCAGACCACCGATTCAGCCTTATCACTTTCTGGATGGGGTCGAGGGACTCAGCCCCAGAATGTTCTACAAAAAAACCAAAAACAAATCTAACTGATTACTGGGCCATCCCCCAGTGGGGCATCCCTGGCCTTTCATCTGGGCTTGGTTCCATATCATCTCTGATGTGCATGTCACACTCTTGGGGTCTAACTGTTGTTCTCCAGTGGCTGCTCTGCCTAACAGGCCCATCTCTCCATAACTCTGCAAGAGAAGCTCCCTTAAGGCAGAGCTCTGTCCTTCTTCTTGGCCAGCCTGCCCCCAACTGAACCAGTCTCTCTCTATTTATTGCCCCTCCAAGCTTGGCGTTTGCTGTAGGTACAGTGAAGCAGGGCTAGTAGGGCCCATAGGCTGTCCTTAACCCCTTCTCTGCTGGTGTGGGAACTCATATTGTCCTTTAGTTTTGTATTTGTAACAGTGATTTCCAGTGACCTGAAACTCACATTCTCCTTTGTATTTTCTATTCTGATTTTCAGCTTTTGACACTGGTCAAACAGTTTTATTTACTTTAAACCGCTTAATCCAGTTCTGGGGTTTTTTTCAAACCATTCCTCACTCAATTATCTGTTGTGTGCAGCCATTCTCAACAATAGAAGAGGAGCAGGCAATATTTTCCTATGAGTTCTTTTTATTTTAACCTCTGTAGTTTGGGAATAACACTCAGTAACAGAAAATATACCCAAATGAGAGACAATGTGTGACAACAGAAACCAAAGACCAAGAAAATGTCTGTATAATGATAAGTGGTATAGAATTTTAAAGAACTCTTCACTCTTACTTTAAAACTGAAAATGTTCTACGGTACTTTGGAGATTTTATTTTTCAGTAAGTAACATAGCCAGATTATGAAGAGGCAAAGAATATTTTATGGAAAATCAGGGATGCATGGAAGAGGAACAATTGTGAAGTGCTCTGTTTTGCTATACATGACACTTCTCTATGGGGCTAGCCATGCTGAAAGAAACTGACAAGGCTGCAGCTCAGACCACACTGTGATACACTAAACAGTCACTCATCATTCCAGACTAACTTCCATCTTTTTATACTCAGATAATATAACGTTACGGTTGTGACACACACTGACAAAGGCACGGAAATTAAAAATTAAGGTTGGCATCCTGTCCCTTATCATTTCATGCTGAGAGCTTGAAACCAGCCTCTGCCACTTGGACACAAATTGATTGTCTATAAACCTAATGTCATCTCCCAGCGCTGCTTCTTATGTGCTCTGGGTTCACTTCCTTGGCTCAGTTCTTCCTCCCAGGTCGACACATGGTGGAGGAGTCATTTCATTCCCAGTTTGGGTAGGGAGTGTTTTATATCACATCAGTCTTGAGTGACATACAGAGCTCAACCTAGTCAATGTAGAGGCAGTATTGACAATAAACCAGGTCTAGCCCTCCCCAGTAGAGACCAAATCAACAACATTGAGGGTCAGATCATCCCCTTTGAGATCTGGAAGTGTCTTCCACAAATGGATCTCAGCTCTTCTTGGTGAAAAGGGGTCCAGGCTCCTCTGTGGCATTGTCCCTCCTGTTCCCTGGACCATGTGGAAGTTTCTCCATGTAGTCCAGAGCCCACACCGGGGAAAGGGTAGGAGTCAGGGCAAAGAGGGCAGGGGCAAATATGCATATCATCCCCTCTTGGCCCTCCAGTAGATACTCATAAGTTGTATTGACATATTTTATGCAATTCCTCCCCTTCTGGTCCCCAAAAGACTCTCAATCAATGAGGAGTCCAACAGAACCTCTTTGACAAGCAGCGAAATGGAGGCCAAAAGGGCTCAAGCTGTCACAAGGATATAAGATCTCTATGCAAATGATCCATGCCTCTCATAGATCCTGATTGATTCACCATATTTGCAAGCAGATTTTTTGTGGGATGGGGGACAAAACCTGTTCCCTAAATGAAATGATGCAGGAGAATCTCTACAACAAAATCCTTGTGGTTTTTCCCAGTATGAAATCCCCTTCCCCATATTTTATGATGACAGGTGACCCTCCAACCTATAACATTCTTTTATTTAAGGGTAGAGGAAACAAAAAGAAAAAAATGGAGGGCATCTCACGTGATTGCTTAGAGGTGTATAAGCATGAGAGCTTCTTTTTACAAAGAACACAATGGTGACTGTGGCTGCCCTACACTCTAGCATCTGACCAGCACGCTGCTTCTATATTACATTTTTCCAGTCATTTGGCACATAATACTTCATCCCAATATACTCAGCATTCTTTAGGATTGTGCAGAGGAATTTCTGTGCATTGAGTTTAACTCATTCAGCTAGAGATGAGCCAAAACTGGACTATGCAAATACTGACCTCTTTGGAATTTAAAACTTGATGTCTTTATCTAAAGTCACCCCCTACTGTATTGATGCCAGGTTATACTAAACAAATAAATGAGGCCTATTCTCCTGTTCTGGTTTAGATGGGGCCAAGTCCCAGAAGATTCATCATTCTCATGAGATTTACACTACTCAAATTGGCAGATATCACCATTTTAAGACAAAATCGTGTGAGAACAGCACCTCATATGATTTCCATATGGTTTTTATCCATATCAACATCCTAGGCTAATTCTAATATCAATCTGGATCTGAGACCTGGTCTATACTTATGTGGAGTGTCAACCTAAGATGCGCAACTTCAGCTACGTGAATACTGTAGCTGAAGTCAATGCATCTTAGGTTGACTTACCTGCCGTCCTCACAGCGGCAGAGGTCAACAGCGGGCTTCCCCGTCGACTCTGCCTTGCGCCTTTTGGTGAGCTGGAGTTCCGGAGTCGACAGGAGTGCCTCTGGGGATCGATTTATTGCATCCTGACGAGACACGATAAATTGATCCCCAATAGATCGATCTCTATGCATCGATCCAGCTGGTAGAGTAGACAAGGCCTGAACGTGGACTCCTTGACCAATCTGTAATTCCCACTAGCTTTTATTTCTGCGTTCATTTTTAATGGATTATCCTCCTAACTATTTTGAGTCACAGCATTAGTTACTTTCTTTTTGCCTGTTAAGGAGCATTGATTTCTGTTTACTATTACTAGAGATTAAGCCTGTGATACCTTTACTCACTTTTGCCAAATAACCCAGCATTAGACTCCATACTCTATTTCATTTCACAAGAGTTGTAATGTCAGCGCTGCACAAGAAAAAGAGTGACTACAAAGTGTTTTACAATCATGATCTGTTTTATGGGTTTTAACTTCAAATGTGTTTTAGTTTAAGCAGGATTTGCAATTGTCTCATTCAGTGTCCCCATAATAGCAGAGGTTATATTTGGTGGGCAGGGGTAAAAAAGTCATTGCTCTCTTAAAAAGCCTTTACATTTTGCAGTTGTCTATCCCTGTTGCATTTCTCACCTCCATAGTTCTTTTTGGACTTTATGTTGCTGTCCACAACCTTGTATTCTGCTCTGGCAGTATGTAGTTGACAGGTGTCTAATGACATGTGCTAAATTAGGTGAGAAATCACTGAAGAATCCAGGAGCTTTAAATACTGCTTCCACCTATGTGCTTTTCCATGCATGCACTGTAGTTCATAAAATGCATATTTATAACAGAAGTTATAGTGCATAAAAGTGGAATACATATAAAACCTTATCTAAGGACCAGAACCAAAGCCCCTGGAAGCCAATGGGAGTCTAGTCATGCAAGCTGAAGAGTGCCTCCTAGAAAGTGCTGAGCATGATTGACTCCCATTAGCTTTCACAGGAAGTTGTGACAGTGCTCAGCACAATTGAGGACACATTCAGCGCTTCACATGTTTGGGCTGTAGATGAACTGACATGATATAATTAACTATGATTCCATATGAAAAACGGTAATCAGTCTCAGAGAAAGTTTTACGTAAAATTGAAAGTATCTTAATATTTTTATTTTTTCCTATGATCTGCAGTGAGAGTCGTCAGTGTATTAAAAATCTGCAATGACAAAAGCATAGGACCGTTGGTGACCTTCTTGAACATCAGACAATGGTCTTGTCCAGATATGCTGATGTCTACATAAGAGAAATGTATTTATCTAAGGTAATGAATGAGATACCAGAAAGTGGCAATTTATAGATGAACATTCCTTTAAAAGGAAACAGAAAACCTAAGAATGCAGCCAGCTTTCTATAACATAATGTATGATTTCTTCATTAGGCTGTGACATAGGCTGATGCAATGAGGTTGCAAGTTATAATAATCATATAGGCCAAAAATGCTAGTTGTGGTCAAATATTTCACTCATCATCATTAAACCACATATGCAGAGCTTTTGGCCATTGTGTTCTCAGCTGGCAGCTACCAGTAACATCTGGGCTATTAACATCAAAATCAGCAATCTAGAGAATTGTTGTTCTTTCCATCAATTCCAGCTAATCCTGGACTCAAATTAGTGCTCTTCCAAGCCCACCTGCAATAAAATCTAACAGCTTCAAATATTCAAACAATACTTGCTGTATGAGGTTGCATGAATAGAAAATAAGAGTGAAGCAGCTTTGATGGATGCATCCGGAGCTGGCATTCTATTTGCAAACACCTTACAATATATTATTATATTCTAAGAAAGTGAATGTGGAGATATTTTCTATAGAGACTGAGCACAAATAATATTATCAGTTGCAAACTCAAACTATGTGGGTTATACTGATATTCAGAAATGCTGGATTCTACCTAACAAAATACAAAAACTACACATTTGAAAGGTAAAATACTTTCCCTCTTTGAGAACCACTTCTGCTGTGATACATAGAAAAAGTTAGCAAGACAATGACAGTGCAAGGTTCAGTGGAAATCAGGGGATAGGTTTGTTTATTTGTTTTGTTTTTAAAAAGTAAAATATGTTATATTATTTAACAGGGTATATTGAGTTGCCAGAATTAACATATGAAATCTGTAATTCCGCCCTTTTTATGAATGTGGCACTCGGTGTATTTTATGTTAGTTAGATTATAAGCCCTTCAGGGCAGAAATAATGTCTTCCCATAGAATCAGTAAGGAACCTTGAAAGATCATCTAGTCCAGTCCCCTGCCCCATGAGAGGACTAAGTATTATCTAGACCATGGGTTTATATAGCACCTACGGAATCATGGAATCATAGCATATCAGGAAGGGACCTCAGAAGGTCAGCTAGTCCAACCCCCTGCTCAAAGCAGGACCAATCCCCAACTAAATCATGTCAGCCAGGGCTTTGTCAAGCATGACCTTAAAAACCTCCAGGGAAGGAGATTACACCAGCTCCCTAGGTAACCCACTCCAGTGCTTCACCACCCTCCTAGTGAAAAAGTTTTTCCTAATATCCAACCTAAACCTCCCCCGCTGCAACTTGAGATCCTTATTACTCCTTATTCTGTCATCTGGTACCACAGAGAACAGTCTAAATCCATCCTCTTTGGAACCCCCTTTCAGGTAGTTGAAAGCAGCCATCAAATCCACCCTCATTCTTCTTTTCTGCAGACTAAACAATCCCAGTTCCCTCAGCTTCTCCTCATAAGTCATGTGTTCCAGCCCTCTAATAATTTTTGTTGCCCTCCGCTTGACTCTTTTCAATTTTTCCACATTCTTCTTGTAGTGTGGGGCCCACCAGATGAGGCCTCACCAATGCCAAATAGAGGGGAATGATCACATCCCTTGATTTGCTGGAAATGCCTCTACTTATACAAACAAAAATGCCATTAGCCTTCTTGGCAACAAGGACACACTATTAACTCGTTTCCAGTTTCTTGTCCACTGTAAACCCTAGGTCCTTTTCTGCAGAACTGCTACCTAGCCAGTCCCTAGTCTTAAGTGCAGGACTTTGCACTTGTCCCTGTTGAATCTCATCAGATTTCTGTTGGCCCAATCCTCTAATGTGTCTAGGTCCTGCTGTATCCTATCCCTACCATCCAGCATATCTACCAGTCCTGCTCTGCAAACTTGCTGAGGGTGCAGTCCACGTCATCCTCCAGATCATTAATGAAGATATTGAACAAAACTGGTGCCGGGACCAACCCTTGGAGCACTTCACTTAGAGCGCTCCATTGATCACAACCCATTAAGCCTGATGATCTAGCCAACTTTCTATCCACCTTATAATTCATTCATCCAGCCCATATTTCTTTAACTTGCTGGCAAGAATACTGTGGGAGACCATATCATACTGTGGGAGACCACCTGGCATAGTGGTGAGCTGATTCTGATCTGAAATCTTGGGCACTCCTGAAATACTAAGAGTAATAAATAGTAATGATGTGATACCCACTATTTTATCCCTAATTCTCCAGTGGCATCGCCTAACATGAATCTTTGTGCCTACAAGACTCCACATGAGTGCAGGGGTCTGTACTAGGAAATAAAAATCCAGGATTGAGGCTTTGACTATTTTATTCACTGACCCATCCAGAAAAAAAAAATGTATCTGGCTTGATCTAAGAAGAGCATTTATTAAAAAAAAATGGAGCTTAATTTACACTTAAAAATACAGAAGCAATAATTTAAATAGCTCTTATAAATATCGTATTATATATCAGACATATGACTCAAAGTACATCGAAATCAATGGAAAGATTCTTATCAACACTAATACCTTTCAGAGACAGTGAATTGAACTAGATGGACCACTGGTCTGATCCAGCAAAGCAGCTTGTAAATTCCATGACAAGGAAGGCCCCTTGTGGATAACTGGTTAGGGGGAGCCATGATTGTGAGAGGGTCTGGCAGCTACTACAATTCAATCTGATAATATGGAAAAACATCTGAATGTTTAGATACATTTGAACATGAACTTTGAACCATACTGATGTTTACCTGCACACATTAGGGAGATTATGAAGTCTAGGGAACCTTGGCGGTTGTGTGACCTAGATTAAAAGAATCATAAAACCATTTCTCTTTGATATATTTGCTTGATTTAAGCTATAGTCAGCTGATTCTTTTATAGAGTTTTGTTCACACCTTTGCCCCCTCTGCTTCAACACAATTTGAAATATTCCCAGTTGCACACAATACAGACAGTTACATGAAAACTGAAAACTAATTTGATTTCACCTAAATAACAGTCATGAAATGTGTCTTCTCTTTTAAATTGAGATATTTACACCTTGAACTTGGGGCATGAATGAAGGCAGTACATGATCCTGAAGATTTAAATTCAGATCATTTGATTTCAGAACAGTTAATGCATTTCATTTACACGTGTACAGAAAAGAGAACACTACAATCAATTATGATGAAATAGAGAGGAATGTGTTTTGACTGTCAAGACAAACTGTGATGATTTCCACGTGCCTGGCAGACGCATACAGTATTGTATTACCAAATGTGAAATAAGATCCTGTATGTAGAAAAACCAAATACAGTTCTTTGCTCTGAAGAGTGATTTGGATACAGTGCCAGATAATGGGTAAGGAAATTCCATTTTCTATTATTAAGGAAGTAGGACTTCTGTTGAATAGTAATGAAGGCAATATGAAGTGAGAATTCCCTTTGCTAAAAAGCCTCTCTGTGACTGTTATTATGAAAAACCAGTTTCGCTCAACACATATGGCAATCAAAGCACTCACTACTGTGCACAGTTTTAGAATGGCAGGTGAGTTTAATTGATCTCACATAGATTTACAGTATTTTTGTTGTTTTGTTGATGCATATAAATAAATACTGGGAGGGAGATCCTCAGCTGGCATAAGTCACCCTACTTCTACCAACTTCAATGTAGCTTTGCTGATTTATACCAGCTGAGGATCTGGCTCTTTATTTAGCTAGTATTTATAAAAGCAAAAGAAAGGTAGACATATAAGAAGGTCAGGCATTAAAACTAATGACTTTCTTCTGCGGTGTCTTACTCCACTACCTTGAATTATAGATTTTCAATAGAACTAGCCTCACAACTCCCCTGAGCAAAGTTATTTCTGGGGAGGACAATGCAGCATCTCTTAATGCTAATTGGCTAATGCTGTAATCAGTCAATTATAGCATGAAATATATTAGTGTTAATTATAGTGGGGAGAGATGGTCCTGACCCTGAGGCACAAGAGTGGGAGTTACGGAGTCCAGACTTCTTTTCCCATCTCTTCCACTGGCTTGCTATGTAATATTGGGCAAGTCAGATGAACTTCAGTTTCCACATTTGTTAAATGGAGATGATAAAAATAATGGTGAATTCACTAATTGTAAAAAGCTCTCTGAAATCCTCAGTCAAAAGGTGATATGGAAAATATTATTTAGGCTTCGCAGAATTCAGTGGGTTTTTATAATTTCAATGGATAATATCAATGTTTTTTAAGCATTTTATATTTTTATCAATTTACATTTTTATAGTTGTGGAATATTCTGGGTCAGACAGTAATTATTTAATTACAGTAGACACTGAGATTCAAAAAGTTAAAGCTTTATAACTGTCAAGACACAAGTTGTCAACATCACGTCAAAATATGCAAAGTAAATATCCTTAAATCAAACTGTTGCAAGTTCTCAAGCAGCATTTTTCTGACTTTGCTTATCTTCAATTTCAATTATTATCAATACAAATTTTTTTCATTGGTTTTCATGTGTATTGTGAAATCAACATTTAAAGACATTTACCGTTAAAAACCTAATACCTTCAAGCCTTGTATTAATATATTACTGCATACACATGATGTATCTATGGATTTGGAAGCAAGGTGAGGACCGTCTGCAGATCAGCTCATTTAACCACAGGCAATTTCTATTCTTGAGGATAAAATATTTCTCAAGTCAGACTGTGGGATTAGTTATGGCTTTGAGCCATACTGCAGAAGGATAAAAGGTGCACTGCTTGAACCCAAAGGCGCTTGAAGAAATGTGAGATGGTTTGTCTCTTGACACACTTGTACAGATGACCCAGCACATGCTATCCTTGCACCATCTGAAAGGAAAATGAGCATCCTTATGTCACTGTCTCTTTACACTCCACTCTTGCACTTCTCATGGTTTACAGCCTAGTTATGCCTGTCCCTGTGTGGGTACTCTGGGCATGGAGTGAAAGGACTCCCTGCATATTGTCCCCCTTCTAGCATAGTTATGCAGGCAGCATTATTTAACCACCACTTGACTTTCTTAATCAATTTCTTCCTTTCTATTTCCAGTGGAAAAATCTCTACACAAAACACTAATTAATACTAACCTGCCTTTGTTGTTGTTTTCTCCAGCAGCTGAACAGATGATTCATGTCACTACAGAATATCAATTAGAGTATTTGATTAAGGAAGGTCTAAGCCAAAAAGATGTAACTTCTCTCTAATCGCCCATGCACGTCACATGAAATACATGTACATCATCCTGGCTACTTGGTGAGCAGCAGGAGAGTTATTTGTTGCTTTCTGGGAACAAGGAGAAAATGAAAAAGGAGCAAGGACCTAGAATTTCAACAATGGAAAATGTAACACATTTTATAATATATTTGGGGAATATATATAGCTGGATTTTAAACTGCAGATCCAAAGCTCAGATTGTCAGTAAGTCTAATGCTATTTATTTTAGATATTGTTGGTGAAATAAATCATCTTCAAAGTTGTAAGCAAGACACTCTGTAAACTTTCTAAACAGCTCTCATTATGCAGCGTACACCCAACCTGCATATTTTTGCTTGCTCCGATTTACAGTGTCTCTTGAGTGATGGCAGACGCTGTGTCAATTAAATAGAGTGGAGGTTTTTCTAATATTGATGTTGCTCTCTGAAAAGTAAAGAAAAGGTTGCATGTGTCCCATGCAAGACCCATTAGTAAGGAATCAGTCTCTCAATGTGGTGTTCTTCTAACAGCAAACTTAAACAAATCTAACCCACTACAAAATTTCATTGTGCTACAAGCTTTAAGGTAACATCACATTATTTTGAACTATTGATTAGATATTTTCAAAGACCTGGATGCCTAATTGACATGCTAATTAATGGGAATTGAATTTGAAAATCTGCAAGGAAGCATTGAAAATTTTAATCTTCATATTTAAGCATATGTTGTACACACAGCCCAGATACACTTCATTTTTGATGCATTTCATGGTATAGCTAGTCTCATTTTAATATTATAGAATGCAGTGGCAAGATGATTTTGCTAGAAGATGAGGACTCTTTATAAATATCAAAGAGTCATCCAGAGTAACAAGAAATATACAACCAGGCAAGACCAAACTTACAACCAGATATAACACCTATACTATCAACAATTAATAAAGCTAAATAATGACAATCAGAACAGATTCAGACACACCTTGAGATATGTACAAAAATACTATCATACTCAGCAATGCCATTTCAATCATTCATAACTTTCTCTAACTTTCTGAAAACCCCTTCAGTCATTTTGGGGTTCTACATCAGTGAGAAAAAAACAAGCTTTCTCATGTTAAAAATTTGTATTTTGTAGATAATATCAAAAAACACCTGAATCCTTGAAATTGAAATTTAGCATGGACATAATCCTTAATGTACAGAAGAATATCCTTTGGAGAACTGGAAATCATTTGGGAAAATTAGTGTGAAATGATAAAGTTGGGAGTATTTGAAAATCTGCCTCAGCTTGTGGCAGTAGAAAATTTCAGTTTTGGTGCAGTGATGTGACTCCTCTGATGTAGTTCTACTCATATAAGAAGAGAGGGTTGAGCTTCTTAGTTAACAGACAATTCAATGACAGCCACAACCCAAATCAGGTAGGTGAATATAATTCATTACTTCCTTTTTAAACTTAAAGCTCAGACAAGGCACATTATATGTCCAGATTAAAACTTAGGTGTCTATAGCTCTGTCTAAAATAAAAATATATTGGATGGGAAGATACAGGTGCAAAAATGTCTCTGGCCAAATGGAGTATAGTTAAATAAGGTGACATATTGCCAGGACAAAGGGCAAACTTTTATTAGCAGGAGGTCACGGATTTTTGTGTCTTTGGAAAAAATACACATAGAAACAGGTGGTTTAGAAAGTGTATTAACAGTGGGGATAGTGGACATTTAATTGGAAATATTTTTTTTCCATGTGGCTCAAGCTGTTAAGGTATTTACCCACAGCAAGAAGGAGTGTATTGCTGGGGCCTCAGAGGGAAAAGGTAAAGTCTCAGGAACTGCTGAAGGAAAGGGCAAGAGCCTCCTTGATTCCTCTCCAGCGGGTCAAATTGTGCGGGTGGTTGAGACCAGCTCCTGTACTGAAGTTGAAGGCAGAGACTCTTTAGGGAAGGAGGAGAGTATATTGCCTGTCACTGAGAGAACAGTTCTGGCTGTTAGCTACTAGCAGGTTGCAGATAAACAAGGAATAGAGCCCACTCTAGTGAGCACAGAGAGGGACCTAGAAGAAGAAACTGTGGAAGAAATACCGGGAGTAGAAGAAAGTCTCCACACTGGTCACTTGGGAGAGGATGTCCAGGACAGATGGGCTGATTCTGCATCTGTGCACCCAGGCTCTTAGCCTGTGCCTCTGGTTTTAAGAGGGAACAGTGTAACTGATCTCCCAGAGAAGAGCAGTCACATAACTGACCTCCTCGGGATGGAACTGGGGTTCCCAAACTTGATTCACAGCTTGTTCAGGGTAAGCCCCTGGTGGGCCACGAGACGCTTTGTTTATCTGAGCATCCGCAAGTATGGCTGCTCATAGCTCCCAGTGGCCACAGTTTGCCATTTCCAGCCAATGGGAGCTGCTGGAAGTGGTGGCCTGGCCCCCGGCACTTCCCACAGCTCCCATTGGCCAGGAATTACATTTGGGAACCCCTGGGATAGAGAGAAGGGGGTGATGGAGGGTCCCCCATTCCAGATCCGTTATTCAGGACTCTGTTCCTCTTATGCTTATGGAAATTAACCATTCCTTCAGAGACAGAGTTATCTGTAAGAATGCTGATGATTAATCTGACAGAAGGGAGGAAGGATTTCCCCAGGCTGGTGAGATACAGAAAGCAGGTATGGAACTTCTGCTGAGAAAAGATGAACCTGAATGAAGAGTAGGAACTCTTAGCCCAGTAAGCATAGATCATAACCATCTAGAAAAAGGGGGTGAAGAAGGTTCCACCACTGGGAGTGGGGATCACAGGATAATCCTAAAAAGGGAGATATAATTTTTGCATACGTCCACTTTGGGCTTAGGAGACAGCTCCACAGAGGGACAGCCAATATGCTTATCCTTATCTCTTCAGACCCTGAGGTACCAAAATCCCAGAAGTGTGATTAGATTAAAAACCGAGGCAGAAGGGAACACTGGAGGGAACACTGAAGAAAAAGCCAATGACTGATTTCATGCAAAGGTTCAGGAGGGAGTTAAATGACACAATGGGTAATAAACAAACCAACCTCAGAACCAGACTTTCTGAACAGAAGATACTTGTGAAGATATTTGTGAATGCCCATCTGTGATCAAAAAAAAATTGATATTAATGTTATGGGATAAGGATTTTGATACTGATGTTAAATCTCAGGATAAGATATATTATGCAGGATTTGGGGGGGAAATCTTTGGATATGTTAGGAATGGTAACTGGGAACACCTAACATGTTAAGAAACCTTATGATAATGCTGCTTCTCAGCTATTACCTGTAAACAGTCTTAAGGCTTGTCACAGTAGAGAAACCATAATGAATGTGGTCTGCTGTGTGGAAGTGAAAACTGAGGCACATTGCCTCATGGTTTTGATGGTTGGATGCCAAGATAGCAACATACTGGAAATCATTACTACCTAAATTAGTAGATACATCTACATTATAACAGTTAGGAAATCAGAAGTGAAAACAATAATGTGAAGGTACAAGAAGATGCTTTCTAGCAGCCCAAAGAAAACACACTTGGTAATTTATGAGATCACTAGACTAGTCCACAGATTGCTAAAAGATGCACAAAAGTTTTCAGGAGTATAAGTGGGTAACACCTCAAGGATTAGCAACACTTGAGAATTATGTTGTTAAAACTCAAAAGACCATAACGTACATTGCCTTTGAGTTAGTCAGCAACTAACCTTGTTGCAGTAAACTTAGAAGGGGGGAGGTTTGATATACTGTCCCTCGAAATAGCACCCGTTAACTCCCATATAAATCATTCACATAGGGTTGTGATATTTCATACAAAATATGCTATGTAAAATATCATATGAAAGGTCGCGATCTGCTGAAACCCATTGTTCTGTCCAAATATATATATTGTTAGTGAGTATGAAGCTGAGTTTTGCTGTATGGTTGTTAGTGAAATATGTTGTAAGTTTGAGAGTCTCTAGTGCAAGAGTAGTCATCTCTGCCCTGAAAGGTGTTAAACGACCATTAATCAGCAAGGGAATTATAATCAAGGAATATACAATTCAGTGATTTTTGCGCAAGCACCACACAATGTGGACTACTCAGCCCTATGACTCGGTTGCACAAGATCATCATGGGGATTTTCTGACTCTGTGACTCAGCAAAGCCCACCAGGACATCTCTGGGCACGTGTTTTCTAGCCACATGAACTGAGAAGATAAAATAGAGGAGTGGCATTGTATGTTTGCCTTTCTTATCCCCCACATACACTGGAAGCAAAAAGAACTCTGGAAAGACAGAAGACTTCAACTGAGGAGACTGGTCCCAGGTTTAAGAGAGAAACCTGTATATTATGAACTGTAACATTCAGTGGGGTGAGAAAATGGCTAGGCTAAATACTGCTTCACGTAATAATGTTTAAGATTTAGATTGTGCACTTATCTTTTATTTTCTTTAGTAACTACCTCTGACCTTTAATGCCTAACATTTACAATCACTTAAAATCTATCTTTCTGCAGTTAATAAACATACTTTATATTTTACGTAAAACAATGTATTTTACTTGAAGTGCTTGGGGAATCTCAGCTCTGGTTACAAAGGTTTTTGTATGTCCTCTCCACATTGAAGGAGGAGCGGATTGGGTAATAAACTTATACTGGTCAGGCTTCTGGCCAAGGCAGGACAGTACAATTGGGGAGGTTGGGGATAATTGGCTGGTGCCTTTCTCTGTGTGATTCGTGAGTGGCTATGGGAGCATTCATGCAATGTATCTGAGTGTGGGGCTCCACATACTATTTTGCTGAGTGATAACAGCGCTTGGAGAGGTTTGATGCTTGTCACTTGCAAAGCACTGTGACCCAGACAGCCCAGTCTGGAGAATTAAGGGGGTACAGTGGTACACCAGTTCTAAGTTGCACCCTAGGGATCCTGTCACAGTGCCTATCACTTTAGACTTCCACGTTTGAAAATTTTGGCTCTAGCCTTTCTGTTTCCCAGTCCAACTTCAGGGTGCTGGAGGGATTGGGTGCAGAGGCAACGGGACAGAGGGAGATGTGATATAAGATTTAATTAGGAATGTTTGAAAACACAAAGCATTATATCATGATCCATGATACTCCTTGCTTTAAGGAGAAGAGACCTATATTGCACAAGGGACCTTGTAATGTGGGTCTGGGCCCCCTCCCCCTTCCCCCGCTCCGGCCCCTCTGAATCAAGAACATAGAAGGAAATTCTAAGGTGTATAAGCTGAGAGGAAATGGAAGGGAATTTGGCAAGGGTAATGTTTGACAGAAGAGAAAACAAAAGGAAAGAAAAAGATACAAAAATTCAAGAACAAGAAAATGTTTTTTAAAAGTAAAATGAAAGAAGAGACCAGGGTAGCAACAGAGATTCAGGATCAGTCGGAGGGGGTGGTTTAGAGTTCTAAATATCATTACTGAGTCAGTTATTCTGCCAGGATTAATAGGTTGAAACATAAGCAGGGTTAACTCATGACTTTTTCTTCAAGTTAAACAAAAGGGGTCTCATGCAATTGAATTAACAGACAAAATTGAAATTGCAATTGAATTAACAGACAAAAAATTGACAAAAGGGGTCAATGAGACAAATGAGACAAAAGGGGTCTCATGCAATTAAATTAACAGACAAAATTGAAATTGCAATTGAATTAACAGACAAAAAATTGAAATTAACAGACAAAATATTAATTTGTGATGCTTGTGTGAGAGTGTTAAAGAGCCTTTGATGCATTTTGTAAGAGTATGGACTTGCCCTGATGTCATTGTACAAACAGATATGGAATTCTAACCTCCATTGTAGTTGTCCTATGTATTTTAAGGATTAACATTTTCTGGGTACTCAAGAGGTCTCAGTGAAAAGTGGCTGGTTTTTGATGGACCTGGTCAAAGAGTGGCTGCGTTTTTATGAGTCTTTTTAATTACATTTTACATGTTGTGTTTAATTGCTAAGACATTGGAGTCGAATTTCTGGCACCTTATATACCAGGCTATTTTCCTCCTTAAAATGTCAAGATATTTAGCTGCTGGAGTATGAGTATTACAGGGAAACACAGATACTGATTGTATCCTTGCTTCTGTGTTCTTGAGCCTGTGAAATGCTTTTCTTTGAAGCTCAATCTATAGAATATCTGAGTATATCTTGTAAGGTATTGTAAGGTTCTAAAAGGCTGCTGCCCCCTTAGATATTGAAGGGATCACAGAATGACCCCACTTTATGTCTGATTTTAAGTGCTTAATTTCAGAAGACTTTGAACAGATTACATTAATGGGATGCTATATTTTTATATATCTTTTATAATTTAAATCCCTCATGGTGTGTTTTAGGTAAGGAGTCCAGATCATCTCTGATGGACTGGTGCTGAATAAGTAATAGCTATGATTATTATTATTCAGCAGAGGATGGCAAACATATAGAAGATTCTTCTTATGCAAAAGAAAGCACAAGAGTCAAGTCAGAAGCTGAATAAAACAGGAGAACAGGGATCAGTGCCAAAGCAGGAAGAGCTGTATTTAGGGCCTCATCCAATGCCCACTGAAGTGAATAAAAAGTCTCCTGTTAACTTCAGTGTGCTTTGGATTCTGCTCATAGAGAAGAAAGATCGTCTTGTGGTTAGCACTCTAAGTTGAAACACCAACAACCTGTATTAAATTCCTCCCTGTAGCATAGACTCCCTGTATGGTCTTGGGTAAAATCACTGTAATTCTATTTCCTCATCTGGAAAATAGAGATACCATCACTTCTTTATTAGAGCAGATGGAAATTTTTCATGCAAAATATATTTAAAAGAAAAAAGACTTTTTTCTCAAAATGGAAATTTTCCCAGGAAAAGTATGATTCCAATGAAAGTTTTCCTGTTTTTATTGAAACCCTGAAACCCTGTCCCTCCCCCTCCACATCTTGTGTTGGGCCTTTTTAAAATAATTAATAATCATAGAATCATACAAATGTAGGGCTGGAATGAACCTCAAGTGGTTATCTAATCCATCTCCCTATTCTGAAGCAGGAAGTATACCTAGTGGTTATTAGGTAGATAAGATTAGATAACCACTAGGTTATAATCTTATTAGGTAGATAAGATTAGATAACCACTAGGTTAGTATACCTAGTGGTTATCTAATCCATCTCCCTATTCTGAAGCAGGAAGTATACCTAGATCATCCCTGACAGATGTTTGTCTGATTTATTGTTAAAAATCTCCAGTTAAAAATTTCCTTCTTAGGTAACCTGCCGCAGGGCACCAACGATGGCAATGTATTACACTTGATCCTCTCCTTCTAGTTTAGTCCGTACAGTCCCATTAATATTGGAATAATTAAAAGCAAACAAAAATGAAGTGGGATGGAGAAGTTTATATGAGCTACAAACTAAAAATGGTAATATATAGGAGGTCTGAAAAAAAATCCATTACAACAATACACCTGGAGATTGCTAGAATACAGACCAACATTTAGGCAGTGAGCAGTCAAAAATGTCATTTATGGAAAGTTCTAAAAAAATAGTCTCCTTGTTTTGGCATCAGAGGGTCCAGTTCTACCATCCAACAGAAATATAATCTCTGATTTCATAGGATACCTTTGTATTTGAGATATTATTATATGAAGCAAAAGGAAAATCAGGATCAAGGGAAACACCAGAGTTTGATCTCTGAAATCAGAAACAGGTTACAAGTAAAAAGATTTAGTCGCTTTTTAAATAAAGCATGCCAGAGGTGGCAAACTGGCAGACAGGGTCAAGCAATAAATAAAACTTCAGTTTTGTCCATATTCAAGATCAAAAGTTGTTTACACATTGAGCAAGAGATCTGTCAGGCTTTGAAAATGTGGTGTCAGACATCATCCAAAAGTATAAGGAAGGAAATATAACTCTGGACATCATCAGCATACAAATGACATGCCAAACTGTGGATTTTCCAGCTCAGACTCTCTGTGCGCTCAACAGAGCAGACTGTTCAGTACAGCACTTTTGCAATATTAGAGTACATGGTGTGATGAGGCAAGGCCAGATGGCTACAGGAAAGTGCTGAAGAACAGATATGTTAGTCTCAGGCTAAACAAATCCCTGATACCATTGGAACCTTCTAGAAATCAGTAGAAACAGCTAGCCTGATTGGGACACCTGAAGCCAGTCAGGGACCGGCTGAAACCTGTTAAAAAACCTCCCAGTTAGTCAGGTGGGGGTGGATGTCAGGAGCTGTGGGAAGAAGTTGTGCTGTTGGTGAGACTGAGTGGTAGACAACATATCATACGCAAGGAAGGAGGCCCTGAGGTAAGGGTGAAGTGGAGTTTGAAGAAGTGGGGACTGCTGTGGGGAAGTAGCCCAGGGAATTGTATTCTGTTTTGTGGCTAAAAGGTCAGCCATCTTAGCTGATACTATTAGGGTACCTGGGCTGGAGCCCAGAGTAGAGGGCAGGTCTGGGCTCCCCTCTATTTATCTCCCCTAATTAATCACTGAGATTGGGAGACAACCGAGACTGTGCCAGGAAGGATAGCTTCTCCTCACTGGCTTATGATGAAATTGGCTCAATAGGCTGTTAGCTTGTCTCTAGAGAGAGAAGGGCTACGTGGACGGTCACAGTGAGCCTCTGAGGCTAGTGAAATCCACCAGGAAATGCAGGATCCACGAAGATAAGAACAGAGCTTTGTCACAATGGTCATAGTCTACATTGGGCTGGTATTTCATTTCACTGAACTGCAAGATATTTAAAACAATAAAACCCCTATTTATTACCATTTTCCATGCAATTTATCTACCCTGTTCTATAATTCAATAAAGTTTCATGTATATGAGCATTGCCAAAGGTGACTAGTTTAGAAAGTTTTTTCATGTCAAGTCTCAAGCATACTGAAGACAAGAGAATCTTAAAGAGGGAAAGATTCAGGATAAAAAAATAACGACAATAGTGTTTTCTGTTTCTTAACTTCCACTGACTATTAAACAGTGTATCTTAATGCTTTGCAATGACACAGCATCTTTCATCTCAGGATCTAACAGACATTAATTAATTAAATCTTATACAATTCCCGTATCGCTATAGCCATTTTTACAGATTGGTAAAATGAGAGACAGAAAGGTTAAAAGGAGATTTCTAAAGCCACACAGCAACTCAACAGCAAGATCAGGACAAAACCCAGGATTACAGATTCCTGTCCCCTTCTTCAGCCATTGGATGATACATTCCCTTATTTCTTAGACAAGATGTTGATTCGTCAAAACACTATTGCTATGGATTGGTCAATGTCACAGAGGAACTATCCAACATCTCTACTTCTGAAAAACATCATCTATGTCCAGAACTAATTAGAGTAGGTGAAAATACTATTAAACAATTCCAAAGGCCCACCACTCTTAGTTTTCAGCATCACCTTCCTGTAGTTTGGTGAAATACTAAAGCAAAAATCTTGTTCATTGAATTTTCTTTTATGTTATAGGTTACTGTAATATTCCCAGATGTATGAAAAGTTCAATAATTAGATTAATTGTTAATAAATAATACAAAAACTAGACCAGTATTGATTGCTAAAACAAAAGTATGCAATAGGTGTTGTGGTTATGTATAGAAATACTGAATATTATGGTGTTCTCTGTTTATCTCTAACTCTAGCTAACATTATGTCTTTCCTAGTTTTGAAGAAGCATGCATGATTAGAGAAGGATTTGAAGTATGTACATTACAGTAGAGTTACACTATACAGGGATTAACAGAGTCGGGGAGAGGCTCGTATCTGTAGGGGTTGGAGTTAAGTTTATAGTGTGTGATCAGTGGTGCATGATAATTGTGACACTCATAGGGCATGGACATATGCAACTCTCATTAGGATGCTTAACATTTCATTTCCTATTCTCATATATATGAGTGAGAGAGAGATTGTGGCTTGGCTAAAAACTCTGTGTTTGAGGCTCACACCAGACAAATCAGAGGTGATAGTAGTGGAAATAGCTGCAGGAAGTAACAGAGCCAACATTGTCCCCTTCAGTTGGAGGAGTGTAGCTAATTAGATCCTTGGTTACTTCAGCACGTGCAGATAGTAGTAGTGGCCAGGATTATTCTTTCCCCTGCACCCCAACTTTGACCAAGTTCTTTTGGTTGCAGACATTGACATTGTTCTGCATGCCTCATTCACCAGATAGGATTAACATAATTCACTACTTGGGTTTAAACTTCAAGTCCATATAGAAACTTCACCTAGTCTGGAGTAAAGTGCCCATTTATTTAGGATTGTTTATGCTGAGGGCATATATCACATGTGCTCCAAATATTACCCTGGCTTCCAGTTCCTTTGCAGCACATCATTGTGTTGATTTTGATGAATGAGGTGTATTAACACTGGGTATTTTAGAAACTACCTCTACCTTTGTGCCTTACCTCCAGTAAATATGATCAATTGGGACACTACAAATGACAGACTCTAGAATTGACAAGGTTACTGAACTAATATATTTCATTGAAGTATTGGTGAAAGAGATGAAATAGTAGTCCAATAAAAGGAATTACCTCAGCTATCTTGTCTCTCTAATGTCCTGGGACTGACACAGCTACAACAACACTGCATAGGCTCTAGAATTGTGTATCTTGAGCGTGGATACAAGGAGTTCTCTCAGTGGAAGATCTTGGGAAGTCACTGGGCCCCTTGTTCTGAGAGACCCCACTTTTGTTCTTCCAAGAACACTGTTAGGCCACCCTATTTTCTTAGGCCCTTTCTGAGAAGATGGGTTAAAATAAAATAAGTTAGAGATGCTAAAGGCCTCTCAGATCATCCGGCAGTTTTGGGGCAGGATTGTCCTGAAAAATTTAGTTTGAAGGGTTTTGATTTTCATATGAGGTTGGTTTTGGTAATGCTTTAGTATATTTTTTTTATTCTTTGCAAAGTTTGGTTAAATGCTGATGTGTTTTCAACTGTTATTTAAAATTAAATTAACTATTGCTGTACACCTAGAATGAATAGGAAAAAATATCATATATGAACACACACACATGTATAAATAAAAATACAAAGCATGTTCACATATACATAATTCTAGCATTATTAATTTTGAATAAATTTAGGGCCTCTATGCTGAAAGTCTGGAATCAGCAAATGAACATTTTTATCAACACAAACTCCTGTCATTAGAAAGCAATCCTGCAAAGACCAAATTTTGTAAACACACACTTCTGCTCTTCCAGATTTCTGCTTAATTAATTTTTTCCCCTGATGTTCAGTGATAATTACCCTTATTTGCCTTCACAGAAACAAGAGAATTCTGGGAGTTGTAGTTCAAGATAACATGTGTGATCATTATTGTAGCAATGTTTTAACAATTATTTAAGAAGAGGAAATGCATTAACAACATAAATGTGAGCAAATGCTTTGTGTGGACAATTTAGTTTTACTTACATCTTTAAACATCTTTAAATACATCTTTACTCTTTACTCTTTATTTTTGTTCTTTATTGAAGCCTTACAGTTGTATAATCATACAATCATAGAATATCAGGGTTGGAAGGGACCTTAGGAGGTCATCTAGTCCAATCCCCTGCTCAGAGCAGGACCAGTCTCCGACTAAGTCACCCCAGCCAGGGCTTTTACAAGCCTGACCTTAAAAACCTCCAAGGAAGGAGATTCCACACCTCCCCATTCCAGTAACCCGTTCCAGGGCTTCACCGCCCTCCTAGTGAAAACGTTTTTCCTAATATCCAACCTAAACATTCCCCGCTGCAACTTCAGATTATTACTGCTTGTTCTGTCATCTGCTACCACTGAGAACAGTCTAGATCTGTCCTCTTTGGAACCCCCTTTCAGGTAGTCACCTATCAAATCCCTCTCATTCTTCTCTTCCGTAGACTAAACAATCCCAGTTCTCTCAACCTCTCCTCATAAGTCATGTGTTCCAGTCCCCTAATCATTTTTGTTGCCCTCTGCAGGACTCTTGCCAATTTTTCCACACCCTTCTTGTAGTGTGGGGCTGAAAACTGGACACAGTACTCCAGATGAGGCCTCACCAATGTTGAATAGAGAGAAATGATCACATCCCTTGATCTGCGGGCAATGCCCCTACTTATACAACCTAAAATGTCATTAGCCCTTTTGGCAACAAGGGCACATTGTTGGCTCTTATCCAGATTTTCATCCACTGTAATCCCTAGGTCCTTTTCTGCAGAACTGCTACCGAGCCATTCAGTCCCTCGTCTGTAGCAGCGCAGACAGGATCTTTAGACATCCTTTGCCCTCAGGATACCTTGCATCAGGATGTAGCAATGGAACATTTTCTAGATAATTAGTCTGTAAATGAAAGGAGAAAAAACCTCTGCAGTATTTACTATCTTGGATAGAACTCTTTTCTCTAGCCCTGCTAGAGCAACAGAGTCCTGTGGCACCTGTAGACTAACAAATGTATTAGAGCATAAGCTTTCGTGGTTGAAAGCTTTGTTGGATTCATGTAGCGGAAATGCCCTGTTAAGTGATTCAGAAACTGTCCAGACTGTGGTGCAGACTATGAGAGTAGTTTCTCCCAGCCATGTGTAGAGGTCAATGGGCTGAACAATTCTTTCCCTTGTTTCCATAGAGGTTTCTGGTAGTGAGATGTTACTAGTAGGATTTTGTGGTCTCAGAGATTGCCATATGTTGAGACATCTTATGACAAAGTCTTGGGAGTTAGCTCCTATTGGGAATCTGGAGATACGTAGGCACAAGCCTGCCCACAGCTAACGGCTCTTGGGAGCTAGCAGATGAGTCAGCACTCTCATCACTTAGGCAGCAATCAGGTACTCTAGAAAAGGCTGATTGGGCATGTGCAATCTAATTGGCTGATCAGGTTGGTAGATTGGATGAGCCAATTCGACCATCAGCTTAGTGATATAAGAAGGACACAGAAATGATGTACCAGGGAGGAATTACAATTAGTTGATCTCAGTGCAGAGATCTGAAGGAAGGGAGTTCTCTGTTCCTCCCTGGCTCTGAGGGAAAAGGCAAAAGATAGAGAAGCACTATAGATAATACTGCTGCACAGGGCTACACTGGTGTTGGTGATGGGAATGTAAATAAATTTCAGGAAGCTGTCTTTCAATGGACAGTGTCCGAGAGTTCCTGGGGCATATGCCGGTGGGGACAGAGCATGCCACATTACACTCCTCTGACATATTTGATTTTGTGATGAGTTCACATTGTCATAGAGCCTTCAGTGCCATAGACCCATTCTTTGAGCCTAGAAAAGGTGTTTGGAATCCCCAGAGTTTATTTTAAATGTAGGAAAAATTTCTGTTTCCCAGTCAAATGATTTGAATCTTCTTGATGATGCGCCAGACTCTACTGATGTCTTCAGATATGTATCTGCTGGGTTGTTTTGAACTGTTTCCCAAACCTGACTGAAATTAACACTCTAGTTTATTTCCAAGGACATACAGTAGGAGGGACTGGATAGTTGTTAGCCTTTCAGAAAGGCTCTCACTCTGCCTATATACTGAATTTTCTACCATGCTCACCAGTTTTGTTGATTCTATGTGCTCCTGAACACTTGTTACGGCATCTATGCCCCTTGGTTACATTTTTTTATATGTAGATGTTCACTTTTTATAAATCTCTATTCTTCTAGTACAAGCCAATGCTTTTACCCTAGAGTAGAAGTAACTAATACATAAGTGCACCTGAATGCATTATGAGGAAAAAGCTTTCATCAATAGCATATCCACCTTCTTCTGTGTTGTACATCACTCATCTTGTGTCTTTGGTCCCCCCCTATCCCTGCTACTCATGTTTTTCTTCCCTCCTGATGGTTGTTATGCTCTTTTCAAATTACTTCAGTACTATCTTAAAAAGAAATAGCTATTTTGTCTCTTTTTGAATGAGCTACACTGAAAGGCATAAAAAAGTAACCTACATTGATAAGAAGCACAGATGCATCTGTCAAGCATTGTCTGTTAAACTTTTTCAGTTTCAGCAAAGAAAAATAACTAACACATACCTATCTTTTTTTTCCCCTGCTGATGCTTCACTTTTATAAAGAAGCAAATAACCAAAGGTAAGTCATATGTCTGCAAGGCAAGCTTTACAACTAAAATTGCTTAAAGTTGATTCAGAGTACACCAGGATGGGTGTGTGTGTGAAAACAGTGATAGGTAGTGGAACCATAAGGGCTCTGAGTCCCTGGCATACTTGTGCATCTGTTGTATTTTAAAAGTTTTTATTAATTCTACTGTAGGTTCAAAAATGTTGAAGTAAGTCAGAGTTTCCTCCATTAAGACAATTAAAGGAAGCCTGTGAACAAGGAGCTGTTATGGTGCTCTTGCCTGGATAACTCAACATTCATAGTGCTGGGTGTGACGGTGTACCCCATAAGGCTTTATGGGCGGATGCCTATAAATATATGTATGACATTACTGGAATATGGTTTTGCTACATATGCCATGTAACATACCTATGTAAAGGTAATGATCTGCTGGATCTGTTCATCCTATTTGTATGTATGTGTCTGTTTTGTATTCAAAGTTATGAATATTGGCTATGTGCTTGGTTAGTTGTAAGGAGACTTTGGAAAGCAGTTGAGCAGCTCTCTGAGGAAAATCTATTCTCAGTGAATCCCAGTCAAGAACTAATCAAGCTAACAATGAACTTTGTAGACGCTCGTCCACACCCGAGCTTCCCCAGGAATGTGGCCTGGCTGGTAATGTCTGGAGTCTGGCTCAAACATGTGAGTGGACCGTGTGCTCTGAAACTCCATTTTACAACTGGATCCTGCATTGGAAGGAGGAAGTGGTGTCCACCTACAAGGGGGTGTCTATATAAACCCTGGAGAGACTCCTCCATGTTGTCTTCAGCTGGCTTAAAGAACAGCCTCTCCACCCCCCAAGGATACCTGGAAGAAGCTGGAACAAGGTACAGTGATTGCAGGGTGTGTGAGAGTGATAGCTGGACCCAGGCTAACAGGGAGTTTAGCCTGAAGGAAGACATTCACTGAACATCTGAGGATGAGGCTTCTTACTGTATTAGTGTTAGATCTGCATGCTCTATTTTATTTTATTTAGTAATTCACTTTGTTCTGTCTGTTACTATTTGGAACCACTTAAACACTACTTTCTGTCTTTATTAAAATAACTTTTTACTTGTAATTAACCTGGAGTACGTGTTGGTACCTGTGGGGGGGGGGGGGGGGAGCAAACAGCTGTGCATATCTCTCTATCATTGTTATAGAGGGCGACCCATCTATGAGTTTGCCCTGTATAAGCTTTATACAGGGCAAAACAAATTTATTCAAGATTTGACCCCATTGGGAGTTCAGCATCTGGGTGCCAGAGGTAAGAATACTTCCTGCTTGTTTCCAGGCAAGCCTATAGCTGTTGCGGGACGTGGCTCAGACCTCGCAGGGTACTGAGGTCCTAAGCTGTTTGGGCAGGAAAACAGAGGCAGAAGTAGCCTTGGCACATCGGGTGGCAGCTTCCCAGGGGGTTTCTGTGATCCCAACTCATCACACTGAGTATGGTCAGCTTCCTATAGGGTGACCAGATAGCAAGTGTGAAAAATCAGGATGGGGGTGGTGAGGGGGAATAGGATCCTATATAAGAAAAAGCCCCCAAAAATGAACTGTCCCCATAAAATTGGGACATCTGGTCACCCTAGAGCCTTCCTACCACACTCATAAGGAATCATGCACTCTATCCTTCATTCTTACTCTTTCTTCCCTGTTAAAAATCTCTTTATTCCCTTCTGAATTTATGTGTCACTTCAGTGCTACTTGTCTACAGGATGATCAGTTTTATTAGAATTACCATCTTACTTCCACTCAACTATAGTGCACCATTTGGTCTCTGAACAGTTGTAACTTCCTTCTGGAAAATTTTCTCTTTAGATCCATTAACAGATTGTTAACATAGTGCAGTTACTGCAGGAAAACCCAAGGCCCAAAGCATATGTACAACAGCATTCTTGGAACCATTACCCATTTTTGTCCTATTAAATAATTCCTCAGTGTTAACACAATCCATTGTAAGATTTGAGCTCAAATTGCATGTTATCTTGGGACAAGCAAATTGTTCATACAGGTCATCAACATGGCATTTCTTTATTTGCAGCTGTCTCCAAAATTCCTTGTGACAATTTTCTCCTTTACTTCTTTGGTTGTAAACTTAGCAAGCATGAGTTCCTTAAAGTTCATTCTTTCTTTCCTCCTGTCTCTTTTCTAATCTATAATTTGGTTGGAAAGTAAGTATTCTGCTTGTAGCTAACATCTTTGGAAACAGAGCTTCTCATTCACAAAACAGATACAGAATGTGGTCCTGACAATGTGGCAGTGACAATGTGGTCGCAACCTGGAGATACGTCCTCAGGATTCATAGATTCTAAGGCCAGAAGGGACCATTGTGATCATCTAACCTGACCTCCTGCACAATAGGCCATAGAATTTTCCCAAAATAATTTCTAGGGCATAAAAATTAGAAAAAAAAATATCTAATCTTGACTTAAAAATTTTCAGAGATGGAGAATCCACTACAACCCTTGGTAGATTGCTTTAATGATTAATTACCCTCACTGTCAAAAATATGTCTTATTTCCAGTCTGAATTTATCTCCCTTCAACTTCCTGGCATTGCATCATGTTATACTTTTCCCTGATAGCTTTAAGAGCCCGTTTATTAAATATTTGTTTCCTATATAGACACTTATAGATTATAATCAGGTCACCCCTTAACCTTCTCTTTGATAAGCCAAATAGATTGAGCTCTTTGAGTCTATCCCTATTAGGCATGTTTTCTAATTGTTTAATCATTTTTGTGGCTCTTCTATGAACCTGCTCCAATTTATCAACATCAATTGTATCCCAGCAGAGGTTGAACTAGTGCCAAATACATAGGCCAAGTAACCTGTTTATTCCTACTTGAGATTCCCCTGTTTAGCATCCTCGATTCATATTAACTCTTTTAGCCACATTGGGAGCTCATGTTCAGCTAATTATCCATTACCAAATCTTTTACAGGGTTAATGCTTCCCAGGACAGAGTCCCCCATCTTCTAAGTATAGCCCACAGTCTTTATCCCTAGATGTGTACATTTACACTTAGCGATATTAAATCACTTACTGTTTGCTTGCACCCAGTTTAGCAAGCAATCCAAAAGGTTCTGAATCAGTGACATGTCCTCATCATTATATATCACTCCCTCAATTGTTATGTCATTTGAAATCTTTATCAGTGATGATTTTGTTTTCTTCCAGGTCATTGATAAAAATGCTAAACAGTATAGGGACAAGAACTGATCTGTGCAGGATCCACACCTGCTCAATGATGATTCCCCATTTACAATGACATTCTTAGATCTATCACTTAGTTTGTTTTTAAACCATTCGACATGTGGCATGTTAATTTTATATCCATTCTAGGTTTTTAATCAAAATGTCGTGTGGTACCATGTCTAAGTATATTACATCAAAATTGTTACCTTTATCAACCAAACTTGTAATTGCATTAAAAAAAGATATCAAGTTAGTTTAACAGAATCTATTTTTCATGACCCCATGTTGATTTGCATTAGTTACATTACCCTCCCTTAATTCTTTATTAACTGAGTCTCGTATCACCCAATCCATTTTCTTAGCTGGGATAAATGTCAGGCTGACAGGCCTATAATTACCTCGGTCATCCCATTTGCCCTTTTAAAGTATTGATACAATGTTACCCTTCTTCCAGTCTTTGGAACTTCCTTAGTGCTCCAAGACCTATTGAAAATCAACTTTAATGGTCCAATAAGCTCCTCAACCAGCTCTGTGAAACTCTTGGATCCAAGTTATCTGGATCTGCTGATTTTAAAATGTCTAATTGTTAGTAACTTCTATTTAACATCCCCCAGAACTGCTAATGCAGTGGAAAGTGTATTCCCTCAGATACAGAACAGAAATATGTGAGAGGGTAAGAGGGTAACTTGGTCTCTATACCATTGCCCATTATATAGCCTGCCAACTGGCCGTTTTTGTGATGATGGACACTTTTCTGCTATGGACTAGCGACTGAAGTCACCAACCACTTTTTTTTTTTTTTCAAATTGACCAAAATGGCCATAAGACTTTGAGTTATATTACCTTAGGCTAGACTGGAACTGGTGACTTAAAACTATCAATTAACTCAGCCATGCCCTTGCTTGCTGTGTATCAGGATTTGTGACCTCTCAATCTCATCTTCAGTAATAAAAATCAACCCTTTAATCAGTGCCACCCTTCAAGGAGAAGAACTATAAATGAACTCCCTGACTCACTCACTGTCTCATCAGTGTCTATAGCACCCGACTTACAGCAGCTGTAAGCAGTAACATTTCATTTGTTACACTTCCTCAGTTACTATCTTCTGCAGTGCCTCAGTCCACGCTTGGCCTTCCAAATTGTCTGTACTTGTGTTACAAAACATTTCTTATTTGTGTTTTTGTTCGGTGCACACTCTTCTGTTGTTGATGATTTTGATTTTGATTTTTCTGTCAAAACTACTCTAAATCTACCAGCCACAGAAAGACAACGGCACTGTAACTTGCAAGTGTTACTACTTATATAATGGAATACAATACCTGAAAAAAAACAAAGTCCATCCCCAGTCACTTTGTTAATTAATTGTTCATATTTCCTTCCAATTTTCCCTGCACATCATACATTCAAATGTGATATAGTGCATTACAAATGGACACATTAATATGGGCAGTAACCCATATCGACAAAACCATGCTTAATACTTCCATGGCAACTCCTATTTATCTTTTCTAATCCCTGCTGGCAATATGCTTTCAATTTCTTAGCTCGATCACTGCAACAGAATACAGACCTGGGCTATAGCATGAACAGGATGTGCTTATTGCTAGTACGTTATGAAAATAGATCTGGTTCCTATATATATAAGCACATCCTGTGCATGATATGGTATAGGTATGTGTTCTGTTGCAGTGATCGATTATAAAACCCTGTATCATAGCTGCACTGAATATATATTTTCAGTGCAGCTATGATACAGGGTTTTTTAAATATCCGTTCACAAAATTTCTGCTTTGGAAGGGAATAAGGGAGGGAGGAGTAGATTCATGGTAAATTATAGTTACATTACAAAATAGATTGATCATACTGTAATATGGTGATAGGGTTGCTCTCCCAGGTAAGTGAGTTCTCTGAATTTCTAACCCTTTCATTTCTAGCTGATGTTTTTGGAGAGATGCACTGGAGATAGTTCCTGCCATTAGTAGTATTAATATTCTACAGTCTGGCTTTCTGTTGTTGTTGGTTTTGTAGTAAAAGGAGGTATGTAAATGCAGAAAGCTTGATGCCACTTCTTGTTTTTGGAGTCTGTGTTTCTCATCATAACATATATATGCCAAAACTCAAGGCCCAGATTTGAACATACATTCAGTACCGTTCAGTGAAGGAAAGGTTGGTGTTGGGGCGTGAGGGAGGAAGTTACTCTTTGATGATTCTCATTGTATATCCATAGCAGCTCTGGACCATCAGCATAAGATGGCTCTCTCATGTATGCCAGTTGGCTATATTTCTAGTGGGACCATATGCTGCTTGAGATTTGGTGAAGTAAAATTTCTTTCTACAACTCCCATATTCCATATATATATATTTTCAAAAGACCTTATTCTTTTGTCCTATTTTCTCTGTGGACAGCCTGAGAAGCTGACATACAGAATTTACACCATATAAAACCACAGCACAACTTCACTGTCCACAGCCTCATTCTGACATCTGTTATTATATTTTTATGCTTAAAATCTTAGCTGATTTTTTTTTCCATTTATAATAAAGTCAGAAAATTACTTGACACGCTGGTAATACTTTTGAGCTTTTCCCTTTTTGATATGTTTTGTGGTACTATTTAATATAAAAGCAAGAGTTGATAGGACCAAAAATATTAGATCTGGAAGGGTCAGTTAGGTTATCTAGATCATTGCAGAATTGTTTTCCATATCTCTTTATGAAATGGTGGTCTGAACTTCTGAAATGATATAGCTTCCTTTGGAAGATTATTCCACAGTAATATAGATCTCACCTCTATATTTTTCTTGATATCAAAGCAACATTTTCCTGTTTTCACTCTCTCTCTCTTTCTCTTTCTTGGCTCTTTACAGCCTGAATAGTGGCTATCAGTTTACACACACACACCTTTCTTTGTTTTTGTTTTGATTTTCAAGCTATGCATATTCAGTTATTTTAACTTTTTTTCATAAATCTCTGCCCTTCATCTTTTTTATTGCTTATTCTGCAATACCGCCAATGTGACCATATTTTTTTCTGATACTAAGATGCCCAGAATGAATGTAGTATTCCAGGTGCAGCCTTATTGATAGAAGGATGTATTGATTTCTGATTAATGTCTTAAACTGCATTGTTTAATTTGGTCTCCTGAAGCTTACAGCATTGGGAGTATTATAAGCATTATGAGACCTAGGAGCACACAAGAAACAATTACAGTTTATAACAAATTCCTTTATTAAGAAATCCACTAAACAGATAAACAGTCCTACGAAAACTAAAATTGCATATATAGAGAGAAAGTGAAAAGTGTTTAGCCCTATGACTGGCATCATTTCACGTCTCCAGTGGGGAGACACTGTAGTGTCAGTTATTATTCTCCTCGTCCTCTGTTTCTCCTCCTCCTCCTCAACATCATCATCACCACCATCACCTGTGATTGTTATCCTGGTGCCTCTCTGTGTGCTTCTGCCCCACTCCCCAGCTCACAGGCCAGGCAACACCTTTTGTCTTGAGGTATGTTTACAGTTATTGAGACATATATATGCATAAGGTTGTGAACCCCTTCTTCCTTATTTGCATTTCCACATCCCATAAACCTTGGGGTACTCTGCTTTTCATAGGTTGTCCTCTTCGTTCCCCTTATTCTCATTTGCATCTACTCTACATAAATTCACATGCTAACCTGCAATTACTGCAGAATTTCTCATGATACACAGGGCTGGCCTTACCATGAGGTGAACTGAGGCCGCCACCTAAGGTGTCAGTTTGGTGGACGGCGTCAGTAGGACCCAGAGTGTAGAAATTGTGTCTGCTGCTGATGCATATGTATTCTCTCTACTCTAGATGCACAGAGATGGTGGAGTCCTGTGCTGGAGGAAGGGGGGCACAAGAGACATAACAGGCAGGCAGGAGAAAAGGTGAGAGGAGCTGCAGGGGGAGAGAGGAGGAGGAGCCTCTTCTGTGCCTCTCTAGCACCCCCAGGAGCCTGGACTTATAAACACCAGATTCTCAGGGAGCTTCCTATTTCCTGCTGCTTTCCTGAACCCACTTGAGGAGAACAGGCAGTTAACTGAAGTAGTAGGAGCCTGTTACACGCTTAAGACACTGATATCTTCCCTCACTCAGGTTCTGTTACCAGCCTGCTTATTTGTCCCCTTCAATTGAATATTGAGAGCCACTATAGCTAGCACAGAATAACATTCATGAGTGAACGAAGAAAACGTCCCTCTAGGGCAGCATTCAGAAAAAGAAAGCAAGCAAAGGAAGCTTTTCTATCTAAGCAGGAAGGAGCTCTCCAAGATATATAGACACAAATGTTCACAGTGAGCCTTCTGGCTCCAGTGAGGATGTGAGTGGTGAGGAGATCCCTGATCTTCCAGTTAATCAGAGTGCAGGTGACTGGCAGCTACTGCAGTGCGAAGTGGAGAACACAGCTTCTCCAAGCTGAAGTTAATAAGAACACATCTATGCTCCACAATGACACAGGAGAGGCTATTCAACCTTGCAACCATCTCAATAGAGCATGAGCTAGCCCAGACTGTGGACCTTCAGGAAGCAGGTCAAATCTTTGCAACTGAGAAGGCACAGAAAGCACCACTTTGATTATTCAAACAGATAAAAATGCCAGTGTTTACTATGCAGTCAAGAAAAGTTACATTTGCTGTTCAGGTATTTGAAAATTAAGTGTTACTTAAAATTTTGAACAAGGCATTTTAAGTTGTTAGTTCTCCTTTATTGAGGTAGATAGCAGAGCAGTGCAGATGTGCAGTGGAGACTGCTTGACCAATGAGATCTGCCTGACCCCCATGTCACATCAAGGATCTTTCTATCAGCTGGCAGAAGGTATAAAACAAGAGACAGTGACATCATTACTTGGCCTTTCTCTACCCTCATTTCAACACCTGGAAGATCTCCTGAAAGACAAAGACTTTGGATTCGTAAGTTTGGTTCCAGGCTGAAAGGGGCTCCAGTCTGTGTGTCAAAAAACTGTAAGCTGCTTGTAACATCATCATGTTAGACTGATAGTCAGTTTGATTTAAATCTTGGTTAGTCTGTTTAAGTTAGAATTTAGACTGTGGATTCATTTCTTAAGTAACCAACTTCGATCCCTATGCTTGCTACTTATAATCACTTAAAATCTATCTTTCTGTAGTTAGTAAATGTTTATATTTTACCTAAAAGTGTGTTTTTGGTTGAAATGTTCAGACTCAACTCAGACTACAAAGGCTAGTGTACGTCCATTCCACACTGAAGAAGTAGTGAACTAGGAAATGAGCTTACACTGGCCAGGCTTCTAACTAGTGCAAGATTGTACAATTTTGGGGACAAAGGCTTGGGAGCTGGGGGAATTGGCTGGAGCCTTTCTACATGGTTCATGAGTGGCTGGGAGATCATTCATGTAACTCAGTTGGGTGTGTTCCTGCCTGTGGATGGCAGTGTAAGTTCAGTGCTTGTCAGAGATTTGTAGCTTAATGCTAGCATCACAATGTAAGGGATCACCCACGCTGTTGGGCTTGAGGGCTCAGTAGTTCCACAGCCCAGATTGCATCCTGGGTACCCCAGCACAGATTCTTCAAGAAGTAAGGCTGTAATTCGTGTAAGTAAGGATAGCAAAATCTGGCTCATAGAGAGTGAGACACTTTTGATTTTGAGGATTGTAATGTAATACATTCTCTGTGTGCAGCACAAAATAGCATTGACTTTTTTGATTGCCACAACTCATTAAAAATAATACACACACAAACACACATGCATAAGGAAGTGCATCTTCACACAGTGCAAAAGCAACCCATGGAACTCCTTGCTAGGGGAATTACAAAGCCCAAAAATATAACTGGGCTCTCAAAAGAATTAGTATTAGTCAAGATGGTCAGGGTTGCAACTCCATGCTCTGGGTGCCCATAAACCTATGACTTTCTGAATCTGAAACTGGATGACAGGAAATGGATCAGTCAATAATTGCCCTGTTTTGTTCAATCACTAAGAAGCATTGGGCACTGACCACTATTGAAAGACAGGATATTAGGCTAGATGGACCATTGGTTAGACACGGTATTACTGTTCTTATGTTCTGTGATTTCTAACAGCCTATCACAGTTACTTAAATCATTCTGGTGATGTACTCTGGGCATCTTTTAAAACTCTCTGAAATCTTTAATGTTTCAGGTATCTTAGTCAGGAGATATTTGCTTTGTGACTCCATCGTCTTGTAAATTGTGCAGGGATCAGAGCACCACATACCTCTTCAGTATGAGTTCCAGCTCTATACCCCGACAGAAAGACAGAGCTCTAGACACCAGCTTGTTGGCTTGAAGGGTTTTACTAACTTAGAGATAGCTAGACTCTCAGATAAACACTGAATAGAAGGTGAATCCTTGTGTTGTTGAACAGATACCATAAAGACATTTCTGTACATTCCACAGCACTCCGGTGGAACATTCCTACACCACTCCCAATTTAGTGTCACCTATAAACTTAATTAATTACTGAGTTACTTGTTCATAGTTGTTATGAAAAGATAGATCTACTTTCCTCCTCCAATTGAATAAGGCAGATATAGCGAAAAAAAAATCACCTTTTTCACATGAATATGGAAATAATGAGACACAGAAGCTATAATATGGTTAAATGTTGAGACCACAACTGTGTTAGCCACTAATACTACATTGGTATAACCTCACAACCCAGCAAGGTGTTCCAGTGCAGAGCTCAGCTAGTACCAAGGACCACTGATGTCATATGAACCTGAGCATTCGTGTGGAGGATATACCCTCTCTATACTCTGAGGCTTGCCAGAGAACACAGACTGGAACCAAGAGTCCTCTCCTCCTTGCCATTGGTGAAAATGATGAGAAGAGGGGAGCCACAACGTACAGCAGAGAAGTGTACCTCCTCACTGTATCAGGAGAGTGCCCAGAAGCAATGACCAAGCAATGTATCAGGATCCCATCTGGAGCCTTCCAAACTCACCAACTACACAGGAACATGCAGTACAGTTGTCTTCTGTGAACTTTGACTTTTCCAACATCTCAACTGTTAGACATTAGTTTTATATTCGCTAAACAGGTTCCAAATCCATGAACCCGAAGAAAATTGCTTGAGTCATATTCATCTATGGTATATCTCTATAGCCTTCCACGGGCTTGCACTATGGATAACTTTTGTCCATTGTGGTTTTCCAGAACTGTTGATAAAAAGAGAATTTACTTTGGGTTAAAATACTAATAGCAATGTTCCTTCTACAAAAAAGTGCATGCTGATATATATTTACATTTCATGTGCAAATCTGTATTTGTGCACATAAGCAGGCTAACTATGCATCCAAACAGATAATACCTATTACCCTGTAAATTAACCCCCAAAAGTTTCTCATTTCTTGTGGGAAGTCCTCATTCTCCAAACTTTTGAAATTGTAGCACATTAGGTGCAAAATTCCTTATGGTCGTATTCCTAGTTTCTTGTATTAAGCCAACTCACTCAACATTTTTGTTTGTTTATATACTTCTGAGGTGAACTCTTGACTTTAAGTTTTGACTGGGGGGTGGATCATGGGGGATTGTTAAAACAGAAACCATTAGAGAGCTCAATTATGGTCCATTACTCATTTTTAGCACACACACTTTCTGATTTTTGATCAAGGAGGATTTGTAAAAAGAGAATAAAAGCCCTTTGAATAGGTTCCATGGTGTTGTATTGTAAACTTCAATTATACATTCTCAGAATTTTTTTTTAAATAGAAAAAGAAGTGGAAATCTCTTTTAAATGGAACATGATTCAGAAACTCCCACTAAAAAGGTATGAAACATTCCTTTGTCAATAAAAATTATCTGGAGTTGCAGAGTATACTGTAACTTTAAAACATAGATCTAAAGATTTATTTTTTTCCCATAGTCCATCATTAGGCTGATGTCATTTCATATCTGTGACATGCTATCAGCCACCTCTTCCTGAAAAGGAGGAAGGCATCATGTTGTTAATGCGTAGCTGTCACTCAGAAACCTGGTTGTAAGGCAATTGAAGAAAAGAGGAAGCATTAGTCTGTAATTCTCAAAATTTGCATCTCCTGTAATTTGCACTGCAGCCATTTGCTTTTTTTGGCTTTCAAAATAGACCAACCCACCACTAACAGTTCATGACATAGATGGAAGCAACCCATTCAGTTCTCTCTGAAGAAGTAAAGTAGTTTTGTTTTCCATCTAAACCTTCCTTTAGCACATAAGTAACAGCGACTGGTAGATTTCCACACATACATAATGAACTTTTGCAGCAATTGATCACATAAAGAGCTCAATGATTTTTTTTTCCTTCTCTCCAAACACAATAATTTTCTCAGAAAGGCCTCAGAATATGGTCAATTTTTTGATGTTCTGGTTTTATTTATTTTTTCACAAGTGGATGCTCGTACTTTTCACCAAGGAAGATGGCAGAAAAGTGAGAGAGAGAGAGAGAGAGAGAAAAAATCCATCAACTGCTTTGTTGATATTTTCTTACATCTGCAATGAAACTATTCATGGCTAAATGTTATTCTTGATCATCACTGATTTCTCCCATAAAAGAGCAAGTGTTCGTTAAAAGGCACACACACTTCTGCAATCACAGGCACACACAAAATTAACTCCTACAAATGACTTACAAAATCTCTTACGCTTTTTTACCATTTTCCTTCTACCGCATGTGCCTCTCAATTTCCAGCTTCAGTGAAGACAGAGAGAGGGGAGAGAAAGAATGAGAATTGGGTGTGGGTGGGGGGGCAGGGAGTGAATGGAACTTTAGTTTAAAATGCAGACAAATCTGCCTTTTCTGCTTGATGGCCTGTAACATTTCCATGTAGTGCCCATTGCATGGTGGAATAGCTACTAGTAATAGAATTCTCTCACTGTGGAGGTTAATTACTTTTCAGCTACAGCAAAATAAATTTCCTGTCAAGCCCAGTGACAGGAATATGCCACTGTCACCATTTTTACCTGCAGTTTTAATTCACTGTTAATATCTGACAGTAGCTTGTATTTAGTGGGCTAGGCTCCTGAACAGTAGGGTCCCCCAAAGGAAAAGGACAGAGTAGCAGTAATGTAGTATCAAGATAAGTGCAAAAAGAGCGCACTTGCCTTTCCTCTAGTGCATTGTAAAGAAGATTAACTGACCTGTCTCTCACTTTAAAAAACAAAGGAAAACCTCACAGTGATGAAACATATATGACATGGTAAAGTGCATACCTTAAAACACAGGTGGGATAGCAGAGGGACATTACCTGCTTTATTCAGCTAAGCAATCCTACCATCTCATTTGTCTATTCACCATAACACATTTGGGGGAGCGAGGGGGAGTGTTTGAGGACAATCAAAGGGCCCGTTCTCTAGTCTGGTATTTTTGCTTTAATAAATTAAGCCCACTGTTCAATGCTGACCTTGAACTTCATGTCATCATGAATGATCTCAGGCAGTCCCCCAGATTTTCTTGATATTTTTCAAATGAATTCTTTTTCCAAGAGGAATCTACGGCCTGCAACCAGAACAGTCTGACTGATTAAGTGTTCCTGGGATAGACATTGGCAAAGTCACTTAATTAACCAATACAAAGCCCTATATGTAGTCACATTAGCAATCCTGAGGGACAGATGCGGAAGAGTCATAACAAAAATGCGCCTGGGGCTGTCTCGCCTCTCAGGTTAGCTGAGCTATCAGGGAAATTCCTTGTCTCACTCAGCTGGCAGCCTTTATTGCCAACATTTTAGTGATTAACATAATTCCAAAAATAATTATGTTGTCCAAAATTCGCTTGGATTGGTTATGTGTCTGTGGTACACTAATTAAAGTATTGTTTTCTGTTTGGGGCTTGATAGCACCTTGAAAAAAAGCTCAGGAACAGGCTTCACAATTTGGATCTGCATAATCTCTTTATTTTTACTGAATATAAATTCAGTTGATACAAACCTACCAAAGCTTAGATGTGAAAAGACCATCATCATACGGGCCTGCATGCTCCCCTTCCTTGTGTGGGACCCATGCTTTAGAATGTCTCTGCGTTTGAATTTCTGAAACACGCTTGCCTCTACAGGGGTGATTTCTGGCAGCGCAGAACTGCTAGGGGTCCGAAAAGAACATGTGTAGGTCAAGGATACATAGAGAAGCAGGGCTAAAATCAAGGCTCATGTGGCCTCTTGAAGTGAAGGAAGAGCTGGATAGGGTGGGGAAGAATGGTGTAAGAAAGCATATTACCAATCTGACAAAGGTGTGGCCTAGGGAGATTGCTATGGAAAATAATAGGTATGTCTCTTTCTGCATGAAACTAAAGAGACAATAAATCAGGGAGGTGGGAGAGATGGGTGTGTGTAAGTGAGAGAGGGAAACAGAGAGAGAGTGAGTGAGAGAAAAGACTAGAAAGGGAGTGGGCCACAAGGACTATGAAAATAGAACTGAGAAACTTCATAAAAAATAAAAGTTAGGCAAAGATTTTAAAATACAGGAGCTTAAAGTTTGTCAATAGGTTCCTAAATATATTATCTGATGTTTTCAAAACTGCTGACCACTCAGTAATAGGATTTCTGTAACTAATTCCCTTATAAAATCCCAGCCTCAGTTTTCACTAGATAATATTTTCAAAAGCACCTGATTTAGGAACACAAGTCCCAGGGAAAGTCTGTGATTGCAGTGGGAGCTGCTGGATGCTCAGCACATTGGAAATCAGTCAACCTATAGCACTTAAAACAGAGTAAGGATGCAATGGAGCTCCTTGCTCCATTTTAAGAGCTTATGATGTCATCAGCTACAGGAAAAGAAGAATAAAACTCAGGTCTTGTCAGGTAAAATGTGATTTACTTTCACTATATTGGCTAGTTTTTACAAAGTGAGATTCTGTTTGAGGCCCTAGATTAAGTCATTTTTCTTATTCTGTTTAAGAGGCTGGAATGGATTTCCTGCTTTATGCCTACCAGGCGGCATCAGAGGTTTTCAAAACTATGAGAAAATCCAACTTTTGGCTGGAAATGTAGTTACAGCAGTTGAACCTAAAGGAATTGATGTTTCAGAGCATTAGGCTCAAATATGCCAGTTAAAGCAGAGTTGAACTTTTGGCTTAGAAGTAAAGCAGGCCCAGAAGGGTGCTATTCAACACAGTTTGAATTTCTGATTCAGTTTCTGAGCCATTTGAAACTGTTTTATGCTTCTTGAGTCATATTATTCATCTCCGTGAAAATCTGTTAGTGAAATATCAGCTCCTTTGTGATATCATATGGTCTTTTAAAGGTGTCTGTAACTTCATAACAATATTAAAAAAGACACCTTTCTCTCCAATACAGTTCCCATTCTATAGTTTCAACCTTTCACAACAAAAGCCCTAGGCACCAGCATATAGCTCATCTCTAACACACCAAAATGATCATTGTAGAATCATTCATCTGAAGACATTTCAGAACTTATTAAACCCTTTGATATTTGTTTAAAGATCCATCTCCAGCTCTTAACATTATGAAGAGACATTCTGTGTATTTTACATTTACTGTATTTCATTTCCCTATTCTTTATTATTGCCAACTTACATTACGACAAAAAAAGTTATTTCTCAAGAGTTCATCATGTTGTACTGCTCAAAGCCCATTGGTATTCCTAATCCTCTGTTTAGATCATCCCACCTTACTGCTGTTAAAACTAGTAGGATGTTATAGACAGAAAAACACAACCTTCACATGTGAAATATGCAATGGGATCATATGAACTTTTAAGAAATCAAGTCCTTAACAGTGAAGATGTAATGAATATCGCCACACAAAGCAAAATAGACAAACTAAACTAGCTGCAGATTGACTCTTAATAGATGGGGTGTTTTTTTTTCAGATTTCCCCATGAAGCTCCTTCAGTTTTTGTTCACAGGGAACCTCCTCACAAAGGACTACATCTGAATTAGTACTGTGGTAACATGAGTTGACCCATTCCCATGAAAAGTCTTGTGCAATTTCCTGGAGAGCTTGCCATCATTGAAAATAATTGCCTATTGCTGAAGTAAACTAGTGTGAAACAAGTTAAATGCATCATGTTGTGACTATCTGGGAAACCTGTCTGTATAACATATGAATTTTGTGTGCAATGATTAATGATAAGTATCTCTATCAAGGTGCAAACTCCATTTTGAATGTGCAGCCCTTTTCATTCTTGTTGTCCTTCTACCTCCATGCTGCACTGAAATTCCAAAGGGCAGTGCACCCAGGATAACAGGAAAGTGTCCTTAAATCTTGAAGAGCATCTATTCAAAAAGAAATGCCTTGAGACAAAAGGTTGAACTGGTTTCTCAGAGAACGAAGTCAACCATTAGGAATCTATGATCACCTGAAGGGGCTAATCGGGCTAAACCTGACAGGAGACTGGAACTTTATAAAAGGGCAAAAGCTACTCTACTCTGGATCTTCACCAGCTCACACTGAGGGGAGTTGCTTCAGGAGCCTAAGCAGGGGGAACCTTGACTTCCTTGGACACAAATGATCCCCAAGGACTCTGAAAGGAAGGGTGAGCTAGAGTGAGGGGCTTTGCATTTAGGATGTTTGTTGTTTTTGACATGATCCATGCTCTCTTGGAGTGCTTTATCTCTTATGTAAAGAGTAATGGTATTTACAATCCTGTTTAAAGTCTATCTGTGTGTCTGTTTGCTCTCACTATTGCATGCCCCTGAAGGGGTAAACTGTAACCCAGAAGACTCGCGCTTTTGGTGGGATTCTGGGGAACAATAACATGCAAGAGCTGCTGGGGAGGCTTGTGGAGATGGAACTAGTTTCAGAACTGAGGCATTTGGATGAAGGAGTCCCAACTGCCAAAAGGGGTGTCATATGAAGTCTGCCCCTGAAGTGCGTACCCAGATGCTCAGGGCCAGTGACAGTTCCTAACCCTGCCCGCAGCAAGACAAGACCATATGCCATTCAGCATTCAGATGCCCACAAGGCAATCTGATGAGTGTCCAACTGTGGGAGCTCAACCAGATCTCTGATACACATTATCACATAATAGCAACACAGTTTACGTATGTTTCCACCATATTTTGTTATTCCCACAATGTATTAATTAAGATTACAGTAAATATAGGCAGTCTCCATAAATGGATGAAATGGAGACACTAAATCCTTTATTTACTGCTCTGGGCATTTAAACCACTATGCATTTGCATATTTTATTTAGGAATAGTGGAAATAAGAGAGATGGGGAATTAGCTTTGGCACCTGGTTTGTAGCTCTGGGAAAATAATGAAGCAAGGGTAGGGAAAAAAAAGTATGTGTAGGTTAAACAGCATCTCTCAAAGCCACTAAGGCTTCTTTTGTCATTCCATTCATGTTATGATTTCTTACATCTAATACAGCAGGCTACAAAATTATTAACAAGAAACTCTATCTTCTAATCTTGGCTGTCTTAAAAACATTTGCAGAGGAGGCCATGTATCATATTTCTTATTAAAGCTTGGAAGAAACCGAACACAGCAATGCACCTTGGAAGCTGGAGCTGTGAAGAAAAGCACTTTTTGTTATTTTCTCACTGATTGTGGCTAATGTTAAAATAATTACTAGTAGAGGCTCTCCCTGCTGCTTGATTGCCAAGGTCTACAGTTCTGATGGCTTCAGGTCCTTCCCCGTGCTAAAACTTTGCTTGGCTTGGTTTTGCGACTGTCTGTTTGCTTGCTTGTTTTCAAAAATCCCGTAATGCCTCAACTTCCCTTTGTGACAGACTTGGCAAAATGAAGGCCCTAATGAAGATGCATTGTAGGGGACCTTGTGCATTCTAGCGAAAACATAAAAAATATAAGAGATTGTTAGCCTTGGTTGAAAACAGAGGGGAAAATGTTAAATACTGCCGAGGACTTTATTCATTGCTATTTTATCACAGTCATCCCGGTTACTGTGGGCATGCTGGGAACCACACCACTTCAGCAAGGCGCAGTCCATTTGGTATACGCTCCTTCACTGTTCTGGGATTCTGACAATGTTTTATTTCATAGCTTGAGCATTTGCATTCTGTAAAGCTGTTGCTGGACTCCTGACGTGAGCATCAAGATCCTGCTCAGTTTTAAGAGAGATGAGGAAGAAAATTAGAAAAATCTTCAGCTGTTGTTTTCTGATGACATTCCCTGTAGGTGTTGCTACAAGACAATTACTGGGGAAATGCAACATGCATAAAAAATATCGAAGATGAGTTGAGGATGAAAATGTATGAATCATCAAGCATAAAGCAAAGCAAAAGATCACATACACCACTTAAGCATAAAGATTTACATAGATCTGATCCAGGCATGCAATGCACAAATAAATTCTATGTTTCTTCATATGTGTTATATGTCAGCCATAGTTACGTAGTACACAACTTTTCTTTCAATTCAGCATACATTCTCTTGGTTGAACAAGGTCATATACTGTATATGTCTGGCCAAGCTTATCAGTTTTTTCAACATAAAAATTGGTGCTTTACAATGATTGTCATGTACGATCAGAAAAGATTTCTTTATAGTTTGAACTATAGCTGTGTAGACAGTCATGTATTTTGGAGCTGCTATTATTTTTTGGTGAAACACCACCACCTATAGAAGGTAATCAGGATTCCTGTTATAACGTAAAGTGAAAATATAAAGATGGTTGATTATTTTGTGTTAGATCCAACCATTTCATTCTATCATCTGTCTTTTTTCATCATCTCCAGTGTGATATTCTGGAATGAAGTTCCTTGGCATGTAATAGAAAGCTATGGTGAAAACATTAATATGTTCCTTAGTTCAAGCAGTCCATGTTTTCATAAAAGTAAATGGAAAGTCTCCCAACCTTTTCATTTACTTCTGAGACAACATGCTCGAGAGGAAATATTTTGCCAGCTGTTTTAGTTTTAAATCACAGTGCCATGATTGGTTTCATTTCTGGGTCACCCATAGCAACCATTACTTGAAAGCACAAGATCGGTTCTGGCTGCATTTAAAACTCTTTAGAATTTAAGTTAAAATGTTACTACTCTTACATATTTTTTTCCTACAAGGTTCATATACACTATCCTCAAAAACTTCTGTTCATCTTTCGCTTTCCTTCATTTTTATAACATATTATGATCTGCAAAACATTAGGTGCATGCCATTATGGGTATGCTTACATTGCAAAACCAAAAAACCAAAACCCCTGCAGCAGGAAGTCTTAGACCCTGAGTCAATTGACTGAGGCTCACGCTACAGGGCTTGTGCTACAGGGCTAAAAATAGCAGTGCTGTCATTGCCACTCAGGCTGGAGCCCAGGTTCTAAAACCCGGCAAGGGTGGATGATCTCAGAGCCTGGGCTCCAACATGAGTGAGAATGACGACGCTGCTATTTTGACCCTCATAGTTTGAGCCCTATAGCACGAGCCTGAATCAATTGACCCAGACTTCAAGACTTGCTGCCTCAGGGTTTGTTTGTTTTTCCCTGTATAGAGAGCAATTTTTGTACCATTTTGTATATCTGGTAAGATATTGGTTACTTACCAGTACTTACCAGACTTACTTAAGGCAGTAAGTTTATAACCTGTGCATTCATTCAGTAGCCACAAGTGTTCCCTTATACACAAACAAAACCTATGAGACAAATTCAGAACCTAAGTTAGTTTTAAATTGCTGTGAATTAGATCTTACAGTTCTCCTGAATTTGGACCAATTGTTTGTTATAGATCAAGCAGAGGGCAAAAGTTAGACTCAGACTCTATTAGACTCAAGGCCCACTCTCTAACATGTCACTTACGACAATATTATACACAACCTTCTACTTTGCATCTTCAAGCTTAAGGGGATTAAGGCCCTGTCTACACTGCCACATTGTCGGCAAAATTTATGTCGCTCAGGATTGTGAAAAAACCACACCCTTGAGCAACATAACTTTCGCTGGCATAAGTGGTAGTGTGCATGGCAGAGAGCTTCTGCTGCCAACATAGCTACCTCTTCTCATTGAGGTGTGCTTGTTATGTTGACAAGAGAGCTCTCACACGAGTGATCTTATGGTGGCGAAGCTGCATCGGTACGGTGGTGCTGTTGTAAGTTCGCTAGTGTAGTTATGGCCCAGATGAGTCTTGTTTGGGAAAGTGGCAAGCTGAAATTTCAAGTTTTCTGCTCAACTCCCTTCATTTTCATGCCTCGTTGTCCCTCCTATTAATGTTCATTCCTATAATGTCATTGGAGCTGCAATGTCAGAACCTGTCCAGGAGGCAAATGCTCTTCTTGAAGTAGTGCTTCTCCACTGCACTGAGGGTCTGTAAAGGTATAAAAGGGATTCCATTCCTCTTGGTCAGAGGCCTGGAGCTGGCTGGCTGATTAGACCCTACACACTGCACAGAAGAAAGAGTTGGAACTTAATTAGCTGATCCTTATGTAACCCTTCTGCCCATCAGAGTTGGCAGCAACAAGGGCCGGGTTCAGTATCCAGGGGTTCCAGTCCAATAACACAATACAAAACCGGCTCGAGCCCCCACCCAGTGACCTGGGACAACCATATACCACCCCTCTGGTTGCCTCTAAGAGACAATACTTCCCCTCTCACAAGCACAGAGTCTGAGTGTACCAAAAGCCTTTTAATAACAGAGAGAAACAATGTGGCATTACATTGGGGAAACACCAAAAACGATTAATAAAACAAACCATGAACCAGAAGCCCCCGTCCCAGCAAATAGGCTGTGTCCTTCCCTTTGGCTCTTGAGTTCCACAACCCCCAAAAAGTCACCCAATAGTCCCAAAAGTCCAACAGCCCACGAATTTCTGTTCCTAGTCAGTGCAGAGTTCAAAAGTCATTTTGAAGAGTCTTATCTCCCAGCCTGAGTGGTCCGTGGCTGTCCCATGAACTGCTCTATTCTGCCAGTTGCTCTGCCAGCTGCTCTACTCTGCCAGCCACTCTACCAGCTGTGCAAACTGCTCTACTGGCCATCCTGCCAGCCAACACCCAAACTGCGCTGCTCCGTAATATTTTCAGGAACTGCTCGGCTCTGTCAGCTGCTCAGCAGTAGACCTTCAGGCCCCCTTATTTAACACAGTGCTCAGTGATTTCAGCTCTTAGTTGATTTCAGCTTTTAATGGCGGGGGGGGGGCGCTTAATTCAGGTGCATCACTGGACCCAAAGTGAAGTCAGCTCAGCAGGCCAAATCTAGACTCCTAATAGAACAAAAAATTAGCTCTGACATTCTACAGTGGAGAGAGGCAAGGTACAATAAGCCTGTAAGGCCCTTATACAAGGCCCTCATCAAAAGATATAGGGGCTTGCCCATGGCCTCTCTCCAATTCAGTGTGTTCGGAAGTGCCTGTCCCTTGCCCAGTGCATGCTACCTAGATGATGGCGAGTCCCTCCATCATAACAAGGGCCACGTACATGTCCCCTGTCCTTCATTCACATAACCAAGGTAACAACACTTTATCATTTCTGCCCGAATAACATGGAAACTGGGGCTCCCACATCAGCCGAAGTGGCCACGTGGGCTGCTGTGAGCTCAGGCGAGGCGCGGTGGGTGTGCCTATGCAAATAGATCAGCCCTGAAGTTAATTTCCACAACTCCCTGCAGTTCCCATAATTTACCACCAGATGTCAGAGTAGATCTCATCCTGACGCTGCTTACTCTTATAAAAAAGAGGGCTGCAGGAAATGGAGACCAGAAATTGCAACACCCTCCATAAAGCTGAGGGCCCAATGGTGTTGGGCCCAAAAGACAGATTCTGGAATTACAGCAGAAAGGAACTACTCTAGAAAAACCAAAAGGACAGGAGTGGGGCGATTGTGTGAAGCCCTCTATTGCTGAGGCTGTGAGATAAGAGCCAAAAAATCCAGTCACTGATGTGAGAGACAGACTTGAGTAAGGGACTGCTTTGCTTGCACAGACTTTGAGAGAAGAGTGTGTAAGGGTTTTATGTTTTGTTAAGAAGACTTAAATAAAGCAACTATCCCCTGCTGAAAACAACTTTCCTGAATTTCTTGAGAAAGCTCCCATGAAGTTAACCTTAGGGAATGAGCAAACCCAGATAGAACAAAGCAAGGTCTGATAGAAAGAGGATGCTATAAGATATGACTAATTCTTTTATGGGGGCTTATTTTCTTTCTCTTTCTTCATTGCTGACAATTTATCTTGTATAAGCTGTTAAATGATGTCTGACAGACTGAGTTTGACTGCAGGGAAACCAGGAACATGGTAGCGGCTCTGCAGGGTCTGGTGTTATCACTGTAAACTCTGAGAGAAAACAGTTTATAGAACTGAAAGTGCTGGATAAGATGAGAAACATAGAGAGAAAGGCAGTACTGGTCTCTTTGTCTATTATCCTATCAACAAATATCCCCCACTAGAACAATGTTATACCCGAAGCATTGGAATAACAAACAACAGACAACGTTGAATGTTGCACTGGCATGATCACAGAGAATGTTCACAATTATCCACTTGCCAACACTGTATTTCCTTTATTTCATTTTTTGTTGTTTATTCCCAGATCTCCTAAATTAACTTTTAATAAAGTTAGCCCTGGCAGACTGTTCTGCTAATGCTTTAATTATTTCTCACACTAGGCGCTAAATTCTGGGAACATTCTGATAAACATATTCCCTTCCAAAGGTCTTTCTGTACTTTCAGTGGCACTGAATGATCTTTTGTGGTATGACTGCATAAGTCAAGGTCAAGATCTGCCAAGAGTAATTTGTTTCTTTATTGAAAAGTTGGATGTGTTTCAGTCTAATTGAAATTGTCCATTTCAAACTGTCCCCCTGTCAGGATTGCCTCCCCACTCTGAACTCTAGGGTACAGATGTGGGGACCTGCATGAAAAAAGAAATACCGCCCCCCCCCCAAGCTCATTTTACCAGCTTGGGTTAAAATGTTTTTTCCCCAGAACACACCTTCTTCTGTATCTGGACCTGGTACACTGCCACCACCAAACTAGGTCTAAGGTAGTTTGGGACCCTTGTTTCCCTTTCCACCAACCCCCCAAACTTCTTCCTTCCCTGGGAAGCTTGAAAGAAAAAAAAAAACCTCGCCTGCTCCTGCGAGATGTGCCCGATCCAAAACCAGGATCTTACACAATGAAAAACAAGCAGTCAGCTTCTTAAAAGAAAGATTTTAATAGAAGAAAAAAAAAAAGGAATAAATCCCTTATAGCCATCAATAGAACAGCATCTACCATAATCAACAAAAGGATTCAGAAACCAAACCTCTCCCCCGAGGCAACTTTCTCCCACTGTTGATATCTCTGCTGAAGCTTACAATATCAAGAAGCACCCAGCCAACACTCACCACTGAGAACCCTCCAAGTGATAAAAAGAAGGTAAACTTCTGACTACAGTACTTGATAGAATCTTATAGTTACAGTGAAAGAAATAGGTGTGGTTCATCCCATAGCCGAGTTGAACAGAGACCCAGAGAGAAACTGAAACTTAAAATCCTTTGTCTCCTGAGGAATTTCTCATTGATCAGTTGTCCACCTCTCAGGTTACTGTTAGCTTAACCCCTTAGAGGTAAACAATAATTCTAGGCTACTTCATACTTATGACCCCCCATGATAGAACATAAACCTATTGTCACTTTTTACTGCAGTAGAAACAATTTTAATAATAACATAAAAATGGCAACTGGTCAACAGACCTAAATGTAATGTTCCCTCTCACATCAGCTGCCACAACCTGACTGCCCTAAAGAACCCACTTCACTAGGTTCGCGATTGCAGCTACTGAAATATTTATAGCAGTCACTATTTATGCTTTTTTGAGTTGTGTCTTTAATTATAAACCCTGTTTCCCAAGATTTACTATTAAGCAGCAAAAATTCATGCGCAGCTGAAACTTTGGCTGTGAAGTGGTATAGTCTGCTCTCAAGTGTACATGCATATTTGTTGTTGTTAATATGATGGCAGTTACGGACATGATTCCAGAGAAATTAATGGAAAGAGCCAAAAGCCTTAGTAGTTTGCCTTAGTGGCAAAAATTATATATAATATAAAAGGCAATGGTTGCCCCCTTACTAAAACTGCATAGTGGGTTTTGGGGTATTTGTTGGCTGTCTCACCATACCAGGAGAGAAGGGAGGATCCAAGGAGGAGTCACAATCCTGGGACTGATGGGGCCTCTGGCCAATCGGAGATCTTCAGACTAGGCCTTGAGAAAAAACTAGCACCCCAAGTTAGTCTGGTTTACCAGGCTGCTTTGTCAGCCAGGGAGCCCCAGCTCAGGTCCATGTGCACTGGGGGAAGGAGTGACAGGGACAGAATCCCCAGGTAGGGTGACGGAGCTGGTGCCGGAAACTAGGAGAAGAAGAGCAGCGTGAGGGACTTGGAAAGGAGCTGCCAAAGACACAGCAACATGGATAAAAGAGAGCCAGGGAGAAAGGCCAGGGGAGTTAGTGAGGGGAGCATGACCCCACTGTAAAATGGTGAAAGAACCAGAGGGGAGGGGGATGAGCTGTGGGAGCAAAGCAACCACCCCAATACTGCCCTGTGACTAGCCATCCATGACTAGCACCGGCCTGGGGAGTTTCTAGCATCCTGAGTTCAGGGAAAAGGTGGCAATGCCTGTAGGGTAACTGCAGCTGGTATTGTGGTGATTTTCCCAGTCCACTCCCCTGGTGAGTATTTGGCCATTGCATTCACCTGCTTGAGAGGTGGGGCTTCTTCATTCACTAAGGCCTACTCAGGAACAGCACCTAGTGACCCTTCAAATCAGAGTCTTTGTTGTAGGGGAAGAGTTTGGGCTTGTACAAAAAAAGAGAGAAAAATTGGGTGATAATTGGTGTGGAATTCTGAGTGATGCCATAATCTGCTGCACAGAACACTATCCTCATCACACGCCCTTTCTGGAACTACCATACCAAAGAGCCAAGTTTCACCGTACCACAGAAGAGACTGTTGCTGTTGAGTGTGTGTTTTTGTTTGAATTTGGGAGCAGGAAGAAGTGTAAGGACTGCTTTAGTATACCTTAAAGCCATTCTACTGCTTAGTGTACTCTGAAACCTGAAAACTAGTTTCCTCCCATTTGTAGGCTGATCCTGAGACAGCTGCATCTATTTTATTTTATTTGGTGTTTTATATGTATGCCCTGTTCAGCAGCTTATTTCAAGGTAGAGCTACCACATCATTAGGGGCTATGTTACTGACTGGGAATCTATCCAGTAACTGGGGGGCAAGGGTGTGTGAAGCATTCCAGCTCACTGCTGGATCTGACACAGGTAAGACAAGCAAGTGAGGAGGTGGTACCATAAGAAAAGGGCAAGGTGATTTGGAAGCTCCCTTGCCATAGTTTCCAGTGTTCATCTCAGTCCTGGGGTCTCACAAGCAACTGTGATGTGCCTCAAGAGGAAGGGTAATTGGTATGCAGCCTTAAAGCCAATCCTAGAGTGTTCTGAGGATCGAGTAGGTAAGACCCTGCTGGTGTAGCCTCCCTGGGTAGATTGGGGGGAAGGAAGTCCCCTAGAATTATCGGTGTCCCACCTCTTCCCACAGGCTGGGAACCACATCCAGTCTGTTCCTCTGGATAATGGCAGGAATGGTGAGACAGGTTGTTTCTTGTCTTTCCGGATAGTGGAATAGGGTCCCATTTTAAAATACCCCTGCCCCTAGCCCTATTATACATACATACAAATATTATATATATATATATATATAGGTCAAGAGCAAAAAAATGGTTTGCCATTATAAAATATCTCTTGTCTTGTGCTGTGACTTTTTAAATTAATTTACCTAGTAATAGTGTGGTCTGAAATGTTCATATTAGTGATACATAGTACAAAGTGGTATATGAAAACATTTAAGAACCACTTTATTTCACAAACCATACCTTATTCTTATGAACGCTTACCTGAATTTTCACTACAAACTACATGTATTCAGCTTGTCCAGTGTTCGGGAGTGTGTATTTCAGCCCTGCACATTCCAATATTATTTTTGTGTATATTTTTCTTTTTTTCTCTTTTGCCATGGTGAGCCATTTACCAGGCAAAAATAATATGAGCTAGTCTTCTAACTGTATTTATATTACTGAAGAACTGATATATCCATGAGAAAATAAAATCTTTCATTATTTTCCCCCACAAATGCTCCACAAAGCATTACAAAAGCCTATGAAAAGCATAAACATGAATAGGCACAAATAAAAATGAATAAACACAAATACATGAATATACATACTTCTTTTAAATGACCTGTCATTTATTTATATTAGAGTTTGCTGAATTACTCATTAAGAATCATTTATCTGACTAATTTTGACATTTTTCTTCAATTAAGACCCAGACAATTTATCCCCCGCTATCCATACAGCGCTATTCGACTATTTTTTCCTTCAATCATTGAATGATTTATTTACAAATAAGTTTTATTCAACCAGTTCTAATTTATATATTCTTTCTATGCTTTCAAGTGCTATTGTGTGTATGTGTGTGTGTATATACGCACACCTCGGGTAAATGTCTTGCTGTTTGGTTTAATTACATGGGGATAGATCATACCTCCATAAGCCAGACTTGAAGGTGGTCTTCATTGCACTATCCTTCACCTGCTCCCAATCTCCCAATGACTGTATTACCATGAAGAGGCCAAGCCACAACAGGAATTTTATGTAACAGGGTCCTAGCAGCTGCCAATCTCTGTGGGATTCCCTGGTAGCATGGATCCATCTGAGCTCTCTGCAAAGTAATAAGAAGAAGGAACACAAGGGACATAGTGAAGAAGTGCAGGCTCTTCTTTTGAATGGCATTGCCCTTGTGTAGTCCCTCTGATATCTATGGATGGTCCATGGGGCTCATTTTGCAGGGAGGAATACCTCCCTGCGCTTTCCTAGAATGCTATCCTAAAGGACAAGCTCTATGAAAGTGTCACAGAATTTTTCTACCAAATCCTCTCCAACGTGTTTTACTGTGAAAGGGGGTGATCTGGGTTTCTGGGGTAACTTCTAGGAAGCATTTCCAATCTCTTTAGTAAAAAAGATCTAAACCGATACCCAGTAGAATCAACAGAAATATTTCAACAAGGTTTTGGATCAGGTCAATAGATAATATTTTATTGGCATGCCTGAAAATTATTTTCTCCTGATTTTTTCAATATAACACATAAATTGATACAGAAAATAAAAATGTAAATTTAAACCATTCTTGTGGTTGTCACAGAAATTGATAAAAGCCATGAAGTCAAAGTTATAGCTGACACAGCATCTTTCACTTACATCATTGTGCTTTTCTCCTTCACATTAGCCTGCTGTGAGACTGATGCCAACTTGAGCTTTAAATTTCATAACTTTTGTCACTTTGTGCCCCAATATTAATTATTTCAACATTTATATATGATTTTTCTGTAACTTTGCTTGCAAAGAAGTGTCTACAACACACAAGACATGTTGAATATAAATGGTTGCTGAGAACAATTAAAAAAGCAAAAGAGAGTTACAAAAGAAGCCATTCACAGAGGGTAAAATACTTAAATTTGAAATGCTACAGACTATGGAATCATTAGTATGATGGATTGTCTTTGCTATCTACAAATAATGCACTGATCTTCTTGTCCAAAACAGGAGTTTGCTTTATTTAATCGGTAATACTGAAGAACAGTAATCATGACCTCAGTGCATATTAGGTTTAACGAGAAATGTATCTTAAAAAAAGACATTTGACATAAAGGGAATAACCTGAACATAGGATAAAAAGATTAAATCACAAGCTTTACTCTGTGTTTCAGATGTGGCAAAAAGACGATTGTATTTGTTCTTCAGCAATGTATCAAAACTATTGGGAATAGGACTGACACAAATGATTGGGATAACTGTTAGAAATGTAATTATGGTCAACCAGAATACCACATAAACACACTGGAATCCAAATACTGGTTTCCCAGAATGCCAGTACGAATAGTGGGCTGAGACTTGATCAGATATGGTGCCAGATGTATGTGGGTAGAATGTACAAAGGTGCATAATAAGTTGTCAAACCCATCCGTAGCTGTAACATCAGAAATGACCAAATGGGAGGAGCCTGAGTTTAAATAAATATCATTTTGTGTGATCTTCATTTACATTTTCATCTATCTTTGCTGTTCCCAGTAGCCCCAAGTTTGTAAGTGTGTCAACATTGGGAGTTTGCTTTATCTTGCACCAGCCTAAGGCTATAAATGTGCTCAAAGCAGGGGGTATTTTGCTATACTTAACCTTGCTTTATTTTACTTTTCTATCCTTTAATTATAGTTCTCTGTATTAAATAAAACTCATAAAGTCTCATAAATGCATCCTCTGAATTAATTTTAAGTAGCTGCCTAAATAAAAGAAACTGTCACCTCTGACTGGAGGACTTTGGTACAGGTACAAGCTACATTCCTTATGTAATTTGTAATTTGTAAAATGTAATTTGTGTTCATTAAATTTCAGATCTGCTTCACATAGGCCCTGATTCAGAAGAGCATTTAGGCATGTGCTTAATGAGAAGCATGTGCTTAAAGCTGTGCATATGCTTAAGTGCTTTGCAGAATCAGAGTGATAGCATATTATTCATAGAAATAAAATGTTTAATATGCAGAACTGCTTATAAATAAGACTTCCTTGGCAGTATTCAAGGTAAATAGCAACATTGTTTTTGAAACTGCAGAGCTCAATGGCAGATTTTATTTTTATCTTCTAATGAATTCTAAGGTAGAACAGTCATCAGCACCTAAGGCAACCTAACTACTATCAACATATGCTGCTGACTTTGACAAGAATAAAATGATGAGATCTTAAGTAAAAGATATATTCTCTCTGAAGAACAGTTTATGCAACTTGGATGTCTTCCAAGGAAAAATCATATACCATAGTTAACCAATGATTCTGACATCTGCCTTTCGCTAAGAGCCAAGGGAATCTTGTAAAGGTCACCAGGGTGAGTACCAGAGTAACTGATTAAGATAAGTCTACAAATCTTATTGCATGGTGTGTCAGTTTTCTTAAGATAGATATTTCACACAACAATATACTTGTAAGAGAAAATTAAAATGGAATCAAGGAGAAATTTCACTGCACACATAGCACACAGATCTGAAGATTTCAGAAAGGGCAGAATCTAGCTCTTAATCTGAAATTAAGATTAATAAAATAATGAAGAAAATAATGAAATAAGATTAATTAAAAATATCACATTCTATGATAGTTGCATGCTGAACTGATTTCAACTATTCTGATTTTGTTTGCTTCAAATTGTAATGTTTGAACAACAAAATGTGAAGTTTCAGAATACAAACCTGTTTTTAATTTAAAAAAATCCTAAAATCTACAGGTTTAGTTTGTTCTATTTTCTGATTTAATATTTCTAGTTTATTATTAAACCTTTTATTTTTTGTAAATAACAATCATAGAAAATAAATTATGGGTACTTTCGGGCCGGAGTGGTGTGTGTGAGAAATGGGACACAGGTACTCTCCTGTGACAGTCCAGCTTGAGTTTGGGGTGCATTCTGGGCCAGTGAGGAGTTGTGTGACCACTTGTCCTGTAACACTGAGTGTCTGTGTAATTAGATAGCCCTAGTTCAGCAGTGTTGACCAGGGAAGCCTGTCTACAGCCTCATTGTTTCTTACACCAGACTTAGTTACAACTGGTAAAATGACCACAATACACTCCCAGTCTGGATTTTCCCCCAGATCGGGTGCTCTTCAGTGTCCAGCCCTATCCTGAACAATTTAGAGAAATAATATGTTCTCTTGTTTCTCTAAAGACAGGTAAAAACATCAAACATTATTAACTTAACTGAGCTAAATACACCTTTCCATTTAGGACTTTGGGGAATAGATCCTGACACAGGAGTTTGGTCAGCCATTTTAATAGAAACATAGTAAGGATTTGACCTAGAAACAAGTGTAGCTTGTAAAATTCTAGTTGCTAGAAAGCATTTTATCTTTATTTCTCTTGTAACCATTTCTGTCTTTAATCCTTATAGTTGTACGCATTTAAAATCTTTCCTTGTCATTAAATAAACTTGTTTTATTTTTAATCTTAACCAATTCAGATCTATGTTTAAACTAAACTGTTTGGTAACTCCAGTTAAAGTAACAAACTGTTGAATATTGACTCTTTAGAGGATCAATGGACCTTAATGTTCCTCTGATTGTTCCAGGACTGGGCTGGACATTTCAGAACACGCATTTTGAGGAAAATTTGGACTTAGGAAGAGTGTGGCATCACCTTACCAGCTTCTGACCAAAACTGGTGGAGACCAGTGGAAGTCTGTAGTATTGCAGATAGGCTCCAGGACCCAAACCATTGGATCTGGAATGCCCAATACAACACAGAGTGCATGCTTCTTGTTTGCTGTAGGCATTCTAGTCAATGAGCCACAGTAGAAAGGCATTGTGAGGCTCTCAAGGTTATGAGTCAGAGATGACAACTCTTCACAGGTCTGGGTTTCATCCCAGAACGTGACACCTCTTCAGTACTCCTACATGGGAGGCAGATCTACTCCTACTTCCTCCTTTTCAAACACCCTGATTAATAGTCTAATTTCTGCTCTTTCACACTAGTATAACTCCACTAACTTCAGTGGAGGTAGTTCATTGGCAAAACTATCTGGGAAAGTGGATGCACCTTTCTCCTCCTCTCATGGAAGCCTAGTATTTCTTATTTATGTTATTGTAGGACCCTAATGAGTTAGGCTCTTTTCCTAACACAAAGGAAGAAACTGTTCCATCCCCAAAGAACAGCCCATATGAAAAGTAGTTATGTTACACAGGAACCCTTTGTAGGAGCAAGAAAAGATCTGACATGTTTAGATTTTTTTTCTCTATATTTTTGGCTTAATAAAACTTAGACTCCTAAACATTTTAATATTATTTTCAGCAGTATGGGGCCTTCTCCATTAACTGCTTCTATCAAGCAAATATTGTTCTGTAGCTATATATTTTTGTGTTCCTTTTTATAATTATATAGTCTGCTGGGAAAATAAGCTGAGCCTGGCACTTCTGTGCATAAAATTGTTTATTTTTTATAATTCCATATTGTATAAAATAATACAACGAGGATAAGGACTTCTAACCATTAGTTTTTCTGAGTCATCAGACACACTGTAATTTGTAATAGTCTGTGCTGCTTGACACAGTTAATAAGAGTGGTGGTTCAACCAGGAGACAAAGAAAGTATAGGAGCTAGATATTTCAATTTGTTTTGACAAAAGCAAAGAATCATGTACAGATTTGTTCATTTAAGTCTGATCAGCAGTATTGTGCCTTTGCTTGAGGAAGGTGGGCAGGGAGAGAATGAAATAGCACAAAAGCTGGAAAAAATGCAGATAAACCAGGTTAATAATTCATAGGAAAGAGTACAATGTGTTCATCCACTCCTGTTTATTGTTACCAGATTTGTCTCTTACTTTGGGGTATGCTCATTTATTAGGGTGACTCTTCTGTGGAGGAATAAGGAGGATCTGTAATTCTATCAAGGTACTGTTTGTGTCAGTTGTGTTCTATAAGGAGCTCTACTTCTCCTTGCTGTAAGTTCCCTCCCAATGGAGTATCCTGCAGGACAATACACATTCACAGAGCTCGTCTGAGAAGACCGGGTAAATCAGCACTCCCAAGCTGACCCCTTATATGTCCCTGGGCTCAGTAGGGCTGGGTCGAGCAGCATTTCCAAGTTGTCATCCTCATAGGCCCTTGGATTCAGCAGGCTGCGTTGAACAGCACCTCCAAGCTGTTATCCGCATATGTCAGGGCCACTGCACTGGAATAGAGTATGCCTGGGAAGGCTGGATCAAGCAGCCCTTTCAATCTCCCACCCTTGTTTTCTCCTGGACTCAGCAGACTGGATTGAGCAGCACTTCCAAACTGCCACCCTCATATCTCCCAGATTAAGCACATCCCTCTCCCCACTTTCACGTCGCAATCATTCTGTTAGTAACCCACTTGATGAGCAAACCCCACAGGATTTTTGGGCGCTGCATGAATCTTTAGTTTAGGCACAAGGAGCATTGCTGCAGAGTGAATGGGGAAGCCAAAAATATCCACGGGGCAGGGAGGAGGAGAGAGAGAGAGAGAGAGAGAGAGAAGCATGGAAAGTTATTTACCATGAAAGTTATTTATTGCCTAACCATAGGGGAGCCAAACAAACAAAACAGTTATACATCTTATAAATCTTATTTAAATTTGATTATAAAAGTCAGGTATAGAAAACTATAACTGATCACACAAGTCAGGTCAGAAGGCTATACTGAGAGAAAAAGAGAGAGAGCAAGTGGGTTCTCTGTGAAGCTTGATCGGGGGTTCCAGGTGGTGGTAGTAGCTGAAGGTCCGGAGTGCTGGAGACAGGCAGAGCCCCCAAAATGATCAGTCAAGAGAAGATGAAGTTCCAGTGGAACTGATGCAGATTTTGGAGCCAGACATCAGAACATTTACTTGAGCATGGATTGGGGTTTTTGTAGGAGAACAACAATGGTTCAAAGAAGAACCCTAGATTTGTTAATGGGTAAACTGATGGCTCAAGGGAGTATACCAAAGTTGTTTTGTTCAGGCTAGATAATGGGAGCTGACCATTTTAGGGAGCTTCACTATTTTGGTGATCAATAAAGCATTTATTTCTAGAATTGGTCTGATAACTACTGAGCTGGATGTGTGCAGGTGTGGATTCATTAACTTCTGGGGCAGAGATCCTCCATCATGAAATGCTTCCCTGCTTTTCTGCACCCAGAGTTCTGTGTGGTTCTTGCCTTGGAATCTCTGTTCTCCATTCTGTATGCCTCCTTGTCCTATCTTCAATGCAAATGAGACTAGGGGAGTTTCCTAAATCCTGTCATCCTTGTCCCACAGGTTTAGGTGTGTCTCCCATTGTCTTTCCATTGCTTTTTGTAAGTCTTTTTTTCTGATCGGTTTTGATTCAAGCAGAGGCTGGGGCGGAGAAGTGTTTCATGAGTCGGACAGGCTGGGTTCTGCACCCTGGTTCCCCAAGAATGCAGAGCTGATAAGTAACGTTATGGCCTTCCAGGGTAAAGAATTATGTAATCATCACCCACTAGTGCAGCAGATGAGATTAAAGGAAATGTTGCAGCCACCGTAAGGAGAACATCCAACTCAAAAACAATACTGTTTCACATTGTCCACCAATAACAATGTGACAATTCAGTATTATTAGAAATGAGGGGCATGATCCTGTACCCAATGAAATCAATAGAGAAAGCTCTAATGTGATCTCTCTATAAAAATGAAGAAACAGAAAGCTTACAAAGGAGACCAGTTATTCGTTTAGTGTTTAAAGGTTATAGAGTTGTACGTACTCTGGTTTGCATCTAAGATGGTACTGCAGGAACTGCCTGTCCCCTGAAACAGAAGCATTTCTGTGTGAAGTAGCAAAGTTCTAAAGTAGCTGAGTCCTTTGTAAACCTCCAAAAATTGTACTATTTCTGAAAAGTCATGTGGGAGTCCCTAGTTTTGAAGGGCATGTCACAGGGTCTGGGATGGCCCTGCGTTCTCTCTGCTCCCCAATAAAGGTCTTAACACCCATTCACAGTGTTTCACCAAATGTCCTTTATTTGCAGTCTTTGTGCATGGCTTTCAAGTGACAAACAGTGCTCCCCTAATCCCCTGACAGTTATCCCACTGTCCTGGTTCCTGGGCTTCCAGGCCCCCAAAGTACCCTGCTTGCAGCCAGGAGACAGCGCTTCGGTCTCCCATTCCCTGCCTGGCCCTCCCCACTTCTGACCATGAGTCAGGGTTTTTCTAGCCGGGTCAGCTTCCTGCCTCAGCTGTGCTCCATCAGCCCCTGCTAACTCTGTGAGCCCATGCTCCTCAGGTCTTCCAGCTGGGTTCTCCTGCTGGCTACTACCGGCCCCTGCCCCTGGGCCTCCTGCCAGGCAGCAGGGTTTCCCTTGCAGAGGCAGGGCATTCTAGGAGTTTTTACCCCTGCCTTGCCACAGGGCTCTATATACAACTCTTAATTAGGTGACCAGCTCTGTTAAGTAACACAGATTAGACAACCTGTACCTGTGGAGAGTTTCAGTTTCTGTCACACAGCAACAAGCAATACCCTGCCAATGACTGCAAACCTCCTTCAGAACAGAAGATGCACATATATAGAGGAACTGTCCTAGGACTTTCCCAGTAAGGGTTCAATCCAGTCTACAGGGAAATGATTCAATAACATCAATCATGAAGCATTGCTGATTTGTCTGTGACCTGACCGATGGAGAGTCACAATCAGGTAGCTTTGTCTATTCCTCCTGAGTAGCTCTTAGAGAGCCATGATGATCACCTGCTTTTCTTCCCTAACTTGTTTTAGTGTCCCAGAGTGCTCAGTCCTGTTTCTGCACCTATTCATCACATATGACAGACAACTTGTGGTTCTGAGATGCACTGTGGGCTTCAGTGTCAACAATACAATCATGTCATAGTTCTCTTTCACATCAAAGGCTTACAGTGTCATTACCCAGCTGGCAGTAGGAATAGGGAACTAATTTGATGAATGAGCCCTCAATTGGCAAGGGACTATTTATCTCAGAGATAACATTTCCACAGCCCACCATCATAGCTGTGTTCAATGAAGATTATGTATCTGGTGTTCTAAAGTAAAAATCTCCTAACCAGGAGACAGGATATTTTAGGCTTTGAAATTTCAGACTACTGGAGATGAAGATGAGCCTTAATTTTGTCACCTTTTAAACTTATTCTTTCTTCAAGCCTTCCCCCAAGATGGGTTGATTCAGAACAATCAAGCTGAAGATAATAATCAAGCACTGTTCCTGCTTAGAATTAATGAGGGGTGGGGGGAGTATGGACCTTGGAGTCAAATACATTGTTATATGGTGCCTAGATCTTTCAATAATGGGTGAATAAGCAATCCATAGTGGATTCCATTGGCTGCAAGAACTATAGGATCTTCTTCAAGAAGTTTTATTTATTTGCATTGATCTGCAAAGAGCAAATAAATGAAGCTCTTTGTACCCAATCTGATGATGCTAGAAAAATCTCTAACAAGACTGAATAGACATAATACATTACAGCTGGATTATTTGATACATGGTTTATTCATAATATGCTTCCTAATAGCGTCAGGCTATCGAGATACGAAAAGACTGCAAGAAGAAGCACTACCACCTGACAAAATGACATAGAGGAACCTCAGATGCAAATCCCTGCCTCTTCCAGACCTCCAGCAGGCTCCTCCCATCCTTTTGAATCTTGTGAGAGTCATTACTATAGCACTGATATGTTGCACCAATATTTGCCATGAACTACAAAAGCGGTTGATTGCATGAGATATCTGCCATTTGGGTGCTGCTGCCTTATCAGAAGTCAGACTCAAGCAGATGCTAGTTTTTGGATTAGAATTTTAATCTGAAATATTAACTTTGGTGTCTACGTGCAGATCCAAACACCTTCACTTTGGCCCACCTTCAGTTTCTATTACTCCTTAGCACTCTACCTACAGACCTCTGAACAGTTACAGCAGCACAATATTTACCTCTGTACAAACTTGGAACAATAATAGCATGAACTTCTGGCATTCAAAGGCAGTGTTGCATAAGTTTCTCTCTCAAATCTGTTGCCCCAGTTAGACACTGAAGAATATATCTTCAAAACAGAATGAAGAAAATTTGCCTTATCTTAATACACATTGACTAACAGAGTAGGGTGTAAGCTATGTAGTACCTTGAAACATTATCCTCTAAGGGTAAATGTCCATGTCTCACATACACAGGAACAATTCACATTGGCTAAAATTCGTCTTTAATTTGTTTCTGTCTTATAAAAACAGCTTGTTGTAAAGCTGTGCCTTGTAATAAAAAGGCTTGTTTACATGCATAGTAGCTGATGTTACAAGATATGATAGATACCCTCTCCTGCAGCTCAGTTCGGAATTGGGTTCTAAACAAGGTAGAAAAATTTGGGAGAATTGCTTTCTTCATATAAGCATTAAATGCAGTTATGCACTTAAATATAATTTACATTATATGACATAATGGATGCTCAGCCAGATGTTGTGGCAAAAAACAGACAACGTAGACCATTCCTAATGGTATAAAAACTAACATCTGTCATGTTTTGATAATATTGTACTGGATGACTGTATGATCTATGGCTGGTGCCCACACCTTGAATAAAAAGCAAACTATAGAGCCAATTTCCTTTGCATCACATCTAGAGCTGGGTGAAGGATTCAGAGCAACTAACTTATTCAATTTTTGCCCTGCTTTTCTCTATCTACAGTATGCACAGACTTTTCACATCTAATTTTTCAAAGTTGTTCACACTTTGGGCCTGATTCTTCTCCGTGAGTTGTGTCTTTGGGACTACTCATGAGGTAAGTAAGGTTCTACTCAGCATGAGTAAAGATTGCAAAATTAGGCTGTTAACATGAGCATATTTCATTTGAAAACTATCTATCTGTATCATTACTGCCTTAGTTTCCTCTGTATTCATGCTGTGTAACTGTTCACCTAACTCACATAGTATAGTGTTTCATCCTAGATTGGATGGCTGAAACTGTAGTGCCAATTCAGATATTTCTTGGGCAGGCAGCAATTTATGGCTCCTACTCTATGGCAGAGGTCCCTTTCTGGTCCTCATTTGTCTTCCCACCTCCTCCTGCAGGGGCCTTAGGTGTCCCTTAGCCAGGATGTCTCCTCTTTTTACCTGCACAGTTCCTGAGCTGATACCTCAAGGAGTCAAGTTCTCGGAGGACTACCATGTATTCTGCCATATAGGAAAAGACTCCATGTGTGCCAGGTTGCAACATCACTTGGTCTACTCCATCTGGACAGGGGTAATGCTGAGTCACATTTCAGCAGCATTGAGACTACGCATCCAGAGCAATGCTCCTGACCACTCCAGCAACAGCTGTACTGATTTATTATAGGACCATTGCGTTAAAGCGGTCAGGGCAAGGCTTCCCCTGCCTCTGTGGGCTCCGGAACTTTGAGCAAGTGCAAAAACCTTAGAGGATTTCATGCCCCCAGTCCTCCCAGTTGGTGCCACTGCTGAGAAAGCTGTCTACATTAGGGAAATTTGCACCCATGAAACTGCACTAATAGAGCAGCACTGATGCAAAGCTTTAATATAAATGTACTGCATCAGTGCAAAGGTGTTCTTTCCTGGCATGACTTATTCTTGTAATAGACTGGTCCCAATCAGACCAGGGAAAACTTTTGTTACAAGAGGAGGGAAATACAAAAAAAAAGACTTACCAAATAGTCATGTTTTCACTCACAGTGTAAACCTTCATGCAAGTGTAATTTACTGATAAGTGTGTGTTATGGGCCCTCCTATGTACCCAGTCCACAAAGGGCATAACTCTGTTACTGTTCTCAGTTTGAAAGCTTGGCTGTTTAACTCAAGCTGTCGAGATTCATATTTATAACTGTGAAGGTCCCTAATATGGCCATGAAGTTGGTGACCATTACATAAGTGGTGGCTTCTTGGGGATTTGCAGTGCTGCGGCCTCAGAAGCTTAAAACAATCTTTTTTCTATCCAGAGGAAGAATGTAACCATCTGTCCAGTTAGTGTTATGTGTCCCCCTCTGTGTCAGAGACACAGAGATTATGGGTGAGGGTATAGCACTCACCTACAGAGCCTGTCTTTTTAGCTCAAGCTGTGGAACCTTATGCTTTTAGTTCTAGAGGTCCTGAGGTCAATCCAAGATGTCAGCCAATATGCAGCCATCACAGAAACCTGGGATGGTCACATTGACATGGGTATTTATATAACTTTCATTTTCCACAAATTCTTGTGAACACACTATTACTTGGGCCATTGTTTGTCAGAAATAAATATAAAAAGGTCATGCACACTGTCAAGACAAATGCATCTTTACTCAGAGGAAGGTTCACAAATATTTTGTTGCAGTGTTAAACTCAACTCTAATCACATCCCTTCATTACGTGGAGTGTCACATGAATTTGCAAATTATCTGAATTTTTACTCTATTCAGTCGACATAGTTACTGGGAAAAGCTGCTAGAACTGAAGAATTCACTTAATACCAAGAAAAACATCTAAAAAAAGCTGACCATTATTTATTGAAGAAAAATTGAGCTTATTCACATGCATACTAATCAAGTATTTAAAAAGCTTGTTATCATGTGCTAGTGAGACATAACGACACCAAAGAGCCATATAAAGGAAGGGGTAACAATTAAAAACTTCATATAAAACAGAACAAATTTAATCTCTGGACCATTTCCACTCACAAATGTCTATAATTTAGTCCCTTTTTTTGTTTGTTTTAAGACAAATGTCATAAGTGACTTAAAATGATTGCATTTGTAGAAAGTTACAGTTCTGCCTTTATTTTATGTCTTTAAAAAAGCCAGTCATATTTCTTTGAAGTTGAGATTTTGGGTCCAGTCTTAGTTTTATCGAATTCAATGTCAAAACATAAATAGACTTAAATGGGAGAGGGATTTTGCCTTTTATGTCATCTCTGCTGTTGCAATGTGAAGATTGTAATGTGACTACAATCTTGTGGCCTTCTACTGTAGAGTAAGATAAATTGTTCATAGGGCTCTATCTAGCCCTAAGTCTCCCCTGCAGCTAGAGGGGAAAAAATAAATTTGCTTTCCTCCCTCTCCACTTATCCTTTTCCATGTATTACCTCATCAGCCTCCCACCAAACAGACTTATAATGTATATTGTGGGAGTGGTAATCAGAAAAGTATGCAGTGGGTCTTTCACATTCTCATCAATAGACTAACCACCTGTTTGCATTTTCTTTCATTCTCTAGTGTCGCTGTAAGAAGGAGGCAATATAATCACATCCCAGCTTTATAAGTGAAAACATTCTAGTGGGTGTATACCATGTGCATTATGTACATTTTTCTTTGCTGGTTTCTATGTATGAACTTTTTGAGCCTACCAGGGAATTATCGGAGTATATATAATCTTATTTTCACTATGTTTTGATGGTAGGAGTCAATGTTATTGTATTTTCATAGGTTGAGAACTGTGCTCACCCAAATGCAATTCCACTTTCGATGGTGCTGCAAGGTACTGGAGGTTGATTGACTGATCCGATGTCTTCCAGCATTGCTGGAATTCAGCAGCATCCTTATTTTTACATTGTTGTGACATCCTATTGTCAGCATGGTTTTTAATTGAGTTCTGCAGAGGCTAAAAGAAGAGCTTCTTATTCACCTTCAGAACTTAAATGAGAAATAAGGAGGTGTGACAAGGTGGCCTGTCCTTACAGGAAGCAATGCCTTGGGGTCAGTCCACTTTGCTACCTTTGTAGGCCTTAAAGGAGATTTGGAAGGACCCGAAAAGATATACAAGGGTCTAAGGAGGGATTGTGATAGCGAAGAAGCTAACCAAGGAAAAAGTAGTGGTTGGGACCAGGAGCCTGGCAGAGTGGGCAGGACAAGGCTCTCCTCTTCCCCAATTAGTTGGAGGATGATCTGGGAGAAAGGGAGTGGTGAAAAGGCTGCCTCCGCCCTCACAGGTAGGATAGACACTGGCAGTAGAAAGCTGGTCTGCTGAACTCCCCTATGATGCATGCCCAGAAGGTGTTAAACATCCTACAAAATAAATAACCCTCAAAAGACATGTGGGGAGATAATATTTGTGGTTTGTGTATTTATATATGTATGAGTAGGGTCAACAATGTAATCAACAGTCCCCTTCATGCTGTATTCTGATAGTTCAGAGATCAAAAGAACATCCTAGCATTTAGATGAATTGTAAACATGGGATATCTCGGTATTCATCTCTCTTTGAAATCTGCTGTGAATAGTGGAAGAACAAGCAAATAGCCTTATGTTAATTTATATAGCTAAGTACCAGTGATGCTCCTCCTTCAAAGTCATCCTAATTACCTTTTGTTCCTTGAGGAACTCCAACTTGTCAAAAGACATGAAATTGTATAAAAAGATCCTTGGGTCCAGATTCTGTCATCTCAGATCTGCTTCAGCTTCATCAGGGGAAGTTTGAGTCACAAGACTGAGGTTCCAGTTATGCTGGTACACCCTGAATATGATATTTGGATATTGGACAATAAACCGTGAACTATTTCTGAAAGAATTCTTTGCAACTACGAAATTCACCATCTCTGCTATGAATCTCCACCTAAATGAATTGAACTCGTGTCTGTATGTATATTGATTTTTAACCATTCTTTCTTTTGTTTTTAATACATTTTAGTTTAGTTAATAAGCATTGGCTATAGCGTGTATTTAGGTAAGATCTGAAACATTTAATAACCTGGGAGGTAATGTGCCCAATCCTTTTGGATTGGAAGAACCTTTTCTTTTATATGCTGAAATCAAATGTACAGAAATGTTTATCGTATTTGACATGGATACCTGGATGGAGGCCTGAGGCTGGATCACTTTAAGGGAATTGTGTTGTTTGGACTTCTGAGTAACCAGTAAGATAATAAAGAAGCTGTTTTATGCTTACCTAAGTATTGGAATATCCACCAGCTTTATGGGGATTGTCTGCCTCATTCTTTGCAGTTCACCCTGATTGAGTGAACATAGCTGACTCCCCACTAGGACTCTGGTCACAGCTCCATATTGGAAGGCTAGTTAGGGAGGCTGTTTAGCTGAAGAAAATTGGAAAAGCCTTACAGCTGACTTTTGCAAGGTAGCTATTCCCTCCAAGGCCTAAGACACAACTCCCAGCTCCAGGATGAGGGAGAACTCCTGCTTGAAGGAGGGAAGAACAGACTAACCTAATCCAAGGGGATTGAGACACAAACCCCAGCTTCACAGAGAGGGCTGAGGAAGAATTCGTGTTTGGAGGAGGAAGATATTGACTGCTGTAAAGACAGGAGAGAAGAACTGTTCACAATACAGCACAGCTTTGGAAAAGGAGGGTTAGGGGTGATCTTCAAGAAAGCATCTTTTAGCTGACTAAGGGCAAGCTGTGAGGAGCTATAGATCCAGGTGGGTATTTTAGAGTCTGGAGACCCGGTGAAGATGTCAGCCAGAGGGATTAAAATAGGAGCAGATCAGGGAAATGATGGAGGGATCAAATAAATACTCCTTATCCACTCAGAACAGGGTCCCTGGGTTGGAACGTGGAGGAAAGGGCAGTTCTGGATTCTCCTACCTCTCCATCAGATCAAGAGGTGGGGCCTGAGTGTTAAAAGACTAAATGAGGCCAAGGACAATGAGTTCTAGATATCAAGAGATACGGTTGAAGAACATTAGGTTCTGAGTTTCCTATTCTTGGATTTTTTTGTTTGTGCAGGAAGGGCAGACTCCTTTACTCTTTTTTTACATAAACTCAATAGATAGAAAAGAAACAAATGTGATAGTCCGGTGTGACACAGCAGGGAATGGGGCAGATTTGATCTGGGAGTGTTGCCAGGGAGTTCATTGGGGATGGGATACCTGAGAGTCTGTAACCTGAGCCAGGAGGAGGGTGGGGGAGGTAACACTTCTGCCCCGGGAAACTGGACAAAGGGAGGAGAAGCTGGGGAGAGGCTAGGTGAAATGCTGAAGGGGTTTTTCCAGTCTGGAGTTGGCTGGGGAAGAAGGGAGAGCCCCAGAGAAGGGGGTCTAAACTCTCTATCCCCCAGAAGGACCTGACTGAGGGGTCCTGTGTATGTCTACAAGCTCTGAGCTGGACTGTGTTCCCGTCATCTCCAATAAACCTTCTGTTCTACCGGCTGGCTGAGAGTCACGGTGAATGGGAATCACAGGAAGTGGAGGTACAGAGCCCTGACTCCCCCACGCTTCATGATATCCTGACCTGGACTGATACTGAGTTCAAGGATCATTATTCTCCCTTAGCCTCAGTGGGACCACAGGGCTTACCTGCCCTGTGGCAGCTTTCTGCTACTCAGGGAAGCATTTGCCCCCCCACCCCTCCATCCTCTTTCTCTTACAGAAAATGGTCCTGAATGAAGATTAGGTAAAGTATTGTGGGATGTGAGGTGATTACATGTGTCATCAAAATCCAGTTCAGGAAGTTTTGGGATAAACCATGAAGGTGGGGGCAGGAAAGGAAAAGCATCACTGATAATTTGTATGCTGCATTTATTTTTTATTGTTTGTTTTTAATTGCAGTTGCTGCTGTTTTCCTATTTTTATTCAAACCTTCCTGTCACCCAAGTTAGAGCCTCAGACAGATGTGCGGGGCAATAACATAGTAGTAAAAAATTACAAGCATTATTCATTTTAGGGCTGACATTTTTAGATTAAAAAAATTCTTGTGTATTTACAGAAAATATGGTGTATAGTTCTTGTTACAAGCTGTAAAATGTGCTCTATCAGTTTTGCCTAAGAAAACACTGATGTCAGAATTTGGCCACCTCTGACAAAGTTATTCCCGTGGTTAAACTTGTGGTATCGTAGAATATCTTTTTTTAATAAGAATGTGAGATTTTATAAAAGATGTATTAAGTCAAATTCTGCTGTTGGTTGTATTGTAGTATTTGTCCATGGTACTGATTATTTAGAATAGAGACTGAAAGTGAAATAGATATAGGCATTTAGCAAATAGAATAACATAAAGCTGATTGTATAGTAAAAACATCATTTCTGAGGGAAAGGGCTGAGTTAGATGTGCTGCGATTTGTGGGTTCTTTTCTCTAACATGTTTGATGTTGCTGTCAGTGCAAGTTTCATCACTTGGGTCAGCAACAATCCTGCTTGGCACCACTCTCAATCAAGACAAGGAACCTGCTTGTTCCTTGTCAGTCTAGGAGAATGACTCATAGATGCACACGTAAAGAAAAAAATCCTTGATACCGATTACTTCACCATGCCTTTCGAAGCAGTGCTCTCATCTCTTGGCTACCATTGGAAACCAACCACTATGGAACACTGAGCAAACTCGGCAGTGGACACCCACATTTGCCCAAGGTCAGCTGATGGGAAAAACTGCAAACAATGCAGAGAATGCAGTGAATTTGTAAGTGCTGACCACTCCACATTGATGCTGATGTGTTAACATTCAATATATACTCACAACTAATTAGATTCCTTCTAGTTCTTTGAATTTGCTAATTTAAATAAAGAGTTAATTTAAATAAATATTTTGTCTAAAACATTAAAGAGTTGTTCTTAGTTTCTGAATGCATTTGGGGGGCAAAAGTCCCACCACCACACAATTAATGTAACTTTTTTCTCTCGCTGAATGAAGATTAAGATAATTGACATCAGTAATAAAAAGCTTTTTTAAAAGAAATATCCCAATATGCAACAAATGGAAAAGAGGAAAGTTGATAGCAACTTTAAATACAGACAATTCATAATGTGAGATAAAGATATCAATGAAAAATCTGTCTCCAGTAAGATTTAAAACAATAAGAAGCATATATGTATGAAGGATATATATATTTCTAAGATTTCTTAGTTGCTGATTTTTTATATAATAAGAGTCAAGAATTAAATAATTTTATATACATATAAAATTTACACATGGTGGGAATATTTATTCCAAGATTTATATTGTGGATCAGTACCATTCCATTGTTATGTTGAATAGATACGATGCACAGCAATCAAACATAAGGGAAGTTTTACATAGGGAATGCCCCTACTTAGGTATTCAGGGTGAATTCAATACATTCTTTACCTACAGATTAACAAGTGTTTGGTAGGTGACAATGTCAATATATAAATGAAAGCCATTTTGTTAAACACACTTCTGGAGAATGGATGTTTTTGACTAATCCTTTGTCGTGTCATGGACCGTGAAAATGCTTTTCTCTTCGAGCAATAATGGCATATAATTTTGGTGTCTATTTTGCGTAGGAAGGAGTGACTCTTCCTGAAAACTGAGCAAGATGGTCCCTTGATCTCCAGCTACCTCCTCATTTTCCTCTTGCAATACCAGCAAAATGCCAGCTGCAAAACCGATTTTGCATCTAGTTGTGATTTTGGAATTAAATGCAATGTAATTAGTTCCTTTTATATGTTTGGTAATCTTGTTAAGACAACTCATTAGGTGTCTTGGCAATTGGAAATTACTAGGTTTCAGAACATGTGCGTTTCCTTTATGAATACCAATTATTCCTAAATGAGGCAATTGTTCTTTAAGGGGCATGGTGGGGAGAGAGTTCTAAGAAGTTTTCTCATGCTTCCCATGTCCTGAACTTTAGGAAACCTATTGTGGGTGTTTCTGTTCTCTTTAAAATACCACACATATGTGTAAATGCTCTGATGCTGTTTTTTCTATGGAAATTCCATCTGATTATGTCAAGGGTATAAAATGAGAATGTGTAAATTGTTCAGGTGAAGTGAAAAAGTTGATCTCTAATGTCTAAAAATTATTATGAGGTGTGTCGATAGCACTTTGAACTATTATTCATGATAAGCAGAAAAATATTATGTGTCATTCCATTTATTTGCTTACTAGAGAATGTTTCAAAGGAAATTGTGGATAGAAAAATATTCCATCTGCTGAAATTAGACTTCTCAGTTTTCTGTTAATTTTCACAATAAGTAATTTTCTGAGGCATCACTGCATCAGTTACACTTGGTTCACATTTTGAAACCACATGGACCAGAAACAAGCTGGGATTCTGATGTTTGCTCCAAGATCCAAAGCCGAAGGCATTTGTCTGTTGTGTATATGCTTTTATTTCAACCTGCCCATGAATGTATCAACGCCACTGAGAAGAAACCAAGACCCAAGAACCTTGCAGAGCATACATGCTCATTTGAACTATCTGAAAAGGACAATTGCTGACATTTAAAAGTTTTGTTCTGAAGTGGAATAAAAAGCTGACATTTCAAAATTTTCCATAGAATGAAAGTTCCATTTTTTAAATCCAGAACTATTGAAGCATATCATTTTGATAAATGAAAAACTTTATTTCAGTAAGTTGAAACATAATTTTGTAGTATAAAATATTAAATATTAGCTTATATTAAATATTCATTTCAATATAGTATATAATCTGAACAACAAGTCTTGAAATGATAAACTCAAACTACGTTATACCTTATCAAAATAAAACATTGTTATAAAAAAACAGAAGTTGAAATGATTTGTTTTAACTTTTTTCCATTGAAGGTATAATTGGAATTGACATGTTCCCACAAAAACATATCAGTTTTGACAAAACTGCATTTCCTGACAGAAAATTGTTCTGTTGAACACATTTCAACTAGCACTAGTGTTCAGGTTTTGAACTTCCACAAGATTTGCTTTGAGTAGCATCCTATTATGGTACCTCAACTAGCACAGTTTGGCTTGTTGGTGGAGGCTGAGAGAACACCCTCACTTTTTTTCCACAGTTCAAGCCCCAGCCTTTTCCTTCCCATAATCCACTGTTTATTGCCTTTTGTCAGTCTTCTTTAAGGATTTTATTTCCAAGTAATTCAGTTCCAGTGATGTGATAGGTGCAGTATTCAAGTTTCAGCTGTGGTTATAAATCATATCTCATGTCAAGAGCAATACAGACACTGTCAGGAGCTCCAGGAGGCATTGTGCTTCACTAGTTCCTGAACTGCAACAAGGCCACATCTGTACTTCCATACAACAGCTCATGTTGCATTCTTTCACCGTGATGGGGCAGCTTCACTGGCTCATGTGTGTAAAATAGAGAACAGGAGAACCAGGGCCAGTGCTGTCCGTGGGTCTTCCCCCTCACCTTCCTTTGTGTTCTTAGAGGCTCCATGGAATGGTGGTGGCACAGGGCCCTTGTAGTCATCAGTGCAAGTACTTCAGTTGTGCCAGTCCCCTGTAAAAGAATGAAGTGAAAGGGGGAGAAAAGGGGACCTGTCACCCTCTTTCTCATTCACTTCTTGCTGGGTCGGGCATAATTATAACCTGAGCATATAAAACTTTAACTAAAGCAGACTGCTGTTTATCTTTGTAACTAACTAAGGCCTGCTCATTAGCACTGCTTATTTAAGAAAAAAAATCACTAGAAGAGCAGGAGGGGAAGGATGCACATCAGAGTGCCAGGAAAGGCCCACATGGTTTAAACACAGACCACAACAATGAAATGGAGAGTGAGAAGAGCCTGGTGTGTTTCTGGGCCAACAACAATTGCATCATGAGCGATTCAGGATCTTTTATCTGAGAGTCGTGTGACACAGAGTATGAAATATAATTATAGAAGAAGCAAAGGAGGGGGTTAGTTAATTTTAAGTACCACCAGTGCAGCAGCACCTTCTGCATTCTTGTAGGGTCTGACCAACAAACTTTCTAAATAGCCCAAATGTAACAGGGTGCGGGAAGAACTGGGTAGTTAATTAAGAAGTTGTGTGGAGAAAAAAAGAAGAAAGAACTGCTACATGTATCTGTCGGGGAAGTGTTAATGGAAAGGATGCCTGAGAAAAAATTGCCTCTAAACTTCAAATACTCCTCCAGCAATCCATTTCTCATGCATCTATAATATTATAGCTAGTGATAACATTGTTTGTTCACAGTCGAATCACACCCAAACGTCTGGTGCTGTTTGGAATTTTTTCTTCCCACTTGCTTGTTTGTTTAACACCTTCCATTTTCTTATTCCTGGCAACCATGTAGTAACAATATGCCATGGCCAGGAAGTAGTACAATAATTTATATTAGCGATGCTGGCCTTCTTCCATCTACATATAACAGGTGATGAAGACTGTAGCTCCTATGTGCTGAAAGTGTATGGTTTTTTCACCAAAACCACTGGCTTAGCTCGCAACTCTAGTGGCTTTCTAACAATGTTTATTCATCTAGTTCAGTTCAGAACACTGCAGGATTTGTTAACAGCCCAGGCAGATTTTGTTACCGTAGGTACATTGTATCAGCCAGAGCTGTAGCAATAGCATACTTTGACTCTTTTCTTTGTTATGAAATACATGAGTGAGAGCCTCTATCTCCCAAATTCACAAAACTGTTTAACGGCACTTCAGGCTTGGGCATTTGCAATTCCTGAAGGTAGGTGAAATTATGTTTGATTGTTTTTTAAACTAACCCTGCAAATAAAACTGGTGAATTCTGTCCCGACTCCTAATTTGGAGAGGATGCCTGATAGAATGTAATGCTGTAAAATTTTACACTTCAGAAAAACATAAGGTATACAGGATAAAAAGGTTGGTTTTGTTTGTTTGTTTGTTTGTGTGTTGATGTTGTAAAATGTAAAATGTTTTGTTTGGCAGTGATACAGAGGAGCTTCCAGTTGAGACAAGCTTAGCATAACTGAAGTTAGTTTAGCTAAAGGGAGGCAGTCTAGTGGATAAGATACTGGCATGGGCCTCAGAAGACCTGGCTTCAATTCCTAGCTCTGATACTGACCTGCTGGGTGACCAAGGGTAAATCGCTTATCTCCCTGTACATCAGTATCTCCATTTGTAAAATAGGGATAAAGGCCTCCTTTGTAAAGAGCTTTGAGATAAAAAGTGCTATGTAATAGTGAGTTGTTATTATTAAATGAAGTTTGTCTTTGACTCCTCTAAACGTTCTTGGGCCCAAATTATCCCTGCTGTAACTCCACTGAAATGAATTGGATTATATCAAGGGTGAATTTGGTCCTCAATCTTTACCTCCAGGTGCTGAGGAAGAAAATTAGCTTAACATCAACCTTTCTCTCTCTGCTACCCTTCCTGATCATGATCTAATGAAACTAGGCATGTTCCTAGAAAGTAGAAAATGCCTCTAAGAAGTGCTTTTAAAAGGATCAAATTGACTTTTTACATGAGGCTACTACCCTGAAACCCTAGTGTCAATGACATTAGGGAATTCTACTTTGACATTAACAGTCTGATCCTTTGTTCTTCTGTGTATCTTTAACCACTAATGAAGTCAGTGGAAATTAAGACGGCTAAGTATCAGTACGACTCCCCAAACGCTACCAGATTTTTGACATTTTGGGATTCAGGGTGTAAGCCTATGAACACCTTAGAAAAAACAAAGAGAAAGAGGAATAGTAGCATGGCTTCTCCAGAAGGTTAACAGATTGATGGCATTAATAAGATTTCCAAGAATATTGCACGAGGTTAATCTACCACTATCCTGAAGTCATCCATCAGCTGTACATTGCCCTCAGCAATAGGTGTGATGTTACCAACTAGAGGTTTTTTGTTTTGTCCTGCATTGTGTTTTGTGATGTTAGAATTAGGGTACAGGATGTCTGTGGTTCAGTATGTTGTGAACATAAGTAATTAAAAAATGTTTTCTAGGAAAGGAACCAGAGCAGGTATCTACACTGTATTCTTGTTCTACTTATTATTTTATAACTTTGATTTTATAAACTTCTCTTACTGGATACAGTAGCTTGCAGTGCTTGCATTGGTGGGTGTGTTTAATTCCTTCCCTGGTGAAACAGGGACTAACATCCTCAGAAGCAGCTCAGATAAGACCTTAAGTACACAGACTGACCAGTAAGAACACGTCAATGAAACCCATAGCAGCACAAGTGGCAACATGTGCAAAACTAAGCCTGCATAATGGATATTTAGTCTTCGAATATACTTTTTTGTTTTCTTAATACAGAGATTTATCTGAGGCATATCCTCATATGCATCTAGATGAGATGCGATAAATCGATCTCTGATACATCAAGCGCTACCCGCCGATCTAATCCGATCCAGCAGATAGTGTAGCCATACCCTTAGATCAATAAGACACACAGATTTTTTGTCTCAATTTTTGGGTGTTTAACTTCTGTGTGTTTTGATGAAGCTTGAAATTAATTCATTCTATATAGTCTATCATTTTGTTTTACCAGTGGGGTAACGGCTATTTTTATTTTAATGTATGCCTTCTGTTTGCTGCTGCTATTACCAAAAAATGATTTACAGTATAAAAAAATTACTACTTCTCAGTAATGTGTTTTTAAAGCTACTAATAAAGCCTTTTGTGATCTGCCACTTTTGCTAGCCTTCAGCTTGTTGTTTTAATATTGTTAGCTTCTGGTTGTTGTTGATGACTCCCCCTGCATTCATGCTAACCTGGAATCCTAATGCAGTTAATCTGTTTTAAGTGTCTGTTTGTGAGTCTAGACTAGAAGAAAGCCATGAAAAATTCTTGTGCCAATGTAATTGGCCTGAATGGCTCATGCACCACTGGCTGAGTAAATCAGTTTGTGGTGCTACTGGAGTTAAAAATAATGGCCAAGAAAATTAGAAACGAGCCTTAAATTTACTGATAATTTTGGAAAATGTCGGAAGCCAGTTTGTATGCAGCTTCACTTACTATGCTCCACTGACTTTTAATATGCCCCATTTTTTTTCACAGTCCAAAATTATCTGCTTTGCCTTCAGTGAGACTGTCCTCTCAGTATAGGATCAGATTAAATAAAATAATAAACATATATATAAATTTAGATGAACAATGTGCAAACTAAACATATTTACAATGTATCTTCAGATTTTGCATCTATACCTTGGAATATACAACTGTGATATTAAATGTGCTCAGTAATCTAAGCAATGTGCTATATAATTAATAAACATTTAATGGCATTGATTTGTATAGCGTGGTTCATTGCACTCCTTATCAGTATTGAGCAGATGGGACATAACTATGAAAAATTATATTTTAAACATGACTACTGTACTTGAATTATATTTGAAAAATTTGCTTCAGTGAAGCACTTACAAATATAATTTAAGTTGCAGACCAAGCCCTCAAAGTTAAGGTATTTCTTCTGTGCCAAGTACAATGATATTTAAATGATGACTCAAAAGCATATTATAAGATTTACAAAAAAAGACAAAAAATCCTGTGTGTCATAAGAAAGCATTGCTTAAGATGTCGTTGTGCAATATAATGTTTGATTCTTTTTTCAGTATTTAGCAAATCCTTTTTTAATACCATCTTTAATAATGTTGTATCAAGGACGATTTTTGATTGAAATTTAGGATTACAGCACAGTTTGTCCATTGAAATATGTATACTTAAAGTATAATCTCATACAAAATATAGATTGTCTGTAGTCTCTGAAATTAAATCTAAAAAAACTGAGGTCAAACTTTCATTATAATCCACTACTGCAACAAATTTCTGAGCAGTAAATGGGTTGACATATCGGGGAGGGAGATGATCCAGAAAGAGATTGTCTGTATTGTCAGTAACTCCTACTTTTAGCACTTTTTATGGCTTGGCCTTGTTCCCTTTGAAATCTTTAGACAAGACCCCTGTTGACTTTAATGGAAACTGAATCAACACATAACAAATGTATTTAGAAGAAATAAGAGTATTAATGCACCATGACAGGTTTTGCAATATGGCTTCCCTGATATCCTTCACACAACTTACTCACCTGTGTGAAAATGACAGCTGCCTTGTCTTCATTAAGATTTTACCTTCTGTTAACGTGAGTTAAGAATCTACCTTTCTCTTAGTGAAGACATGGCCTCAGAGGCATCCACTATGCTCCATAGATGCTTAACATATTTCTCCCAGTCTTTCTTGTGTCCTCCTGCATCCTTCTTGAGTGACCAGATGTTCCTATTTTATAGGGTCAGTTCCGATATTTGGGCATTTTCTTCAATGGGCACCTATTATTCCCCACCCTCCTGTCTTGATTTTTCACACTTGCTGTCTGGTCTCCCTACCTGTGATGTAAACCTAAACACTAAAGATCTAATGCATCATGGTTTGACGCCTTGTGTAGCCCTCGACACCATAGCAATGTGTGTGTAAAGTGCTACCAAGTCAGACTGGTAGTGATTTATACCCTTTTTCCACTGGTGTCAATGACTACACAAGCTACAGGGTAAAGAGGAATAGAGCCCCAGTAAAAACATTTGCATTCCTGTCATTGTGTATGTAAGGCACAGGATCTGCCATCACAAAGGACCAAATTTTGGAATCCCTACTTGAATAAAACTACATAATGGGAGTTATGCCAGAATAAAAACTTCAGGATTTGACCTACAGCCACTGAATTCCTTCCTGGTTTCTTGAAAAAAAAATCAAACAGATGAAAGAAGAGAAAAAAGAAATCATAGCAGCTTATTTTATTTCTCCATCACAGAAGGCAATTCCTAAATCCTAATTTATATTCATTTTCCCTAGAGAGTGTTAATCATGATTAAGGCTATGTAGATGGCCACTGAGGACAGCTGCTATTTATTTACACATTAGATAAATAAATAAACAGATTTAGAACCATCAAGTTATGCAGAAAGCTAGTCTATTTCATGGTGCATTCATTGCTCATTCCTCCTCCATTAGCCAATTATATTTCATCTTAAATTGGGCCCTTATGCTGTGTCCATAACTGGTAGCACAGACCTTTTTACCCATGCAGACTTCTATAGTTTGAAGTGAACATCCACATGAGTACAAGGGTCCATGCTAGTGGATCCTGATGGTGGAGGAGAGCCTTAGGAACCAAAGCTGTAAACCTTTGCACGGTGCTTGTCTTTCTGCATGTGAGAAATTCAGTTGACTTAACTGGGACTATTGATTCAGGTAAATTTAAAGAAATGTAGTGAGGTCAGTGGGACTCTACTCACATGTGTAAAGTTAAGCACATATGGAAGCATTCGCCAGTTCAGAGCCTTAGACTGGAAATTCTTTGTGTCAGGGACTGTGTCCTCCCAAGCATTTTCAGAGTATCTAACACAGTGGGGCCTTGGGAATTAAATCCATGAGCAAGGGGTAATGCATAGTGAGGCTACTCTGTAAGCAGACCAGGGACTGAAATTTTAGCTTGATCCAGCTTTAAGTCCCTGATTTGCCTGATTCAGAACAAAGTCGGAATTAGTGAGCGCACTAACTCCCAGGCTACTGGGGTGTGGGAATCTTTCATGCTGGAGCCACTCCACTTTGTATAGTCATTGAGCCAGAGAGAGAGTGAGTCCATAGCCCAGTTGGAGCAACTTGTCTGGGCTGTGGGAGACACATGGACTCTTACTGTAGCAGAGCAACAACTTTCCCATTTTCTCAGTCAGCCTTGAATGCTGCCATGTGAAATTCTGGGAGACTAAGGGCTTGTCTTCACTACCCGCCGGATTGGCGGGTACTGATCGATCTACTGAGGATCGATTTATCACGTCTCATTTAGATGCGATAAATTGAACCCCAAGGCACTCCCCATCAACTCTGGTACTCTAGCTCACTGAGAGGAATAAGCGGAGTCAACAGGGGAGCCTGCTGCCACCGTGAGGACGCCAGGTAAGTCAACCTAAGATGCACCGACTTCAGCTACGCTATTCACGTAGCTGAAGTTGCATATCTTAGGTCGACTCCCGCCTCCGCCCGCTAGTATAGACCTGGCCTAAGGCTATGTTTACCGTGCCGTGGTAAGTCAACCTACGCTATGCAACTCCAGCTAACTGGAGTCCATGTACCTTAGGTCGAGTTACCATGGGGTCTACACCACTGGGAGTGAGGTCAACAGAAGAAACTCTCCCATTGACTTACCTTACTCTTCTCATAGGAGGTAGAGTACAGGGGTCGACTCGAGAATGATCTGCTATCAATATGTCAGGTCTTCACTAGACCCACTAAATTGACCACCAGTGGATTGATCTCAGAGCATTGATTCTGGCTGTAGTGAAGACCTGCCCAAAGAGAAAGCACAAACTCTTATTGCAGAGTAGTAACTGAACATGCAGTCATGAGCAGGAGACTCTACAGAAGACTGGATTTCTCTAGTGTTAGCGGGACAGGTAGTCAGAGGTTCCACAGAAGATTTGAGAGGTTTGCATGCAGCACTGATGCTGCCTTTGCAGATGCAGAGGGAAGTAAGTAGTACTGAGGAAGACACAGTAATTATTCTCCTCAGTCAACCCTTTTGTGCTGCAGCTGCAAGCGTGAGCACTCAGGAGCCAGGAGAGACATTTTGAATGGTATGAGTGACAAAGAGTCCTGTGGCACCTTAAAGACCAACAAAAGTATTGAAGCATAAGCTTTCATGGGCGAATACCCACTTCGTTGGATGCAACATGTGATGAATGGTATGAGTTAAACATTCATACAGTCATTGAAATATAGGGCTGGAAGGAACAGCAAGAGGTCTTTTAGTGTATACCCAACACTGATGCAGCCGTAGGCGTGCAGACTGGGTCTGCCCAGGCAAACCCTAATGCAGGGGTGGGCAAGCTCATCCTGCCCGGCGTGCCTGAGCGGCCGGCTAGGAAGGCTCCTCCCTGCCCCACCCCCACCCCCACCCCTGCCTTCCCCCGGGGCCTCAGCATCCCACATCCGGGAGCGGCCCTGGACAGTGTTGCAGTGACGTGGCTCCGGTGGGCCCTCAGCTCCTGCCACTCAGAGCCACGTGATAAGGGCTCTGAGCTGAGCTGCGCACTCCTGCAGGCCAAGCGGTAAGAGCTCAGGCCTCGCCAGAACTGCAGCACTGTCCAGGGCCACTCCTGGACGCAGAGCATTGAGGCTCCAGGAGGTGGGGGGGTAAGTGGCATGGTAAGGGGATAGGGAGCGGCAAGTGGGTGGATGGGGCAGAGGTTTGGAGAGGAGCAGACAGGGGATCTGGAACAGGGGGGGTTGGATAGGGGGTGGGGTTCCAGGGTGATGGTTAGGGGCAGGGGTCTCTGGAGGGGGCAGTCATGGAGCAGGGGGGTTGGATGAGGCGTGGGAGTCCAGCAGATCTGTCAGGGGGTGGGGCAGGTGGATAGGGGTCAGGGCAGTCAGGGGAAATATAGGGGGTAGGATCCTAGGGGGACAAGGAGCAGGGGGGTGGGGGTTTTGAGGGGGGCAGTCAGGAGGCAGGAATTGGGAGGGAGTGGATGAGTGCGGGGCAGGGCTAGGGCAGGGGTCCTTGGGTGCACACCCTAATGTCATAGACTGTGCATGCCTATGATGCAGGCCCAGGTATACATTAATCTTCCCTAGTGGAAGTATTTGCACAAACAAGTGTTTGCACAACCTGTTCTTAAAAGCCTCCAATGACAAGGATTCCACGGCTTCCTTTTTTTAACTTATTACAGTACTTATCTATCCTTATGGTCAGAAAGTTTTTCCTAGAATCTAACTTAAATCTCCCTTTCTGTTGATTAAGTCAATAACTGCTCGTCCTTTCTTCTTTAGATATGGAGAACAATCAATTATCATCCACTTTATAACAGCCCTTATTTGACGGCGTTTATCAGGTTCCCTCTCAACCTTCTCTTCTCAAGACTAAACAGCCCAGTGTTTTTTAAAACATGTTCTCATAGCTCAGGTTTACTAAACCTTTTATCATTTTTAAAGATAGGTGCTGTTTGCCCTTGTCCAAGGCACTGAAACCTCACCTGTCCTCCAGGAGTTCTCAAAGACAATTGCTAATGGCTCCAAGATTGATTCCTTAAGTACCCTAGGATGAATGTCATCAGATCCTGCTGACTTGAATATATCTAACTTATCTAAATATTCTTTAGCCTCTGCTTTCACCATTTTGGCTTGTGTTCCTTCCCCATTGTTTAATATTAGTGGTGTTAAGTGTCTAGTCTCCATTAACCTTTCCAATGAAGCAAAATAGGTATTAGACACCTCATTCCTTCTCATGTCATCCACTATTAGTTCTTCTTCTCTGCTAAGTAATGTACCTACACTTTCCTTCATCATTCTCCTGCTAATAATATATTTATGAGACTACTTATTGCCTTTTATGCCCCTTGCTAAATTAAATTTATTTTGTGCCTTAGCTTTTCTGAGTTTGTCCCTATATACTTGTGCTAGTCTTTCATATTCCTCTGTAGCAGGTTGTATATCTTTCCATTTTTTGGAAGACTCCTTTTTGATTTTCAGGCCAATAAAGAGCTCCTGATGCAGCCATTTTGGCTTCTTCCTATATTTTTTTCACAACAGGATAGTCTGTTGTTGTGCTTTAATATTGCTCTTTGACAAAATGACAATACTCATGATCTCCTTTTTCTTCCCAGGTGACCTTATCTACCAGTTTGCTGAGTTTGTTAAAGTCTGCTTCTTTGAATTCCATTTTCCTTGTTCTGCTGCTCTCGCTCTTTCCTTTCCTTAGCATAATGAAATATCTCATTTTATGACCACTTTCACCCAACAATCTTTGAATGTGTAAACAATTCTTTCCCATTAGTCAGAATCAAGTCTAAAATGGCTATCCCTCTGGTTACTTCCTCCACTTTCTGAAATAGAAAGCTATCCCCAGTACAGTCCAAGAACTTATTGGACATTCTGTATTTTGCCATATTACTTTTCCAGCAGATGTCTGGATAGTTAAAGACCACTATTAGTACCAGGCCTTGTGTTTTGGATATTCCTATTATTTGTTCTAGAAATGCCTCATCTAGCTCCTCCTCCTAATTTGGTGGTCTAAAGTAGACCCTATCAGAACATCATCCTTATTTTTTAATCCTTTTATCTTTACCCAAATAATTTCAAACGGCCTGCCTCTTCTCCTTCTGGAATTCAGAACAAGGGTATATATGCTTGCTGTACAGTATAATGCATCACCTCATCACTTTTTTACCTGCTTCTCCTTCCTAAATAAACTATACCCCCACACTAATATCTCAGTCATGAGATTTATCCCACCAATTTTCAGTGATGACAATTAAGTAGTAATTTAGCTTTATGTACAATATATCTAGTTGCTCCTGTTCATTCCCAATACTCCTTGCATTCATGTGTTGACATTTAAGATGGTGAACAGATTTTCCCATTGTTTTCCTTCTTGCTTTGGCTATGATAAAGTAATTTTTCATTCCCATCTCACCCCCCAAAAGTCTATCCCTCTGGTAAGGCTGCCCGTAGGGTTTTGTCACATGTAAAATTTGAACCTAATTTAGAGCCCTCCTCACTTGAAGAAACACAAACTAAACCTGAAAAGTTGATACTTATTCAGAATTCATGTTGTGACTTTTCTGTGGTTCTTTCAACTTCAGGAAGCTGGTATATGGTTTGAACCCAAGCCTACTTTGATAAGATTAGAAGGTGTTGTATATGTATTTCTTTTATAAACATTTCTGATTTAAATGAGTCATACTTCTACTCACTTAAAACCTATCTCCTTGAAGTTGTTTTATTCTTTAGTTAAACTAATCCATTGCTGTGAATTGTTTGGGTAAATTTATTTAAGATAGAAGACTGTTGTATGTTGATCCCCTTAGAGGACAACAGCTCTAATATCTCTGGATGGTCCAGGAGAGGGTTGGACTGTGCCCAACATGTGTTTTGGGGGAAAATCCCAGGACTGGGATCACCCTGAAAATGGTAAACAAGGCTGGTGGAAGCCAGTGAAACTGATGTTCAGGTGTATTCCACAACCAGGGATCACCAGAATAACATCTGACCACAGTCCTTTTCTAGCTAAATGATCCCTGACACAGCATTGTGCCTGGGATGGTAAGCGGGGGGTTGATATGCAAGTAAATTTTACAATCACGCATCAGGAAATTTCATCCCTCCCCTGCCTTTTTTTTTAAGAGAGATAGGGTAATTAGAACTGAACTCTATATTCCAGATGAGGGCATACAACTAATTTAGATATCATTTAATATTTTCTCTCCCAGCACTTTTTTCTGCATACACATGCACTGTTTCTGATCATTACAATTAACTTTTACAGAAGGAACAGAGAATTCCAAGTTCAGTTTCTTGCAGAGAAGTAAAGGAAGAACTGCTGTTCAAACACTGCTTTATAATGGGAAAGAATTGTTCTCTGTGGGTCTGGATGAGTATGTTGATACTGATATCTATTCAGACTATTTACTAAAGCTTTTCTGTTCAACTTTTGCAGCCTATGAAACTGTTGGTAAAACACATTTAGCACATTGTCAAGATTTGATAAGATTTTTTAAAGATAGCTTGATGCTTAATGTGTTTTCTTTTATTAGTTTAAGTGCTAGTTTAAATTAAAAAACCCTTGTCTAGTGTCTCCAATGACATAACTTTCTGTGGTGCTATATCTGTCATTGTTCTAATTAACAAAGCCCTGAAGCTTTAGTATAGAATTGCTTTGTAATATATCTTATGCTTTAACAAGTTGATGTATTTCATTGATAATATACAACGTAACTTCTTAATTAAAAGAAATTTCATGTTGATGTTGTTAAAGGTTATAGGTGAAATCCTTCTTTCTGGGTGACCTGCTGATTTCCCACGAAATTGGTGGTGAAATCTCCTCTGGAGGGTGGTCTAAGCACTGCACTATTGTGAGAGGGATGTAGAGTTGTAGGGCCTATTCAACAGAATGATCACATCTTTAACTTTAAACTCCTTCTCAATCCATCTCTATACAGTTACATTTACACTTTTCCTTAAGTTAAACACAAGCTTAAATGTTTGCAAAAGCAGGGCTTTGTATGCTCTCACTGTGTGCTCTCAGAATCAGAGGCTTCATTCTTATCCTCGGTGTGCTAGGAAGAAGACATCATGAAGGAAGAAGACATCATGGTTAGTTCTCTAAAGACATCCTTGCAGTGTGCAGCTGCAGTCAAAAAAGCAAACAGGATGTTAGGAATCATTAAAAAAGGGATAGAGAATAAGAAGGAAAATATATTATTGCCCCTATATAAATCCATGGAATGCCCACATCTTGAACACTGCTTATAGATATAGATATATATACTGTCATTAGAAAAGGTACAGAGAAGGGCAACTAAAATGATTAGGGGTTTGGAACGGGTCTCAAATGAGGAGAGATTAAAGAGGCTAGGACTTTTCAGCTCGGAAAGAGGAGACTAAAGGGGATACAGTAGAGGTACATAAAATTATGAATGGTGTGGAGAAAGTAAATAAGGAAAAGTTATTTACTTGTTCCCATAATCTAAGGACTAGGGGCCACCAAATGAAATTAATGGGCAGCAGGTTTAAAACAAATAAAAGGAAGTTCTTCTTCAAACAATGTGCAGTCAACCTGTGGAACTCCTTGCTTGAGGAGGTTGTGAAGGCTAGGGATATACACAAACAAATACTTGTTACAGAAGTAGAACCCGTGACCTTTTAGGAGAGTCAGTGAGGCCAGCACTTATTCAAAAGCCACTAAGCAATCTGCCACGCCGTGGCAGTTAAATAACTGATTCTGGTGAATGCCAGTCATATGGGGAACTGGCCTATGTTGTTGATGGGTATCACCACACAGAGAAGTATTAAAGATTTTAAGATGGCAGTAAGCTCTGCACGTCTAGCATGTAGAAATGGCCCAGCAAATCTGGCCACATCTAACACCAAGAAACACTGGGAGACAATAAAGTATGCCACCAACTTTAAGGACACCATAAGTGGGTACTAACGCGATATAACACCACCATTTATTGGGTCTTCTTGCCCTCACTTACTAACTAACTCTCCTTTCTTGCCTCCTTCTCTGAGGGCCTAACTGCTTGCATGCCAAATGTTCTTCCTTTAGGAAACCATCTTCTGATCATATGGATGTCAATGGGAATCTTGCTCTTGATTTTAAATGGGAGCAGGAATAGGCCATTGCTGTGACAAAACACATTTGCTCTTGCTAGCACTCAAGTTACTTAAGACTAGATTGTGGCGACTTCTGGTACCTTACTCCTGAAATACACCCATTAACTTCACATATCGGTATCGCAGACCATTGGAACTACAGGGGGGAATCTCCTCATCCGCTAGCCTCTGATGGTCATTATCAGGTAATTAACAGCTTTGTCTGAAAAGAAGAAGTGGGGAGGTATTTTTTTAAAAAATACCTTATGATCGTATTCAAAATTGCAGATGAGCAATAGGGATGGGGCATGAAACAAGAGCAGGAGATGGACCAAGAATGAGTGACAGAGAAAACGTAGGTGAGAGAGATAGGGATAGTGGCGGGGGGGGGGACTGCATCCTTATGAAAGCACCTACAGAATATAATAAAGATTACATAAATAGGGTTCTGTAGATGTTATTGGGTTTTATAGACATACAGGATTTAATAGAGAATGATCTCCTCTCTGTAGGTGTCTGAACCATCCCCAGCAGATTTCTATAGAAGCTCTATAATTCTTTACTGAATTCAGAAAAATCTCACGTTCATGAAAGTGTCTCTCATAGAACTTGACAGCTATGTTATTCCCAACCTACCTAGCTATGATCACAATAATTACAGTTATCTTGTCACTGGACACTATAACAAGGGAACCAAGTTGGGGGCTTGAATTAGCCGCCTGCTCAAGACTTTAACCTCTTTATCACAGATCTTTAGTGACCCATCCAAGGGCTTTTCTACACAGGGGGTTCACTATGCAGTGACTTGTAATGCACTGGCTGGTGCACCGTAGGGAACCCACAGTGACACCATACACCTCACCAGCTGTTTCCTGTTCAAGCCATATCACTGTGTAAACACACAATAAAAGGTTGTGTGGAATAAGCCGTCAGTATTCTGGGCAGATATCCTATGGTCCTTTGCCTTGATTCTGGACTCTGTGCAAATGACTGAGGATCAGTATTGTTCAGCCATGCTTTGCTGTTAGAAATGTTGGCACACTATGAAGCTCAGAGTTGGGAGGGCAGGACAAGGGCAAAAAAAAAAAATCAGATTGTTGTGGAGGGCAGGGGTCAGATGATACCTTCGAAAAGGTGGTGTTTTGAACGAGAAAAATGCAGCTCATAAGTGTTCCCAAATTCTGAATATCAAAAAACCTGACAGAATTACTTTTGTATATTGCATTGTTCCTCACAAACAAAAACCTAGTCAAACAAACAAAATACTTGAAATCTAATTGAAACAGAATACCTTGGGTTAATGGGGAAAGCACAAACAGCATTTCTAGTTCAATTTTGTCTCAGAGTCTGTTAAATAACTTGGAACCAAGAATTAGGCAACTGATAGTGGTTTGTCTTTTTCTGCCTAGCCAATAATATCTGAGTGTTAGTTAAATAGCCCCTGATGTAGACAAAGTGATCCAGCTGATACTGCTTTAACATACACCATCAACAAAGTGCATTACTTTACAGACAGTGAAGAATAACTTTCAGATTGACAACAGGAAAAAGCACGCTCTTAAAAGAAAAAAATATAGAGAGAAATATTTTGGTATCATTATCAAAAGTTTAGTAATGTGTGTATATCACATGGTTAGTGTGCCTACATACATACTCATGGCCTGCATTTTTGAACTTGTAAATTACTGGCACAACTTTTCCTCTGAAATTATTTTCACCCCTAATTTAAGTCATTTAGATGCCAATCAGATACTCAGATGTTTAGATTAACTAAACTGATTCTGAACTTACTTGTGTCTGCAAATTGCATGCCCAGGTAACGCTGGTTGACAAGCTGTGTGTATATGTATTCAGGGGTGGCGCCAGCTTGTTTGCCTCTGTGGGCGGCCTTCAGGAGTATGCCTGCAGGAGGTCCATTGGTCCCGTGGCTTCAGCTACCCACTGTCAAAATGTCTCCAAAACCATGGACCAAGAGGACCTCCCTCAGAAGCTGCTGCTCCGATGACTGCCGCAAGGGCCGCCCCTCCATGGTTCGCCAGAGGAGCTGCTGCTGAAATGCCGCCTAGGGCAGCAAAAAGCCACCCCGCAAATACTGCTGCGCTAGGCGACCACCTAGGTCACCTAGTGCTTGCACCAGCCCTGTGTGTATTTGTGTATCTTCTACTAGCAGCACAGATGCCTTTCTCCACTAGCACCAAAGATGCCTTTCTCCACCTGTGTACAAGCCATGAAGCCAGAAGAGACCATTAAATCATCTTTTCTGAAGTCCAATATATCACAGACAATTTCATGCTGTATAGAGCCCGATAACTAGTTTGGCTGAAGTATGTCTTCTAGAAAAGTGTCCAGTCTTGATTTGAAAAAATCAGATGATGGAGAATTCATTACTTAGTTAATCACCCCAGTTAAAAGTTTGTGAGTAGTATTCAACTTGATTTTGTTTGTCTTTACCTTCCAGACGTTGGTTCTTGTTATGCCTTTCTCCAATAGATGAAAGATCCCTTTAGTACCTGGTATTTTCTCCTTGTAAAAGTCCTTCTACACTGTAATCAAGTCCTCTCTCAAACTTCTCATTCTGCTAAGCTTATCACAAAACTCTTTACCTCTCTCACTGTAAGGCTTTTCCCTTCAGCCTTCAAATAATTTGTGTGGCTGTTTTCTGCACCATCTCCCTATTATGAACATATTTTTTAAAATGTAGATACCAGAATTGTATTTAGTATTTTAGTATGTTTCACCAATAACACAGTAGTAAAAATCACCTCCCTGCTTCTACTCACTACTCCCTTGCTTATATGAAATATGACATTCCAAAAATGTCAGAATAGGACATTTCAACATTGTGTGAATTTTTTTTCCAGAATGAAATTTCAACAAAATCAACACAATTTCATGAATTGTTGTTACTGTGGCAAAACTGCATTCTTTGAAGAAAATGATTCTATCAAAGTTTCTCTGACCAGTCCTAGGGCCACCAGAAGAGTGATTCCTCCCTTAACCTGGCCAGGAGTGGGTTATTGGATTCACAGTTATGTGAGGAAGGTTTCCAGTTCCAAATGTGATGTTGTAAAGATGAAGTGTCTTTTGGTAATGAAAAAAACTTTATAATAATTGCCCTAGAGCTTTATGGTAACATTTTTTTCTCAGATAGACTGTACTCGTGCTACAGGAGAGGACAGAGTTGTGTTCTGTCATCTGCTGATTTAAAAGAAGAAAAACAGAATGTCTTCAAGACTATTGTAAAGGGTCCCAAGATATTAGTTACACCAGAAAACATTCAGGAGTTGAAGACTGATGAGAGACTTGTGATCTGAGAGTTTTCAGGGTTACTTTTGGTAGAATTTTCTTCTCTCACTTGTCTTTCTGCTTCTATTAACCAGTTATCCCCAGGCACAAGAAGACGTAATGACCCAATTTCCAAAAATGAGCTGTAATCACTAAATAATTTTTTTCGAAAACATTGGACAATAAAGTCTGAGATCCTGATGGAAAAAACACTGATTAGGGCAACAGCCTCAAGGAGATTGTTATTCCAACATTTGCTGTGACAAGAACAAATTACATATGTGGAAACTTGCATCACTCAGGTCTATTAAGCAGATACCTTCCAGGCTAGATGACTCTTATCACTAACTGTAAGGTTTCGATTCTGAACCTCATCTACTTGATGTAAGAGTTTAGGTGGTTGCAACTTAAAATGGATATCGGTCTCCTGTGTCTTTTAGATCAGGAAATAGGTTGAAAAGCCTTCTAGTTCAGATAGCACAATCTTTCTTTATTATCATTATTTCCCACTGTAGACTTGATCTTAGAGGAAAGTAACACTGATCTTGTCTCAGAGGGAAATAGTTGATATTGCTACTGTCTGTAGAGAAACTAGAAGAAAGTCTACAGCAAAGATGACCTTGATTTAGGTAGATAAGAAACTGAAGAGATTAATAGAAATCTCTTTCATGGACATTTATTTGTATCTTAAAAGCTGAGATTTCTTTATAGGATTCCAGGCACTAAATAATGAAAATTATTTGGAACAGAAAGAAAGATTCAGTAGTTTCACCAACTTCAAGACTTTAAACAATAACTAACATTATACTAGATGAAGTATCAATAGTAAAGAGCATGAGGCAAAAAGGTTTAGAAACAGGTTAGATATGAATCATCCAGTCATCCTTATGTTTTCTGAAAATCATAATGACCTACAAAAATGTTCACCAGATGTGGAACATATCCTGTTCACTTTTCTCCTCTGGAAAAACAAACAAACAGACCTATGTAGGGGTATGTGCAAAAATAGGGATTGTTCCATTCTCAAACACATGAGGGATTCATCCATGCAGTAGTCATAAAACCCACAGAATATATAATACAGTTACAGAAATTGTATCCAGTCCTCAGGATCAGCTGGTAACCAGGATGGTCAGCCATCAGAATGAAAGAAAACCATCTCAAAAAGATCTCAGAGAGATAACTATGTTAGCCACTGCATGCATTCGATGAAGTGGGTATTAGCCCACAAAAGCTTATGCTTCAATACTTTTGTTAGTCTTTAAGGTGCCACAGGACTCTTTGTCACTATCTCAAAAAGAATAACAATACTGAAAGCCAGTTTTGAAGAACAAACAGTGACCACACCAAGAAATCCTGCAGGATAACAGTCATGGTGGAAGTAACAAGGACACTGCAAAGGAGTCATGTGGCAGTAGTAAATAAATATATCAGTAAACACAATGTCTAAGTCCATGTTACAAAATTCACATCACACAGAACAGATGTGTCCCATGCTATGAACAGCATGGAACATAACTTCATACATGTTGCACTCTTCAGGTGGATGCCCACCATCCATTGTGTATTTGGTGTTGCTGAGACAAAAAGCTAATGATAGTCTAAAAAAGTTTCTTCCAGATCCATTAATTACTATGGTTTCACATACACGTTTTGTCTTTGCACTTAACACAGACCTTTGAATTGAGCCTATTGTTTGATACCTATTAACCCTTAGGGTTAGTAAGTACTACCCGACTGATGCATCTCAGAGGTAAAGAATCAAAGAAGTAATAACTTTTTTTTCTAACATTGATCAAGGAACTCCATTAAGGATAAGGAAACCAGTTTTAAATATGTAAAGAAACAGTTTAGATTACCTCTCAGTGCTAGTTTTCACAGTATTGAATTATTTAGACACGTGGGGGTTACCAGGCTTCACCAATACTTTAAAACGACCAAGCACAGGAATTACTTTCTTAATGTAAATCACTACAATTGTTCAGAATCTGTAAGCAATACATTATGGAAACAGCCCAGGTAACTAGATTCACGCAGAAATGACACAGCTGAACCAGTATCTAGCAGCTCAGTGAAGTGTGGTTGCTCTCAAGGGGTGCAAATGTCAACATAGCAAAGCAGTTCAAGAACAGGGTGCGCTAAACTGCAATTATCTTCACTCTGGACAGTAACATGAGAGACAGTGACATAATGTGCCTGATTTCCAAAGTGAAGACTCATTTCAGTATATTTCGCTGAAATGTCCTAACTTTCTATACTATCGATACTGGATTTTTTTTTAGGACATTGGGCGTCCTATACAGCTCACTATGTATAGCCTAAAAACACACCGGAATCATGATTTTGGTCAGTTCACTGGAGAATATAATAATGTGCACAGTGCTTACTAGACATATGGAATGTGCAGTTTTCAGTTACATAGGAAAGCTAAGAGATGGACCTCAGTTCATAGGTATGAAGTATGAGCTAGTTCTGCAGCAGAAGAAAATATGCACAAAACATTTTTTTCCATTTATGATCCTTACGCCATGCAGAAAAAGAATATTTTAATTAAGTTTTGAAATGACTGTTTGCAACCTGATCATCTAAATAAAAGCCTGGAAATCATTTATAATAGCTATTTTATAGAACTACCAAACAAGTGGATATGCAGCAACCCAGATGCCTACTGCAGAATAATTGCAAGGGAGGGTAATATAGACCAAGTTTAGTGTCAATGTGTTCTCCAAAAGACCAAACCTGTTAAATAAAGAAAACAGGCTAACACCTTAGCACAACAAAAAATATGAAATGTAGTTTGAGGAAAGCTGGAGAAAAGGTAAGAAGAGCAACACAAATATATACTGGAACTCAAAGTAACCCATAATCTGGTGGTGTTCTTTTGTGAATCCAGATTTGTGTTTGTTTAAAATAAAAAATAAAATGACTTAAATTTTCAAAGTGGCTAGAGATTTTTGGTTTGAAATAATATAGCAAATCTATTGTGCTGTATACATACTGTGACAAAGCTCCAAGTTTGTACTTGTGGGTCCTGCGCTTCCTGGCAGATTTAGGGGCCTCAGAAACTCATCTAGGCCCCAGAGTGACTTCCCTTTCTCAGTATAATTGGCAAGAGTCACCGCCTAGCGAGTTATCTTCATCACAGGCCAGTATGGAAGATGGAAAACGGGGGGAGCCTACGCCGGCCCTCTACTCCGGACTCCAGCCCAGGGACCCTAATAGTATCAGCTAAGATGGCTGACCTTTTAGGCACAAAACACAATACAATTCCCTGGGCTACTTCCCCACAGCATTCTCCGCTTCTTCAAACTCCACTTCACCCTTACCTCAGGGCCTCCTTCCTTCTGGATGATATGTTGTCCACCACTCAGTCTCACCAACAGCACAACTTCCTCTCACAGCTCCTGACACCCACACCCCACCTGACTAACTGGGAGGTTTTTATCTGGTTCAGCCAGTCCCTGATTGGCTTCAGGTGTCCCAATCAGGCTAGCTGTTTCTATTCCTTTCTAGTAGGTTCTTAATTGGCCCCATGTGTCTTGATTGGCCTGGAGTAGCCTTTGTTTGGCTATCCAGGGAACAGGGACCTGCACACCCTGAGACTAATGTACCTGCCTTCCAGCACTCTCCTATATCCTTCTGGTCTGATTCCGTCACAATACATAGAAAAGATTTGCATATACCAGTGCTCCATTCCACATTTTTTAAATTATGTCTTTGGGAATTTACCTATAGCTCTCTCCCTTTTTGTAGAAAGTCCAAAATTACCATCTCTTGGTAGCCAATTTGGGAGCCATGTGTTTACACTTTCTCTCCATTGCTATTGTAATAAGCATATTCAAGCTTATTACAATAGCAATGGAGGGAAGAATGAAAAAAATCGGATTGAACAACAGCAAGCTTTGCTCAGCTGATCTGAAAGACTGGTGAACAGTGCATTGCTACTCCAGACGAGATGAGATGGACTGCACATCTGTTAAACTGCATGCTGCCATTGGGGATTGTAAGTCTTTTCAACACATGAAACCTTTATGTTCTCCTAATCACATTTCTCAGTATCTAGTTTTCAAATACACTAAATCACACTGTCACTTTAGCCTTTATACAGTACTATATAAGCAAGTAGGATAAGCAACCCTTTTATTTCTCTGTTTCTTTTTCATCTTTTAAATTCGTTTCTTCCTTCCTAACTATAAACAGGGCCTGAGCTAAATAAACAAAGTAGTAGCATTGCATGTCAGTGATTTGTGTCATCATTTGTGTTTTATACTGAGCCAATCTATCAGCACTGTTATGTAATTATATAGCATTATATTATTCTGTAATTGTTTCCACCCTTCCTCCTATGAATCTGCAAATTTTAAAGCACAAGTTTCATTAGGTATCAATTCCTCTGTCTCCTCCTTTCAATATTGTTGTGCTTTTTAATACTGGGATGAGGCTAATCATGGTTTATAAAACCATCTCCCTTAGTTTCCATTATATTGCAGAACATTGGTGCAGGAGTGTTCAAAACTGATCCTTCTTATGCGTTAGGTTGAATTTTGAACTGTTGCATCCTAGATTGGATTGGAACTGCAGTCCAAGTGAGTTAGCCCAATGACTGTTATTTAAGGAAATACAGGTTGCTATTTATTTGGTTTTTTGATACATTTAGTCCAAAAATTTCAGTTTGACACGTTTTCTTTGGATAGATTTGTGTTCTGGATCTTTTTTTTAACAGTTCTTACAAATCTTGCTCAATAAACTAGGTTCCAGTTCTGTGTTTTATGAACAGATGACAGCCTGTTGTTTTGTACCATATTTTGTTTTGCCAATAAATCTTAACTAAGCAATATCTATTACATGAATCATAGAACTGGAAGGACCTCGAGAGGTCATCTATTCCAGTCCACTGCACTCATGGCAGGACTAATTATCTAGACCATCCATGACAGGTGTTTGTCCAACCTGCTTTTTAAAATCTCCAGTGATAGAGATTCCACAACCTCACTAGGTAATTTATTCGAGTGCTTAACCACCCTGACAGTTAGGAAGTTTTTCCTAATGTCCAACCTAATCCTACCTTGCTGCAATTTAAGCCCATTGCTTTTTGTCTATCCTCAGAGATTAAAAAAAAAAATTTTTTCTTCCTCCTTCTTGTAACAACCTTTTACATACTTGAAAACTGTTATCATGTCCCCTGTCAGTCTTCTCTTTTCCAGACTATACAAACCCATTTTTTTCAACTTTCCCGCATAGGCCATTTTTCTAGACCTTTAATCATTTTTGTTGCTCTTCTCTGGACTCTCTCCAATTTGTCCATATCCTTCCTGAAATGTGGTGCCTAGAACTGGAAACAATACTCCAGGTGAGGCCTAATCAGAGCATAGTAGAGCAGAACAAGTACTTCTCATGTCTTGCTTACAATACTCCTGGTAATACATGAGAGAGAGGGAGTGGAAGGAAAGGACTTCAGGGGATTCTGGTTTTAATTATAGCATCTTTAATATAATTAATTGAGGAGCTAATTTAGGGAAGAATTATTCCAACAGAACAGGTCCCGAACTGAATTATTAGTTAGGGGTTCTGAGTTAAGATAGAGTGTGAAAAGGGAGTTCAAACAGTTCCAGTGGAACTGGGGCCTTGTGGGGGTTTTTTTTGTTTTTTTTAAACGCTTGCTCTTTTCTTCCATCTTGGAGCTTTAGCCTTTTCTGTAACTGGTCCTTTCACTTGACCTTGATTGCTTTAACAACACAGCTATCTTGCATCTGCCATGACCATTTCTGCTCCTGATTTTGAACTCAGCTTAATAAGGACTTTGCCTCCTTATTCAGACCTTGGAAATTGACTCTGACTCTGAACCCTGGTATCATCCCTGACCTGGAACCTGAATATGATTTCCTCTGCTACTCCCAGCTTCAGGTTTGTCTCTGCTCTGACTCTTGGTCCCAACTGCCCTTGTTGGGATACTGACAGTCAAGGTGAAGGAAAATTCCAACGGCTGTAGGAGTGAGGCTGGATATGGATGAAATCAGAACCACTCCATCATAAAAAGTAAGGATGGATAAAAGTAGTAGCACAGTCCTGAGCATCTGAGACACAGAAATGTTTATCCTCTTTATTGGTTATACTTGTTAATTATTTACAGCCCTCTGCCATGCATCTTCTTCAAAAGAAAACCTCTAGGTGACACGTAATAATGTATTCTTGGGTCTGATAATCCCCTTTTACAGAAACACCTAGTAGACACTTCATGAGGTTCATCTAGGCTCAGTGGGGAAATATAGCTGCAACCTCATAGATCAAGGCTTGTAGCATGGGCCCTTCTTCAATTACCTTCTCCATTTGACATTGTGAGTCTCTGCACAGATGTTCTACAGGTGATTTCCATCATTTATAAACAACCTGCTTTCCTTCTTCAACAGTATTACAGGCCTTGTGGATGGGGGAAATCAGTAAACATGATCATTCTTGATTTTTAGTAAGACTTTTGACATAGTCTCACATAATAGTCTAATAAGTAAATGAGTGAAATGCAGTTTAGATAAAATTACTACAAGTAGATGCACCACTGGCTGAAAGATCATACTCAAAAGATAGTTGACAATGGTTCACTGTCAAATGTGGAAGGCATGTCCAGCAGGGTCCCTCAGGGATTAGTCCTGGATCTGGCACTAGTCAATATTTTCCTTAATGACTTGCATAATGGACTGAAAGTATGCTTATAAAATTTACAGATAATATCACGATGGGAGGGGTTGCAAGCACTTTGGAGAACAGAATTTGAATTCAAAACAACCTTAAAAATTGGACAATTGGGATGAATTCAACAGGGAATTCAATAAAGATAAGTTCAAAGTATCTCACTTAGGAAGGAAAAATCAAATTCACAGTTGCAGAATGGAGATTGCCAGCGAAGGTCTTCCAACTTTCCATTTCTCTGATTTATGAATTGTCAGGTCCAGAGGGGAAAATGCCACATAAAAGGGATGCTCCCCTCTCTACTTCTGCTGTATTTCCTCCCATTCTGGATGCTCCTAAACTAACCCCATGGAGAAGGGTGTCTACAGACTTGGGAATGGGACAGTTCGCAGCACAGCTGCTGTTTTCCTTCCATGCCTTCTTTAAATGCAAACGAAGGGAAGCGCTGTACACTAATCACATCACATTACTTGGTTGAGAAAGAAATTTGGTCCCCAAACTGCTTTAAATGCCTCAAGATGTCAAAGCAAGTGCAAAGAAAAACAGATGCCATAAAAACCTGGCAGTCATCAGAAGTGCTGTGAAAAGACAAAGTTACAAATATACCATTCTCCTTCATGCATTAGCTTTGACAAAGGATTTCTTATCTACAGGAAGTCTGCGGGATCTATAGTTTAAGGTCATTGTCTCCTTTAGTTCAGATTTAAAGTACCTGCAATACGTCACTGAATTTTACTGTACAGAGCAGGTAAAAATGGGGGAAAAAATTGGTATGCGTGACTAACTAAAAGGAAACTGTTAGATGCAGTATTTTTTCTAATGTTATTGTAAATTAGTACTTCTCACCTGAAAGTTGTTTTTTTTATGAACATGACAACCTCAAGCAAATGATAACTGATAGTATTCATTCCTACTGCTGGACATGTAATCACAGGGGCTAGAATTTTTTTCCTCTGCATTATTCTGAATGAAGAATTTGAATGAGTGTTTCCATTTATAGCTGGTAAGTACTGTTTCAAAGAGAGCTCCCCCACCCCTGCTTTGCAATTCACCCACATCAAACTAAAAATAAAAGAAAGGCATGCTGTTCTTGTAAATCACATCGTGAGACTGGGCTAACTCTCATTGAGACTTCTCTTTAACACATGTAATTATACTTTTCAACTGCCCTTTGACTCTCAGTGGACCAAGGGCAGTCCTGCGTGGAAATGAATTTAATTAATTCTGTTATTGGAATGTAGTCTCAGCCATGGTGTGGCAGCTAGTTTCCATTGGCTGATGCTGCTAGCTGTAAACTGTTAGCAGATCTATTTCACCTTTCCAGATTGCTCCTGCTCAGGTGGTTTTGGACCCGCTGTCACGTCTTTGGAAAGGGATAAATTGATTGAAGAATGAGCCCAAGCCTTCACTCAGAACTGAAATTAAGCACACAAGAAAACCAATGGACTTTTTAGGGGCAAGTACCAAAATCTGCACAAGTATCAAACTAGTTAAATGGTGCGTGCTAGTGTTCATCCCCCAAAATTCAGCAAAGCATTTAAACACATGTATAACTTTAAGCATATGAGAAGCCCTAATAAAGTCAATGGGATTGCTCATGGGCATAAAGTTATACAAGTGCTTTGCTGGCACAGGGCTTTTGCACATGTTTGCACACACACTCACACAAATGTCTGCCTTTGCTAAGTGCAGGCGCAAACTTGTGCTTATGCACAAATGGAGAATGAGGATTGGCCATTCATCTCTGTATCTGGTCTAATATCTGTATCTCTTGCACAACAGGGGATTCCAATTACTAGGAAAACATGGCATATTGGAGAATGGCAGGATACTTTTAATCCTCAAGTTCACCTCATTTTTATGAGACCTCTCTGCCGTTTTGTCTACAGTGATTTATTATCAAAATGGGGACTGCTGCCCCAAGAGTCCCAAAGTGTGAACAATGGATGAAGAAGACTAAAACAGATTTCAGGTTAAGAACCTAAATCCCATCCCAGTGGCATAGTGAGAACCCTCAATGCTATTTACCTTCAATAGGAGTCAAGAATCATAGAATTATAAGACCGGCAGGGGGTCATCTAGTCCAGTCTCCTGCACTCATGGCAGGACTAAGTATTATCTAGATCATTCTTGACAGGTGTTTGTCTAACCTGCTCTTAAAAATCTCCAATGATAGAGATTCCACACCCTCCCTAAGCAATTTATTCTCAACACCTCCTCGTATCACACCCAAAGTTTGCTTATACTAAGGGTGGGTGAATGGATATGGATTTTTGCAAGTGCCTTGAATCAACCAAATCATTATTGCAACTCTCATGATTGGTGATTTTATTGTGAGTCTAGTAATATGGGGGCAATTTGTTTCAGGAAACTAGGAGGAAAGGCTGCCAAATCATAAATTTTTCCCTATGTAAAGTGGTGACCATCTCCAATTACTGTCAATGGGACTGAAGCCTGCAAGATGGTCACCATTTCTCTACAGTCTGTCTGCATGTGGGAGTGAGGCTGCCCTTAATTAAGTTGGCTGCCATCTCTCACTGTTTTCAAGACAATGAAGACATGCCCACAAGCAAAATGGCTCCATAGTATAGTAAACCTTTGTCATGGAGTAAGGGGGCCTCCTGTCCAGACCTTTGTTTGCCCTTCTCGGTGTTCCCATAGGTCTATATACTCTATTTTTGTCCCTCCCCAGAGTTTCAAGGGCATAATATAATTGTGTATAAATTTCTATATGCTTACAGAGCTCCCTCCCCCCTGTAATATTTCTGAAACGATGACCTTAAAAGTTGGAGGGAGGGGTCTGGAGAAAAGGGAGGCTGGGGAATGCGAGAGAGAGTGCTTCCCAGTTTCAGGCCAAGAAGTCAGAGGAGGAGCCATGAAGGCATTGCTTCTTGCAAAAGACTAAACCTATCCCATGTCAATTGTAGTGTGACATTATCACTTATATGTATGATTGATATTAAAATACATTATGTATATCTGTAACTCATCAATAGTGAAAAGTAATATAAGATCTATATGTGTGTGTAAATTAGGTCAGTGGTTTTCCAACGGTGGTTTCAGACGGTTATTTACCATCCACGCCTTTCTTTTATCAGTGGAAATATACTAGAAAGAGAGAGAGTCAGGAAAGCAATACGAAATGGATTGCAGTTTCGTCTCTTTAAGGGTGAGGAGAAGGTAACTGATGTCTCCACGTGACCAGCCAGTGGGAGGTATGCATTAGTTTGCAGAGAAATAGGAAAGGTTAATCCCAATTTAAAGCATGAGAGAGTGTTCTCATAACATTTCAAACCTGCCCTAAACCAGGAAACATTAGGAATCTGATGGGAGAGAGAGTTCTTAGCAAATTACTTGTTCAGTTTCCAGCCTGCAGAGTTTGGATAAGTATCAATATTTTTAGGGTTTATCTGAAATGAATAGACCCCCAAACCTTTTCGGTTTCTTCCATCACTATTGTACAATATAATATAATTTGTGCAATGCTTTTTTGATTTCTAAAAGTAGATATTATGTACACAACAGAGTTGTAGAAAAATATGGACATATTCTACTGTATTTTATACTCTCTAGCCATATCTAACACTTGTAGCTGAAGGAGCAACCTCAAGGATTTCATGAACACTTAATGGTTCTCTGTGATTTGGGTGTGTTAGGACAGCTGAATGTTCCTCAGTTCCAGCTGTAATTAGATTGCTGTTCTGATGCAGAATAATTAATGTAACATAGAGACCAAAAAAAAACCCCACAGAAAACTTATTAAGTTTCCACTGAATTAGACACTTTGAAATGAAGCGTTCTTGCCAAATGACTGCCTTTTTTAGATTAAAAAAAAAAATGGCCAACATTTAGGATGGCCATCTAAGTCAAGGACAATGAAAAGCAAGTAACATTCGATAACCTGAATTCAAACTTCAAAGGATTATCCTGGGCTAGTTCACTGACAGAGAATTATCCAAGCAAAGGTCAGGCACTCATTAAACCTTATCTGAAGCCAAAGTTATATGTTATGGTTTATTGCTTCAAGTACCAATTAATAAAGAATTAAAGAAATGAAAAACCAGTGATTCATACCTTTGCCGGGAGAACACTCATACTTCAACATAATGCTAAAACATTCATAGTCATTTTAGTCATGTAGTATTTTATTAGGCACTTAAGTCTGTGGGTTTTATCAAAAGATATATGACATTCATTTTTAACAAAATGCTGAGGAGATTTGGGGAACATTTACTCAAAATCTAATAAAGTCGATTTGAGAGAGATTTTCAAATGGAAGCCTTAAACATGGGCATCAATTATTAATGAAGAAGAAATGCTTAATAATAGAGGTCTGGGTAGAGGCCATAAAGAAGTGCTGAAACATCACTTGATATCAAGGGCAACTGTATTCTAAAGTAGCAGCAACAAGAAACAGTAAGAGCTGTAACTGTGTACTACAGCTGTACTAATGCATTTTGCCCGCAAGAGGGGCTCTCCAGTGCTTATTGTTATTACCATGTGCATTTCATTTGTTTTACATCATCTAGATATTTTTCCTCGGTGTTCAGAGAGTTAAATGCTTCAGTCGCACACACATAAACTGCCTGCAAAACATTAAAAATATATTTATTTTCATCAAGTGCCTATGCTCCAAACCATGTAGGGCCCTAAACTGATACCCTTTAGCATACTAAGCTGAAAACATGTTTGCACATGCAGCTGCCAACAGTGTTGTATCTGTGACAGGGAACTTTCTATTGTCCCCATTATTTATCACATTAGGGGCTGAAAAACACAGGGGTTCCAATGAAATGGAAGTGGCAAAGCTAATTGTAACCAGACTGCAGAAAGTGAGACTGCTGATGATCTCCTCAGTCAAATAAAAAATGACTTTCCTGGCATCAGCAAGACACAAGAGTTGTATGAAAAAATTTTTTGATAATTGAGTTTGCTAATGTGTGCATGAGTAAAGATGGATACTTCTGCTATTTACTGTCAGTTACCGGGTACCTGGATTCTTAAGTCTCTACAGTTGTTTCCCACATCAGAGAGACTATTCCTGTCATTGTACAGATTGTTTTGCTGAGACCTTATCATTGGCAAAGGCTTGTCATGTGGCAATTCCGTATGTCTGAACACTAGATATATAGCTAAAAGTGTCTGTCATGTTGTCCACCTTTGTAAGAGTTCATAGCCCTTCATACAGTAATTGGCACATTCTCATCACTGTTTGGTTATTTGTTCTCTGTTCTGTTATGTAGCCCAGACAGTCTCTAATACTGTTTCGTCAGCTCTTTCTTTGGAATTTTCTGCAACCTTCTTCCTTGGATTCATCCACTGTTGGCAAATAAAGTAATTAGGGTCTGATCAAAAGCCTGTTGAAGACAGTGGGAATCTTCCATGGGCTTTGGATCAGGTCCTTAAGCTTTATTTAGACAAATCACATAGTATTATATGGAATATAATGGTGGAATATTATATGGAATATAATACTATATCGAATATAATGGAATATGTTATCTCAGATGGATAACATATTGTGCCAATGATGGTCTAAAATTTAAATATTAAATAGTGTTGTCATAACCATCCAGCTAAGTGTAGCCTAGAATTCCCCCTTACTTGTAAGGGATTCAGAAGCTCAAATAACCTGGCTGGCACCTGACGAAAAGAACCAGTGGGGAAAGAAGATACTTTCAGAAAGGGGGTGGGAGGGAAGGCTTTGTTTGTGCTCTTTTTTTGTGTGTGAGCTCTGTCTGGACTGAGAGGGGCCAGGCAAAAATCCATCTCCTCCAACCCATCCTGAACTAAGTATATAATATTGCAAAAAATGTAAGTATGAAGGTCAAGGTGTGTTAGATTATCTTTTGTTTTATCTTGTGAATTTTCCCTTTGCTAGAGGGAGATTTATTCCTGTTTTTTTTGTAACTTTGAAATGAAGGCTAGAGGGGTTCCTCTGTGCTTTTGAATCTTCTGTTACCCTGTAAAGTTATCATCCAGTCTGATTTTATAGTGGTGATTCTTTTACCTTTTCTTTAAATTAAATTCTTCTTTTAAGAACCTGATTGATTTTCATTTTCCTAAGGATCCAGGGGCTTGGGTCTGTGCTCACCTGTACCAGTTGGTGAGGATATTATTCTCAAGCCTTCCCAGGAAAGGAGGTGTGGGGCTTGGGAGGATATTTTGGGGAAGATAGGGCTTCAAGTGGCTCTCCCTGAATGTTTATTTAAATCACTTAATGGTGGCAGTATACTGTTTAAGGACAAAGAATGTGTGCCTTGGGGAAGTTTTATCCTAAGCTGGTGGACATAAGCTTAGAGGGGTCTTTCATGTGGGTCCCCACATCTGTATCCAAGAGTTTAGAGGGGGGAGGGAAACCCACAAGTGTTCTTTTTTTTGGTATTTCTCTCATCCTGAGCAAATTTGATGTTGCCCTCTTTGCATAGTTAAGTCTTTCTTGAGAGTAGGGAAAGGCCTTGAGATGTGATGTACTTTCTCAAGCCCTGTGCACAATAAGCCTCTTTTAAAAGCTTTTGTTTATTCATGGAACTAGAAAGCCCCACCAGTTTTGTATTTATAAATTTAGGTTTTGTATTTTCAGAGATACTAAACAACAGGAAAGAAATTTACTTTTAAAGTGACTAGCTAATTATTATATATTACCCTCTGAAACATGTTTAAATATTTCTCTCTCAATGTGTACAATAAAGAGCTATTTAAAAAGGTATTGCAGGGTGCCTGCCACTTCTTTCTTTCTGTAGGAGGAAAATATAGAGAAGCATATGCCAAGCCTTATTCTCTTCCAAATACTAAAGTGAACGGATGTCAGATCAAATCTCTCACAGAAGCAGAAACGCAGCTGCAGGTATTATGTCTGGAAAAACCCTTCTGCTACTGATCTTTCTACGTCTGTTTTTCTGTTTAGTTTACATCCTCAAAATAATTACCAGAAATTTGCTTCACAACATATGGAGGGGAGGAGAGTGGCCACCTATTACGCGTTGTATTATAGCCTCTGACTATTGGGCTGATTTTGTTGTTCAAGAATAAATCTATATAACCGTGGATTGATTTTTACACATTTTGTCCATTTTTTCCCCAAAGAAGACTTAAGGAAAGCTTTGGAACTGAATTTGATTATAAACAATAAAATAGATTATGTTCCATATTATTTATGTTTTAATACAACTCTGTGTACCGTAGTTTGTCGTCTATGACTGCACACATCAGAATTTTCTCTCGCTCAGTGGTTTCCAAAGTTTTATTTCATCTAAGTTTTATGTCATCACTGTTAATAGAAACCAATCCAATAAATACTTCCCTTTCTAAATCTTCAGCTAATCTATAAAATGATGTGCTTTATCTGTTTTACAAAATAAAAACCCGTGGAGCTGAAACAGTTGAGTCCAGATCAGTTTACTATCTGGACTTCAGAGATTAAATCCAAAAGGATGGGGTTAGAAAGTGATACACGGTTTCAGAGTTCCCTTCTGAAGACACAGGCATCCTTGGCAGCTGATTCTAACCTGGGTGTTCAGCACCACGCGTTTGTTACAGCAACAACTAGATTTTTGTTCTTGTTCCTCATTCGTATATAATTCCCTGCACATTCAGAGGATTACACACTGTTTATGCATCATGCAATCTCACTGAGTCCTGTTTCTTTACAGTACTTACTCCTGCTGCTAAAAGGAAAATAGGCTCTAACAATCCTCTTTTGGTGCCAAAGCTGCCGCCACTGAATGAACACATCCTGCCTGCAGTAGTCTGATTGATCCCTGTGATTCTTGTATCCAACAGGAGTTCAAAAGAATTTTGCAGCTCAGAGGACTAAAATTTGTATTCATTTAAGATTTACTGGCAAACCAAAGCTCCTTCATGTAACGGCAGATGCTATTCTAGCTTTCAACTCCACAGCACTGAATTAGCTCAAAGTTTGGCCCAGGTTAAAGGCCCAGTGCACCTAAAACTTGGCATATTTCTGGCATGGTATTCTCATTCTGCTCACAAACAGTACCTAACATCTCGGAATTAGTCTGCAACCTGTAGTTTTATTCTGAAACAGCAGTATTAAGTTGCCTGTTATTTGTAGCAAATACAAAGTCATCCTATATGTCCTCAATCTTTGAGCTGTTGTTCTTAAGACCAGCCTTGCACCTTGTCAAACCCTATTGCCTGTCAAAGTCCCAGTCTTGTTCCCACTGGACGCAACTACCATGGCAGTGGTATTGTGTCAAATGAGTTTTTCTTAAAATACAGTTTTTGGTAGGCTGAAAATACAGTTTTTAGTAGGCTGAAAATACAGTTTTTGGTAGGCTGAAAATATTATTTTAGAGGTTGCTGTAAGCATACACATGCTCTTCTAATAGGGTGACCCTTTTTTTCCAGGGGTAGTATAATTGTGTATACAAGACAAAGTCCCCAATATTGGGACAGTCTCATTAACTTCAGGGCATCTGGTCATCCTATTTTCCGAGAGGGGTACAGGAAGTGTAATGTTACAGTGACATGGTAGATGGTTTATAAAATTTGCCTTATAAAGCAAAAGATTCTATTGCAAGTGTTTTGGATGCCACATAGCTTGGTGCAAGATGGGGGCCTCTGATGTTTGTTGGCACTGTAATAAAGAAAGAACCTTGATGCATATGCTATGGGACTGTCCAGCTGCCAGGCATCTGTGGAAAAAGGTGGACACAAGGGTGAAAATAGTACTTGGCTTCAGCAACCAAATCTCAACTGAAAATTATATCCTAGGTTACATGCCTACTAAAATGGGTTTAATTCCACCACAAAGTCTTGAGGTCCTCAATGATTACCAAGCACATGATTTTATATACAGTAGACTCTTGATTATCCAGGATGATAAGGAAAAAAATTAATCCTGGTTAATAAAATCCCAGATAATCATCATCAATAGGAAATATGTGGGGGAGAGGATTGGTTCACCAGCCACCCTGCGCCGGGGTGAGTGTGGGTGTTCATTCACTGGCTGCCCTGTGCCTTGGTGGGTTATTTTTGTGTGTGTGCTTGAGGCAGCAACAAAGCCAGAGCTGAACCTGCGAGTGATACGTATTTTTTTTTTTTGACATCCTGGTTAATCCACATCCTGGTTAACCCAATCCTGGATAATTGAGAGTCTACTGTAAATGGAGGAGTGGGTTTGTGCCCAGAATAGCACAGTGCTATTCAGACCTGTCTGAGTTAGCGGTGAAAAAGAGTAGCTTATCAATGTAGAGAGAAATGATATGAATGTGAAGTAATTTGGACCCCATTTCTTGAAACATTTGGATAAAGAACGGTGAGATAGCTCCAAAAATGGCAGAGTTCTCTGCTTTTTCCCTCCCCTCTTTCCATTTCATGGAATATTAGAGTTGAAAGGGACCTCAGGACGTCATCTAGTCTAACCCCCAACTCAAATCAGGACCACTCCCAGATTCAATCATCCAACAGAGTTTTGCCCTATATCCCTAAATGCCCCCCTCAAGGGTTGAATTTGCAACTCTGGTTTAGCAGGCCAATGCTCAAACCACTAATCTATCCCTCCCCCTTGCCTAGGTCTGTCTGTGGGGGCAGGGTCCAGATCAGGAGAGACAATTCTTGACTTAGTCATAAGTGACACACAGGATCTGGTCCAAGAGCTAAATATAGCTGAACTGCTCTGTGAGAGTGACAAGGAGTCCTGTGGCACCTTAAAGACTAACTAAAAGTATTAAAGCATAAGCTTTTGTGGGCTAATACCCACTTCATTGGATGCATGCAGTGGAAGTATCCAGAGGCAGGGATAAATAGGTAGGCAAGAACCACATTAAAGATAACAGGGTGGGTCCAATGAGGCTGAACTAGCTGTTATCTCTAATCAGGGAGGGTGGGGTATTCCTCTAGCAGCTGGACTGGAGGTGTGAACAGCAAGAGAAGAGAAACTGCTCTTGTAGTTAGCTAGCCATTCAAAATCTCTATTCAGTCCCAAATTGATTGTGTCAAATTTGCAAATGAATTGCAACTCTGCAGTTTCTCTTTGCAGTCTGGTCTTAAAGTTTTTTTGCTGCAAAATGCTGACCTTTAAGTCTTTCATGGTGTGTGCAGGGAGATTGACAGGTTTTTGTATATTGCCATTCCTGATATCTGATTTGTGTCCATTTATCCTTTTTCGTAGGGACTGTCCAGTTTGACCTATGTACATAGCAGAGAGGCATTGCTGGCACATAATGGCATATATTACATTGGTAGATGTTCAGGTGTATGAACCAGTGATGGTATGGCTGATCTGGTTAGGTCCTGTGATGGTATTGCTGGTGTAGATATGTGGGCAGAGTTGGCATCAAGGTTTGTTGCATGGATTGGTTCCTGAGTTAGAGGAGTTATGGCGCGGTGTGCTGTTGCTGGTGAGAATATGTTTGAGGTTGGCAGGCTGTCTGTGAGCCAGGACTGGCCTGCCTCCCAAGGCCCGGGAAAGAGAGGGATTGTTGTCCAGGATGGGTTGTAGCTCACTCATGATGCGTTGGAGGGGTTTTAAGTGAGGACTGTAGGTGATGACCAGTGGTGTTCTGTTGTTTTCTTTCTTGGGCTTGTCTTGCAGCAGCAGGCTTCTGGGTACACGTCTGGCTCTGTTGATCTGTGTCCCTATTTCCTTGTGCGGGTATTGTAGTTTTGAGACAGCTTGGTGAAGATCTTGTAGGTGCTGGTTTCTGTCTGAGGGGTTGGAGCAAATATGATAGCTCTGTGGTAGAAACTACAATGTAATGAAATGTAACATTCTTGTACTGGGGGAGAATACCTGAGAAACCCGTCACTATAGCATTTAAAAAGGGGAATGACACAAAAATGAGGAAGCTAGTTAAACGGAAATTTAAAAGGAACAGTCACAAGAGTGAAATGCCTGCTGGCTTCATTGAAACTTATTAAAAACACCATAACAGAAGTTCAACTGAAATAAAAGAAACAGTAAGAGGACCGCAAAAATGCCACCAGGGCTAAACTGAATAAAACAGACAGAGACAAAAAGACATCCTTTAAAAATTGGAAGTCAAATCCTACTGAAGAGAATAGAAAGGAGCATAAACTCTGGCAAGTCAAGTGTAAAAGTATAATTAGGCAAGCCAAGAAAGAATTTGAAGAGCAACTAGCAAAAGACACAAAAACTGGCAGCAAAATTATTTTGAAGTACACCAGAAGCAAGAAGCTTGCCAAACAATCAGTGGGGCCACTAGACAACTGAGGTGCTAAAGAAGCATTCAAGGAAGATCTGGCTACGGCAAGAAGATAAATTAATTATCTGTATCAGTCTGAACTGCAGAGGGCGATTCTCACACCTGACTCATTCTTTTTTCAATCCCTCTGAAGCATCTGTCACTGACTACTATTAGAAGATGTGTTACTGGGGTAGATGGACCATTGGTCTGACCCAAAATGACCCACTGTTATGTTCTAGCACAAAAACTCTAGGTTGAATTGTTGGCTTTCCCATAGATTCTCTGTGTGATCTTAAGCACTGTGTCTGTCTCAGCCTTAGTTCCCCATCAGTATAATGGAGATAATAATACTTTTTTTTCTGCCACGTGTTGTCTGTCCTGTCTGTTTAGGTAGTGCCACTACAAAGTGTTTACAATCTCTTACTGTGTATGGAGCCTAGTTCAAAGGCGGCCTAATCTGAGCTGAGGCTTTTAACTGTTATTGTAATTCAAATCATTATTCTTAATAATTTTATTACAGTTGTATTCTGAAGCCCCAAGCAAGATTGGAACCCAGCGTGCAAGGCACAGTACAGACATGTAGGCAAACATATTCTCTGCTCCAAAGAATTTACAGTATAAGAAGACACTCAGTATACAGAAGCCAGGTTCTTACATAAGAAAGATAGTGAAGAACATCTGTTTTCTCTTTGGATTACACAAATATATGTTTTAAAAATATTTTCCAGATAAGGAAACCCCCTACAAATCTTTAATCCCTTCCTTCCTTCCTTTTCAATTTTCGCACATTACCAAATGGTCAGTAAAGAAGACAAGCAAATTACTTTTTGTTGTTGCAAGTTGCATGTGGGGGAGTGTTGTACAGTGAATAGCTTCCTCGTGTATATTTTTAAATTCTTGTGCAGCTCTGATTCGACCACAGCTGTAGACTATCAGTGAAGTATTCATTTGCAAGCATATTTCAGGGCACCTGATTCATAATTATATCCCTAAAAATGTTCCACAGTAAAAATAATCATGAGCTGCTGAGCCGTTGAGAAAAAAAATCAGATCTCTCTAAATAAGATCACTTACAGTTAACATATTTGTATATGTAGTAGTTATTTGCAGCAAAATGTTTCCAAGCACTTTACAAACGGCACAATCCAGCCAAGTGCTGAGCACCCAGAGCTTCCATTTGTTCTCCCTGACCACCCTTTTCCAAAGATGCCACTGAGCACTTCCATTTTTGAGAAGCCTGACTTGAGCCACATGAACAACTGTATCCCTCAGACAGTAACGTTCAGTACCACTTTAGGGCAGGAAGAGAAGTGCAATGTATCCAGTTAAAATGGGATTGCTGTAGCATATTTATCTGATCAAGGAGCCATGTGACCACTATTCTGCATCCCTCCCTTTCCATCCCTTGAATGGGGCACATATATGTCATTTTAGACCTCTATGAACAAGTAGAAAAGGGAAAGCAGCCTGCGTGTATGATCCCTAAGTGCCAGCTTTAGCACCATCATCTTGGAAGATCTGGCAAGCAAGACATGCTGTTCACTACCACTACCTATCCGCAAGACACAGAAAGCCAGAGAAACCCTAGCAGGATGCCCATTGCAGAAACCCTAGTGACAGAAACAAGAAAACTGCTAGGTTTTACATGTCTTTACTTGACGAACTGATCTTGTGTAACAAGCACTGAGCTGCCAGTGTCTCTCATTCTGAGACTTTAGTGCTCTACACCTCTTACACCATAACTTCTTTCCTGACATTTAAAGTGCACAATCACAAAATAACATGCCTTTACAAGTGCCAGCACATGCCAGTAACGTTCTGAAATTTGCTGTCTTCTGGTAAAATTATGACATAACAAATAGGAGAATGAAAAAGGACAATTCTTCCCAGTATTTTACCCATGTACAGCCTTGGACTTTAAAACAAGAGCAGATCTCCAAGCACGAAATTTGGATCTGTTTAGTTCAGGGATGTAGGTTCCAGGATGTAGGTTCAGCCTGTTATAAAGATTATTAATCAATCTGGATTGAGGTCCAAGATTGGATTCTGAATCCCAGCAAAGTTTGGGTTTTGGTTAGGACCCATCTCCACTTAGAACCTGAAAATCACTTATACCCAGCTCCCACTCAGAGCTCAGTCACGCCTACCTATTTAACACAAAGTATATGTCTGTTTACTGTACATGAAAAATAAAAATAATTAATGGGGATGATTGGGAGAAAGAGGTGAGGTCTTAGAATGGAATTGGAGACAATCAGCAACACCAGCATTGGCCTTTTTGGGTGGGCATGTCAAACAACTTTTTGGCATCCTGCCGCCAGATGTAACTGATTCCTGCCCCATACATCACTCGCTAGGATCTTTTTGATGTATCCTCTTTAATTTTACATAAAAAGAGTGTGTGTTCAAGAGTGAGAGAGCGCACATGCGTGTGCACACATTCGTGAGCACAGAGTGATGGAGGGATCCTTGGGTTTCCCCTAGCATCCTGCTGTGGAAGTACACATCCACTGCTTATATCAGCAGCCAGCCATTCTCATTTACATTGGCTTACATCTCTGAACACATTGAAGGAAAAGGACCAGAAATTTACACAGAAAACGAAAGCTCCTCCCATATCAGGGAGGCTCACAAATGCAGGCTTTGCAGGAACCAAAGTTATAGAATCAACATTCATCTGTGAGACTCCCTCTTGATATTCCCATTTGACTTCCTTTGTAAAGTGCTTTAAGAGATACTGACAAAAAGTGCTAGATAAGAACTAGGTAATATTATTATCATTAATATGCCATCGAGCGGGGGGGGCTCAGTCCTATTTCCACTGAACTCAGCGGCAATGTTTCCATTGATGGGGGAAGGATCTGGGCTAGCATACCCCACACAGCTAATGTAATTAGTCACTGCTTGTAAAATACTTTGAAGCTGAACAGCATCATATCACTGTTAAAAAGGCTGTTATAGACTGTGTGCTGGCAAAATAAGGGAGCATCAAGCACTGAAAAAAACCATTAACATTTACTTTTTTACTCGCAGCAGGAATAATGAATAATTTGTGGGAGCATAAAAAAAGCAATGCAGAAGCCAGATGAAATAAGCACTAACTGGTAGCTGTGTTCTCTAAACACAATGGCCAGGAGCTATAATGGGGAGAGTAGTTCCAAGAAAAATGAATAACTGGAGGATATTAGTAGGTCAACATTCCATGCAATCCAATAACATTTAAATAGCTGCAGATACAATGGATCACACTTGTGACGATGCAGTAGATACTCATCTGACTTTCCTGTGACTTAAATGAGTTACTAGTAAATCTCTAATCACTTCAGTGTGTGTGTGTTTTTTCCTCAGATATCATTAACTTTTTGAAATCATAAGCATTGGGCAGACAATAAGGAGTGAACATACGTATATGAATGCGAGTGTATGATTGGGTTGTCTGTGATAGCAGAGATATAGAGTTGAACACAAAGAAGGTAATTTCCAGTCTTATGTCCTATGAAGAGCTAAATGAAGTGGTTGTCTGGTGTATAGTTATTTGAATTGTTATAATAAAAATTAAAAAATCCCTGTACACCCATCCCCACAAAACATTCACCCAAAACTCTAATCAAACCTGTTTGGAGATTCAGATCAATGGATTTTTACCTATTTATACTAGTAGAGACTTCAGCCCTAGTTTAATTAATCCAGTCAGGGAATAGAAACAATACCACATGAGCTTTGTCTCCAGACAAAATTAGTCAACACAGGTTCAAATTGGTTCTTGTAACAAACTGCTGGAAAGCAATCTACAATCTGATTGGCTCGTTGGCTGTAAAAATGATACAGAGGATAGAAGTTTGAATAAAGAATAAATTATAGAAAATCATGAGCTGCTGGTGGACAATTTGTGATAAAAAAAGAAGCTGCATTTATTGATAAATGATTTACTGTGATGTAATTTCTGAACTGTGATTATCTGAATCTGAAATCCTTGCCATAGCTGCCATCCTGTAATTTTTTAATGTCTTGGAAGCTCCATTTCTGGACTGTTTCATAGTATGTTATACTCCATTGCACAACATAACCAAGAATGACTGAAACCAGTAGACTCCCAACAACCACAAAGGAGATTAACAGAGAGAAATACTGTCAACAATTTTTAACAATGTCTCATAATCTGAGAAAAGTCTCACTAATCCCCCAAAAGATTTTGCTGGCCCCAGTCATATCCTCTCTTTGCCTTTTAAGAGACTAACAGTATTTATTTTTCCCCTTATATCAGCTGAATATATAGTAAATAAGGAACAGATTTTAATCTCCTTCTTTGAACAACTATCCTCCTAAACTTGGGCTGCTCTTTCCTGGTCTTAAGACATAAATGAGATTGCTCCTCAGTCTGTGGATGAAACAAAGTGTGACTTTCTCCCTCTTGTTTTTTAGCAGACAGGAATTTTTGGATAGCAGCTCATTGTGCATCAGGTTGTTGGGCTGGCATCTTCTACATTACTGTCACTCCACTCGGTCAAGCAGAACATTGATTTCTGTACAGGGAGGACTGTAGGGGAAAAATTTCCGATATTCTATTAGACAAAGAAGAGTGGCTGTGGAGTAGCGGCAGTGAGCTTGGCCCTCCAGTGTATTTGTGTGTGCATATGTGTATGTAAAGGGAGTGAGATCTATATGCTGGCTTTACTTTGGAAGGACAAAAAACAGGTCTGGAAGAGAAAGACAGCCTGAGAGAGCCACCAAAAAGAAAAAAGAGAGGGATGGAAGAGGCAAATAAGAATGAAGAAATAAAGAAAGTGGAAAAGAGGAGGAGAGATAGGAAAGGAGTTTTGTATTGATAAATATGGTAAATAATATCTGCATATTGTGAAAAGGGCAGAATTGTGACTAATGAAGGGTTATTTTTTGGATGACAATCCAGAAATTGAGGTGCTTGAATTTGGGAGGCAAATCTCATGAGATCACGCATCCTCATGAGATTTTTTCACACTGTCTCCTAGCAAAAGGGCTGGAAATATAATGAAAATTACTATGATTCCAGCATGCTTATTACAGCTTTACATTGTGAAACAGAAGAAAAAAACACCATGGAAATGTAACCCATATGTTTTACATTGCAACATTTTACTTTGTTTACCTCAAAGAAAGAAAGAGACGCTGTGGGGAATACTCCATGTCTCTCACACTTGCGGAGTGCAGGGCAACTCAGACTAAAGGGCCCCAAAACATCCAGAACGAATGTGTGGGAGTTCATAGACATAATCAGGAGCTGCTTCTGTAGGTGTTTGGGACGTTTTCCTCATGGGCATCACCTGGGATGTGACACCTGGTGACACTCTGAGAATTGAGCCAATCAGAGCACCAGAGGAAGGTTATAAATATAGGAGTTTAAGACAGCCCTGTGGATTCAGTGGTTGATCCATGTAAGACCAAGAGATGTGTCTGTTGTGAGGTCTAGGTCCCAATCCTAGTACCACTTTGGATACAGGTGGGTGCTATTCCAGCTTTACATAGTAGGGGAATGCTCCCTTAGGAATAATGTTTGGTCCTTTGTGGTGTTTTATGGACCTAGACGCAACACTGGGATGGGAGCATGTGTTACCCTAGAGACTACACAGACTTTGGAGTTCCATTTAGTTACCATCTAGCTGCTTCAAACTGGGATTCCATCTACATTAAAGAGCGAATGGAGCAGAGCTGAGTAAGGTGAAGGTTTGTAAATTCTTACCTGATTTTATGGGGACAAGATATTACCCTCTAGAGTGCAAGCCTTATAGCGATCTAGGGAATAACTTTTGCATATGCTGATCCCAATCCCTGTACCACTTTGGATACAGTCTTCTATTTAACCAGCAACTGAGGACTAGTCAGCTCTTAACAGAACGCTAGAATGCTGCTAGCTGTGGAACTCCCCAGGCTGTTTGTTTGCAGACAGGCTTCTGAAGTGTTTGAAAGGCCTGAGATGCTGCTTTTCTTCTCATGCTCTCAGGAGTACAGATGACACACTCCACATATTATGAGCACACTATAAAGTCTCAGAAATCATCTCTGAGAAAAGATCAGAAGGGAATGTGTTTTGATGTGTGTGCTAAAGTATAGAAATATAAATGTTATGCTGAAGGCTTCTACTGGAAAATATGTAGCAGCAACAAAATGGGAAAGTCTGTATGAGGAACGCCAGTAGATTTACTGCCTCACAGCTTTTGTTTAAAGGATATTCATAGTATTCCAAATACTATTTACCATGTTTTATATTATTTATAATGTTTCCTGGGTACATTAAATATTTGTTTATACTAAGAAATGGTATGTACTCTCTCTTTGAAGTTGACTGGGAACTATTAAGAGCTACCTATCAGGATTTTAGGTACAATAGCTCTGACAGAGTAAATCATTCTGAAAAGTCAGAGCTCTGGCCTGTGCTTCAGCAAAGAGCTAAGTGGAAGTGCAGGAAAAAGGGGAATATAATAGTGGTACATCATACAGCCCCAGCTTCCCTTACCCATTATGAATCATTTGCAATTCGAGTTTATTTTTTCTCATTTCATTTCACTGAGAAATTTTCATTTTCCAGAGCTACACATATTTTTGACTTTTATACTTCAAATGGGATTTTTATTACTGCTGAAAGTGGTGACTTTTCCCTCAAAATTCAACATTTCAGAAGTGACTAGGCCCATTTTTGAGCAGAGGTAAATTTCCAACCAAAAACCCCATTTATTTTATTTTATTTTGTTTTGTTTTAATGAGAAATTATGGAGAAAGACAAGATTTTGTGGACAATAAATGTTGACACTAAATGAAAGTGGGAAGAATTTTCTTGAAATTCAACTGCAACTATTTTTGGTCCTGACTTAGTAAATCATTCTGATTCAGGACACCACTTAAGCATGTACTTAATTTTAAGCATGTACTTAAATTATCCGGAGGTCAATGGGACACAGGATTGCTTGTTTAAGTGCTCTCATGGATAGAAATGGATTTAAGCCCATGTTGATGGCAAAGGCAAAGCAAACCTAATAAAAAGCTAATAATAACAAACTGAAACCAGCCCCAACCCAAGGATCCTTCTTCCCAGATGTACCTAATGATAAACCGCTAGATATCTCCCTGTCCAAGTGATAGTCTACTAGCCCCTTCAACTGCCCTCACAGTGTCCCCTGTTCTGATGGAAGGAAGAGGTTACTATCCTCTCTCCTTTCCCAGAATTCATTCTGGCTGCCTGAGAAAGAGATCTTTGCCATGCACACTAGTCAAAGCTCCAGTGTGCAGCCTGGTATAGAATTGCAGCCTGGGGTCTTCTTAAACCATGCATTGCTACCTGGTCTGGGTACCATTCCATTAGCATCAGTATTTGTTTTCCTTTGTGCTCTAAACATACATTTGCAGGAAACACTGTCAGAATAGCATGGTCCCAGAGGCTTCCCTTTCTAGATGTAAAGAGCGAGTGCTGAATGCCATCCACTCCCCCTCCTTCAGTGGCAGTTGATGGCACTCAACAACTAAAAGGACTGAGCCATTGGTTTGCAGTTTTACCTTTGCTCATCAGGGTTAAGTATCTCCTGTCATTCAAGAATAACATACCAGCATTTGGGCCAAATTTGGCAGAATCAGCTCCTTTGTGATGGAGGCTACTTCTAAATAGAGCTCTCAAACAAGTGTAAGATCTAAGCACAAAGTAAATTCATTTCTGCCTACCTAAGGCTTTGCAAGCTGTACAGTAGCTGTATCAGCACTGCTTTCACTTATCGAATTTATATTCAGAGTGGCTAAATTGTTTTGAAAGTGCATCACAGTGTGAAGCCCCTTTCCAGCTCTGCTTGATGTTCAGAAATGCCAAACATAAACTGGAAATATGGTATGTATTTGTGACAATTGGTAAAGCAAAAAACAAGAAAAATTGTTTCTCTAAATGGACAACTTCAGTCCTGCTGAAAAAAATCTGAGCATTTAGATACATACATAAATATTTATTATATTAGGGGTATTTGTAATCAAAATTGCCTAGCTTTGGGACTGCATTTCCAAGTTTGAATAGTAAAGTGCCATCACTAAAATATGCTAAATTCCTCTCATATAATTTTTGCTGGGCTGAAAGATTTGAAGTGGGCTAGCACTATGAAACTTGAATGCCTGAATTTAGGCCCCCTCAGTAAGTGACCTAGAGAGCAAAATCCTCAAATAGTATAAATTGTCATTACCCATGGACTCAGACTGCAAACAGTTGGGAAATGTTTCCTCTCCTCTGCCCCTAAAAAAGAAAAAGTGTTCAGTTTTAGTGAAAAATTGTAAACCAACATATTTCACCCACAAACCAAAAATATTTCAATTCTGACACACCACTGCAATCCTTCATGGGAATTGTAGTTTGAAAGTCTCATGCTCCCATTGTTCTCTGTAGGCTGCGCTCAATGGTTGGACTGCATCTCCCACGATGCATCACAGTCTCCTCTGTTGGTTAGCGGAAGACATGCATCATGGCACTTTCATAACTGGGGTGAATCCTGGACTTTCCCGGTCTATTATAAAAATGTAGGCATAACACACCCAGAATTAAAGCAACTCTCATGAGGCACTGTGGCAGATTTTTTTAATGTGCCTCCTTAATATTAATCTACTTCCTTATTAAAGATCCATCAAATGCCAAAATGACCTTAGTAGTGCAACACTACATTAAGTGAGATACTGCACCATTTACTTAATATCTAGGTGTATGGACAATTTCTTAAAATGTAGTCCAAGTAATAGGAACCAATGTCCTCTCTTCACGTTCAGCTGACAGGTGATTTGAGTCCTGTTTCAGAATTTCCAGAGATAATAACAGCAAATATACTAACAATGAATGCATTTCAGTTTAATTCAGACATTTTAAGTCCTTACCTTTAGGAATGCATGTTGCCCAGCACTCATCCTCTAAACCAGTATCGTATTTAACTTGTTAAAAGCTTGGCTACTCCTACAGCATAAATCAACATGCCAAAAGACCACTCAAAACAAATAAACTTATTGTTGAAATTCTATGTAACTTTTAGAGCAATGTGGCCCCTTTTGTTCCTGGATGTTTATGGAAAAACACACAAACATTAGAAGTTTGTACTTACCACATGTTCTGAGGAGAAGAGAAAGAGACACTTCATCCCAATTTTATTTGACAGAATCATAAAAAGTAGCATGATTCTGTGGTTCAGTAGCTCTCATTTAAGTGAATCCCTGTGATCACATTCTTAATTCACTGGAGTTCCTGTTTTTCCTTAACAAACCCTATCATTCCCTCTTTCTCCCAAACACTCTGTCTTATTATCCAGTTGTCTGCTGAATGCATAGGCATAATTTGCCCTGATGCATGACTATGTTTTTATAGTAGTGCCCATAACTGTGATATCTGAGTTTCTAACAAAGAGATTCTAAATTTCAATAGCCTTGGAAAATAATGAATTTTCAATATATTTTCCCATTATTGATCTATTTTGATGCACACTGTAAGGATAAAAGATCACCGGTGTACAAGGCCTATGGAAATGTGATTTGCAAAAAGAACTAGAGGCTGCTAATTTTAAAAATAAAACTGGATTTTATTGAGACTGCTTTCAAAGCAGTATAAATCAAGTCCTTTATCTGCAGAGAACCTCAGTCATGTGAGATTTGAAGGTATGAATTAAGTTACCAAACGTGAATGGTACTCAGTCAGTTTGTAATAATTAGCAGGTATAAGTGGACTGGAAACTAGTTTTTAAAAGGTCATAGTATGAAGGCAACGGAAATGGTGATGTTGGACAACACCTCTACTAGTTCATCAAACAACTTAACAGTTTATAGGGCAAATTAGAAAATTATGATAGCATGGCATGTTTCATAAAAGACAGTGAATAAATATTACAATAGGTGAAAAAACGCCAATCAAAATCGTGTTTCATTGCGAAATGGGGTGTTGTTGTTTCTTTGCCTAAATAAAATGTTTCTTACGAAGTATCTGCTTTCTGTGGAAAATTGCATCTGTTCAAAACCACAAAACCAAAACATTTGAGTTCTTGGAAGAAAATTTCAGGTTTTGGTCAAAAACTTTCTGGGGTTTTCCCTCTTTTTTTTTAATGAAAAATTCAAATTTTCCACCTTTCCAGAGGGGAGGGGGTAAATTATTTGACCATCTGTGCTAAATATACAATTTCTCCTCCCTCGCCTCACGATTTCATATTTTATTTAACAAGGACTATGAAATATTACTTACTATGGAAGAAGGGAGAGGTAGAGAAAAAGTGTTGTATAGTGGAAATAAAAAGTAGTTTTCACCAATGAAAACTTCTCTTTTCACAAGACATGAACTTCACGTTCTATCACTCAGATTTATACTGAGTAGCCTGGGAGCCAGCAAGGGAATATGCTTACATTGGGAAAGGGCATTTGGCACCAAAAATCTGATTTATTTCCTTATTTTTACAAAACTGCAAAACTTGCCATTTGTGGCTCCTTAATGTGAAATTCCCCTCTTTCTTTCCTCCCTCCTTCCCCACACTGTGGTACCCATTATTATGCTTCACTTTAAAAGCACATCCTTGGATGAAAGCTCAGATTTAGAATCAAAACATATTTTCATTTTATCTAATGGGAAAACTCTTTTTCTAATGGAAATTTATGCTGTTTAAACAAACAAGTCAAGTCACCTAGAATATCAGAGTTGGAAAGAACCTCAGGAGATAATTTAGTCCAGCCCTCTGCTTGAAGTAGGACCAATCCCCAATTAAATCATTCACAGATTTCTGCCCCAAATGGCCCATTCAAAGATTGAACTTACAATTCTGGATTCAACAGGCTAATGCTCAAACCACTGAGCTATCGCTCCCTCCCTCCCTATTTGTTAGAAAAGAATGTAGGACTTTCTCATATTGGTTCAGACCAATGGTCCATCTAGTATCATGTCTCTGAACAGTGGTCATTACTAGATGCTTCAGCTGAAGATCCAAAAAACTTTGTATGGATAATTATGTGCTTCATCCGACTTCTATTTATATTAATGGCAACATTCTCAAATATTTTAGTGGGCAGGATCACGTTGTATATCAGTTTCACATCCATCCCCCAGCAGTACATGCTCAGTTAGATAAGTAGAAGTAGATAAGTAGTAATATCCAACCTCCATAGACTATGTACCTTCTGCAGAGGTTTTGCCAAAGTCTCTATAGTACATTTTACGGATATTTCTGAACAGCAGTCATGACAGTTAAGCCACTGAAGAGCTCAGAGCAAAACTCTGAATTTGCTGAAGAGAGGACAAAGATATACTTTTTTCTTTAAGTTTTAAGATAATAAATCATAAAAGGTTTTATGTTTATTTCCCTAACACCAAGCATATCTAGTGCAAATAATCAATGTTTGATATTTAAAGATACATTTATTATTTTCATTTCCAATATTGCAACATATTATACATTTGCAGTGTTGTTGTAGCTGTGTTGGTCCTTGTATATTAGTGAGACAGGGTGGGTGAATATCTTTTATTCAACCAACTTCTGCTGGTGAAAGAGACACACTTTTGTGCTATATGGAGGTTTTCTTCAGAATCTGAAAACAAGGTGGATGAGGAAGAGGATCTCTGTGTAGCTCTAAAGCTCGTCTCTTTAATCAACAGACGTTGGTCCAATAAAAGATATTACCTCAGCCTGCTCCAACATGTTATACAGTCCATCTAATTTTTCTATTCATTTTTAATGAAATGCTTTCTTCCAGTATTATAATATATACTTGAATACACACACACACCCCAAATCCAGAGGAAAAACCTTTAAAATATCATTGCAAAAATAATGTCAAGTTTTCAATCTGCAATTACACTAATCCTTTTTTGGAACTCTCTTACAATTCTAAACAGCTGAGCAGTAGTAATACAGTCAGTGATTCGCAGTCTTTTTTTCACTTTCTGCACTGTTTAGGAGCAATGGGATGGATCTTATCTGAGGAACCTCAGATAAGATGAATATTTCTAGTAGAAGAAAAAACCAGTTTATTTATAGTTATAGAAGAAAAATCTCTTCTAAATCATTGCAGTATAGAGTATTGTGAAGATTCAGAAGATGCAGAAATTGTGATCTAGTTTCTACATTATTAAAGAAAGATAATTCTCATGTGGACTTTGGTTAGCATATTGGAGGAAAAAATACAATTTTTATCAATTTCTTTTCATGTTTTTATTTGTATGTGTGCCACTATAATCAAATAATCTTTGGAGTTGTGATTCCAAGTGATGTACTCAGGGATTCAAACTCTTGTCTCCCTGTTTAGATACTTATACAACTCCCAATCATAGCAGCATCTCCATGATGTACAAATATTAGTTAATGTATACATGTAACACTTCACTGATGTAGTGAAGTATAGTTTCCATTTTACAAAAAGAGAGCTGAGGCCTAGAGGCTCAGGTTTTCGAAGATGTCTAGGTGCCAAGTGGAATTTTGAAAAGCCCCTAGTGCCTGTGTAGATGCTTTTGAAAATCCCACTAGGCACCTATCTGCCTCTTTAGGTGCCTAAGTAGCTTTAAAAATCTGATCTGACTTGACCAAGGTCACCCAGGACCTATGTTGCAGAACAAGGAAACAACTCAGTAGAACCCAGTAATCCCAGTTCAGTGCTTTAGTCATCTTCCTCTTACTCCTAATGAGATCCCAATGAACTGGCTGAGGCAGGGAAGGATAACAATTAGCCCTGGTCTACACTGGGAAGAGGGGGCAGTATTGACCTAAGTTATGCAACTTCAGCTATGAGTATAGAGTAGCTGAAGTCGACATACCTAGATTGACTTACCACGGTGTCTTCTCGGCACTGAGTTGACTGCTGCCACTCCCCCATCGACTCTGCCTGCACCTCTCATAGCGGCAGAGTATCGGAGTGAACGGGAGAGTGCTCTGGGATCGATTTATCGTGTCTAGACTAGACGTGATCAATCGACCCCCGATAGATACGGCGAGTAGTGTAGACCTGCCCTTAGGTAACAATTATTCCTACAATTGGACTGAGGGTTGGAACATGAGTTGTCCATCCTCATTAAAATCAAAGATTGCCAAACTGAGACTATGGAACAACAGAACAACGTCGTCTGCTTTCAAAACTAATTTAAACTGGGAGTTGAATGAAATGAGTAAAAACTATATACCTATTTCTCAACTGTGATCTCTGGCCTCCATTAGACTCCATTGCAACCATAAGAGTAAATCATAGAACCATAGATTTTAAGGTCAGAATAATGATCATCTAATCTGACCTTCTGCTTAACGCAGGCCATAGAATTTCGTTGAATGATTATTGCACCACACCCAATAACTTGTGGACAAAGTAGATTGTATCTTTTGGGGAGAGAGAGCTAACCTTGATTTAATTGTGATGGCGAAGAGATGGAGAAATAAGGGACAAGACTGATGTAGCACAGAATCTAGACTATGTAGCATATAGCACATGTCTAGAGAGACTTACAAAGGTGGTGTTCACACTCCTCTGATGCTGATGGGTTGTCTGTGTGCTATGGCATTCTTTAGGGCAACTTGAAGACTGTTCTAAATTGAGAAAGCTGTCAAAGGCTCAGGAACTGATTCACCCTGAGAATCCCCAAATCTGATAAATAATTCTTTTCCACCTACTCCCTACACCAATAACAGGAATGGGGTTGGCACAGGGCCACTCCATGCCTCTACGTTATTATACTGACTCCGTGCTATGAGAACATCCCTCTTTATAGTTGAGTGATTGTGCTGTGGCCAGTCATGTCTGTTTAAAGGTCATTTTGCAACAGAGATTCTAGGCCAGAGTATGCAAAGCCATGTCAAAATGAAGAATAATAGGTGGACATGTCAAGCTACTTTGAATCTTAAAAAACACCTTTCAATTTTAAAGGGTGTGTATATATGAGTTTTCATTCTCAGTTACTTTGCTTATCCCTTTAGATTTAGTGCAAATTTCTTTAGTAATAAGAAGAAGCAAAGACAAATTATGGGGTAGAGGGAGAACCTAACAAGATGCTTCTGTGAGTTGTTAGTTTCTATTTTTGCTTTGTATTTTCTTTCATTCTACTGAACTTAATTTTGGAGCACTCTTTTGGGAATCACTAGAGTTCTTGTTTACTTAGATTTGACAAAATGCGTCTTTGATCCAGGAACTGCTTCAGAATTTCTTCACAGAAATTTGTGCTCCTTTGAAGAAAGAAACTGACCAATTAATTAGTTCAAATGTGTACAACAAATAGTGAGGATGATCTGGACAATATACGTATAAATTCTGTACTGTGAAAAATTGTTATTATTTCATTCAGTTGTGTTAAATTTCAAAATACTTTTCCCCACCCAAAAAATATCTGTTCCAGCAGCCTAATTTCATCCTGAATGGCCCAGATCCTGGCTGTACTGTGTCTGCTTTGCACTACAGCATTGGGATCGAAAGCTGTTGAAGCTGATCATGAGAAGATGACATTCATTTCTCTGTAGGAGGATCTTCTAATTGCATAGATCCAGTTTAGCAACTCATACAGCACTTATCTTTTTTCAGCTAGTATAAACAGCATAGCTAGGGGAAGAGGGCATGGAGTGGGTATCACTATGGCTTGCTGAACCCTGACAGCCATATCAGTCCTTTAGGGCTATTGGTACCGAGCGCAAGTTAGAGAAGATTTCAGGAAAAGCTGACGCTAGAAAGAGGGAGTGAAACTACCATAACATTTTTATTAGAGATGGTTGAAATTTATTTGTCAAAGCTTTTTTTTTTTTATTAAATAAAAAAGTAGAAACCACAAACTGAAATTTGCTCCGTAAAAATGTTCAGTTTTAGGTAGAATTGTTGGGTTTTGATTTTTGAAAAGTGAACGTTTTTACAAAATCTAAGAAAGTTGGGGGGGGGTCAGTTTTGATTTTGTAAAAAACACAAAAAAAAGTCATGGGAAATTTGCCCATGAAAATTTGCCATTGTCATGAGCTCTAATTTATACATCAAATCACTGTGTTTATTCTCTCCCTTTTATTCATCTATATGTATGTACTGTACATGTAAATTCAGCTCTCTGTTAACTCAGTATCTACCCATTGCTCTCAACCTTTATCCTTTATCCAAAATAATCACACCTGCTCACAAGTTGTTTACACCATATTTAAAGTTAAACATAACTTGGAGGCTTTGATGAAGTCATAAGCAATTTACTATCAGTGAACTCCCACAAAGCTCCCCTTTGCTATAGCGTATGGCAGGCCTGCCAGCCCACACTCCTAATCTATTCTCTTGTTCCTAAGGAATGGATTAAAACATGTCACATCTCTATTATACATATTCTTTTAACCCTGAGTTACTTACATTGGCCTCAATATGAGGCAGATAGTCCCTCTGAGAGGAGATTAGGAAAGATATTAACTAGAGATAAAAACTCCTGTCTCACTTGCTCCAAAGGACAGGAAAAGAAAACTCCCTGTGATAGACAGCCAGAGAAAGGACTCGGAGATCAGTTTTAATTTCAGAACTATTTAGTACAAATTATGTATATGACTGATTACTGACACTAATATATTATCAGAAGTAACACTGTGCTATGTAATTGTATTTGTATACAATACATTGTTGTTTACAATGTATCTGCTGAACATATACTGATTGCTAATAAAACCCTATTATGCTAATTAAATTCATTAATCTCAGCTTTGTAACAGATACTGTTCTTTGCTAGCAACTACTTTTCACCAGTTAGTTTGTTCCTTGCTGCCAACAGAACAAATAAACTTTTCCTCCCCGTGAACAATTTCAGTAGTATGTTGGGGCTTGAGGGAGGAAGGGCCTCTGGGCATTTAATTGAGAAAATATTATTTTTAAAAATTATTCTCGTTCTAGTTCCTAGAATTCACAGCTAGAATTGTGACCTCCATTGTGCTAGGTGCTGTACGAATTCAAAGGAAGATCTCCATCCCAACTGCAAATGTCTTGCAGTCTAAGCATGAACTGCCTGGTTTCAGTTCTGCATGGACCTGTGTTACTGTACCCTTTGGTCCAGAGAGATTCCATAAGACCGCTGTAGTGTGGCAAACCCATTTTAGCTTCCCAGTATTTGGGACTTTGCCAACCTTAAGTCAGCAGTGATTAAAGACAGTGGGTGAAATCCCAGTCCCATTGAAGTTAATGAGAATTTTGAAGTTGACCTTAGAAGTCAGACAACTGCAGCGGCACAAGAGCCAGCACACAGAGCTGCAAAGAGGGGAGCCTGAGTTGGAGTTCTGTAGGACGAGAAGGTATTTGTATTTGGTTTTGTCTTTGTATTCTTTGTATTATTTGACTGTGTAGAGGCTTGTAGGGGCTTTCTTCTGGGAAAGAAGCTGAACCCTGATCAGGGGGTGGTGTTACGGGTCCTATAATGGTAGCCAACCAGTCAGGCAGCGGCACAGACAGCTGCTGCAGCACAGTTGACAACAATCAGAGCTGCAAACACGGGAGTCTGAGTGGGAGTTTGTAAGGGGAGTCTGTACTGCGGTGCTCTTTGAGGGTTTGTTTTTGCTGGGGGGGCATGTTTTAGTGTGGTTTGTGTTTCCCAGACTAACAGGATTTACGTGGGAAGGATATAACAGATACAGAGGCAGAAGTGGTAATGACCCAAGCAATGGAGGACACAGTGAATGTGGAAGTTAAGGGAATGTACATGATACTGGAGGAAGTATCTGGAAACAGTTTCGTCTGCATGAAGTGCCACCTAATAGAGCTAATGGAAGAAAAGATCTGAGGATTGGAGATGCAAGTGGAAACTCTAGTTGAATTTAGAAGGGGGTTCAAGCAGATTATGGAGCAAAGACACAAGGCAGCTGAATGGAAAAGCTCAGACTTGCAGATGGAAGCAGGACCGAAGAACTCTGAGGGAAGACTGCTGAGTGAAGAGAATGGAGGGTGCAAGTATGTGACTAAGAAAACCAGGCAGAGGAAAAGATGGGCTAGTGAAGGAGCAATAGAGCTCAAGAACAGGTTTACTGAGTTGGAAAATGAAGAAGGGGTACAGCACTTGGTCACTGAAGGTGGAAGGGCAAGGAAGAAGAGAAGAGCAGCTAGCCCTACAGGAAAAGGGGAAGAGTCAATGGAGACAACACCAAATACGAGCCCCAGGAGGATTCAGGATGGATTGAAGAGGATTACAAGGCAGAATAGGAATGGAAAGGACTTGCAGCCAGAGGGAATAGGAGATAGACTGGAGAATCACACAGTCACCAGAAAACAGCAAGTCTAGGTGACTGGGGACTCCTTACTGAGAAGATTAGACAGGCCTGTAACCAGAGTTGATTTTGAGAACAAAAGAGTGTACAGCCTACCAGGTGCTAAGATAAGGGATGTGGACCTGAGGTTGAAGAGGATCCTAAAGGAAGTGGGAAAGAGTCTACTGATTGTCCTTCATGGGGAACAAATGATACTGATAGATTATATATAAATGGAGATATATCTATCTCATAGAACTGGAAAGACCTTGAAAGGTCATTGAGTCCAGTCCCTTACCTATACTAGCAGGCCCAAGTACTGTCCCCTAACAGATCTGTTGCCCCAGATCCCTAAATGGCTCCCTCAAGGATTGAGTTCACAACACTGGATTTAGCAGGCCAATGCTCAAACCACTGAGCTATCCCTCCCCGCTGCTGGAGTGTATCAAGGGACACTGTGCTGGGGAAGTCGCTTAAGGAAATCGAGGCTTAGGTGATCTTCAGTGGGATTCTTCCTGCTCCTAGAGGAGGACAACAAAAGTCTGACAAGATTATGACTATCAAGAGATGGCTCAGGGAGTGGTGCTATAATGAGGGCTTTGGGATGTATGGCCCCTGAGAAGACATGGACAGAGGACTGAGGACTGTTCTCTTGGGATGCATTTCATCTGAGTAAGGAAGGAAACAGACTTATAGGATGAAGGCTGGCACAACTGATTAACAGAGCTTTAAACTAGGAATTTGGGGGAGATGGTTAGGAGATGTTCAGGTAATCTCCACCACTGGATTTTAACATTGAGAGGGAAGAAAATGAAGTAAGAAAGGATACAGCTGTGGGTAGGAGAAAGGACATAAGGAGGAAGGGCAGTGTGAATATCAGTCTAATATGTCATATTGGCAGTAGAATGTCTGTGCCTAATCAGATAAAGAATGTGATTGAGGTCAAACAGCAAAAAATTGGTTTGTACACCAGTGCAAGGAGCCCAGGTAACAAAATGGAGAAACTAGAGCTACTGGTGCAGGAAGTGAAACCAGATATTATAGGGATAACAAAAACATTGTTGAATAGTAGTCATGATGGGAATACAGGTATTGAAGGGTATGTGCTGTTTAGGAAAGAGAGAAATAAAGGTAAAGGTGGTGGAGTAGCAATGTATATCAATGATGAGGTAGTCTGTAAAGAAAATAAGAAGCAATGGAATGGATAAGACAGAGTCCGTCTGGGCAAAAATCACATTGGGGAAGAAAACTATTAAAATGTCCCCTGGAATAGTGCTTGGGGTGTGCTGTAGACAACTGAGATCTAATTTGGATATAGATGAAGACCTCTTTAATGTTTTTAATGAAGTAAATACTAATGGGAACTACATGATCATGGGAGTCTTTAACTTCCCAGATATAGAGTGGAGGATAAATGCTAGTAATAATAATAGAGCTCAGATTTTCCTAGATGCGATAGCTGATGGATTCCTTCATCAAGTAGTTGCTGAACCAACAAGAGGGGATGCCATTTTAGATTTGGTCTTGGTGAATAGTGAGGCCCTCATAGAAGAAATGGTTGTAGGGGACAACCTTGGTTCAAGTGATCATGAGCGAATTCAGTTCAAATTGAATGGAAGGATAAACAAAAATAGTTCTCAACTAGGGTTTTTGATTTCAAAAGGGCTAACTTAAAAAAATTAAGGACATTAGTTAGGGAAGTGGATTGTACTGAAGAACTTATGGATCTAAAGGTGGAGGAGGCCTGGGAGTACTTCAAACCAAAGTTGCAGAAGCTATCAGAAGCCTGCATGAGCAAGCATCTCAGAGAGGTGATTAAGAAAAAGCAGAAAGCATACAAGGTGGGGAAGATGGGAGGGATCAGCAAGGAAAGCTACCTTATTGAGGTCAGAACATGTAAGGATAAAGTGAGAAAGGCTAAAAGTCAAGTAGAGTTGGACCTTGTAAAGGGAATTAAGCCCAATGGTAAAAGGTTCAATAGCCATATAAATAAGAAGAAAACAAAGAAATAAGAACTGGGACCGCTAAACACTGAGGATGGAGTGGAGGTTAAGGATAATCTAGGCACGGCCCAGTATAAGAACATAAGAAAGGCCATACTGGGTCAGATCAAAGGTCCATCTAGCCCAGTATCCTATCTACCGACCAATGCCAGGTGCCCCAGAGTGAGTGAACCTAACAGATAATGATCAAGTGATCTCTCTCCTGTCATCCATCACCCCCCTCTGGCAAACAGAGGCTAGGGACACCATTTCTTACCCATCCTGGCTAATAGCCATTAATGGACGTAACCTCCATGAATTTATCCAGTTCTCTTTTAAATCCTGTTATAGACCTAGCCTTCACGGCCTCCTCAGGTAAGGAGTTCCACAGGTTGACTATGCGCTGTGTGAAGAAGAACTTCCTTTTATTTGTTTTAAACCTGCTGCCCGCTAATTTCATTGGGTGGTCCCTAGTTCTTCTATTATGGGAACAAGTAAATAACTTTTCCTTATTCACTTCCTCCACACTACTCATAATTTTATATACCTCTATCATATCCCCCCCCACACTTTTCCAAACTAAAAAGTCCTAGCCTCTTTAATCTCTCCTCATATGGGATCCATTCAAACCCCTAATCATTTTAGTTGCCCTTCTCTGAACCTTTTCTAATGCCAGTGTATCCTTTTTGAGATGAGGAGACCAGATTTGTACACAGTAGTCAAGATGTGGGTGCACCATGGATTTGTATAAAGGCATTAAGATATTCTCCGTTTTATTTTCTATCCCTTTTTTAATGATTCCTAACATCCTGTTTGCTTTTTTGACTGCCGCTACACATTGCATGGACATCTTCAGGGAACTATCCACGATGACTCCCAAGATCTTTTTCCTGATTAGTTGTAGCTAAATTAGCCCCCATCATATTGTATGTATAGGTGTGGTTATTTTTTCCAAATGTGCATTACTTTACATTTATCCACATTAAATTTCATTTGCCATTTTGTTGCCCAATCATTTAGTTTCGTGAGATCTTTTTGAAGTTCTTCACAGTCTGATTTGGTCTTTACTAACTGGAGCAGTTTAGTATCATCTGCAAACTTTGCCACCTCTCTGTTTACCCCTTTCTCCAAATCATTTATGAATAAGTTGAATGGGATTGGTCCTAGGACTGACCCTTGGGGAACACCACTAGTTACCCCTCTCCATTCTGAAAATTTATCATTTATTCCTACCCTCTGTTCACTGTCTTTTAAACAGTTCTCAATTCATGAAAGGATCTTCCCTCTTATCCCATGGCAACTTAATTTACATAAGAGCCTTTGGTGAGGGACCTTGTCAAAGGCTTTCTGGAAATCTAAGTACACTATGCCCACTGGATCCCCTTTGTCCACGTTTGCTGACCCCTTCAAAGAACTCTAATAGATTAGTAAGACATATATCTAAACAAATATTTTGCCTCAGTCTTCAATGAGGATCTTAGGGATAAATAGCATGACAAATGGGAATGAGGATATGGAGGTAGATATTACCATATACGAGGTAAGAGCCAAACTCGAAAAGCTTAATGAGACTAAATTGGGGGGCCCAGATAATCTTCATCCAAGAATATTAAAGGAACTGGTACATGAAATTGCAAGCCCATTAGCAATACTGGAAGGTTGGCAATCCTAACAGAAGAGTAGCTGCCTCCATCTTTCCTGGATTGTCTGTGCAGTGCTCATTCCTCCTCTTCCTTGGTTGAAGCGCTGAAAGCTCCCTCTCTTGATCCAATCCACTTTAACTAGTGGTTATTTCTGCATGCAGTTTGGTTCTCAGGCTGCTGGGCTGAGTTAAACAGATACAGTTTTCTTTAAGGATGGACTGAAAGATAGGATTTTGAATTTCCATTTTCCTAACTCTTGTTGGTTGGTGTTACACTCATAATGTTATTTAAACATAACAGTGAATTAATAATCTGCTTTTATGGTGGTTTTTAAATTGAAAATATACCCCTTAGAGAAGTATATGGGGAAAAACCCATTGGACTGTGACAGCTCTGTTTGGACCTGTGGAAATACATATTTATGGGGGTTTTTTTCAATGCCTACTTTATAAATATGTATTTAGGGAAATTTTAAATGACCTGGTAGACCAACAGCACCTCTAAAGCAGTTTACTTGTTTACTTAATATCTAAGAACTTTGCAGGACACAGATTGGTTTGACAGCTTTAAATACTGTTTCATGTATAAATGTGTTAAACACTTTTATTGGGTCTGTAGAATCAAGATTAACGTGGGCATTTCTCGTTACTCGTTCCAATTACTCTTTTTAAAAAGTCGTTCAGCACTAGGACTGAAGAAAACAAGAATTCCATTTCACAAAAAAATGTTGAATTTTCAAAATTTGGTTTCATTCTGTGGCAGGATGAAAACGAAACCTTTTGAAACTTTTCATGCTATAATAGCCAAGTGGTTCGGGCACTCCCTTGGAAAGTATGAGATCCAAGTTCAAGTTTCTGCTCTGTCGAGTCTGGAGCAGCAACTTGAAGCTGCATCTCCCACAGCCCAGGTGACTACCCAAAGAACTTGTCTATGGAGAGCTGATGTCTGTTTCTGTCCCAACAACATCTCATTGAGGTGAGAGTGGAGCAAGACCTGACTATGCTCTGTTTCCACTTGCAGTGGGGCAGAGATGATAATGGGACCTGGGGGACTGGCTGGAGCAGCCTATGGTGCACAGATCAGGCCAACTGCCAGAGATCAAGTAGGACTCCCAAGTTGGTCCCACCTGTCAATGACTGCAGGTCCCAGTTGAGACACTGGGCCCAGAGAAGGGGCAGGCACACATCCACCAGTCACCAGGAAGGAATGGAGAACCAAATAGGGCTCCGACTTCTCAGCAAGGGGCAGGAGTAGAGTCTGCAAAAGGCACCAGCTCCCAGGGCTAATGAAAGTCTTGATTTATGTTCAGAATTATGAAGTCAAAATTAAAGTGAACCCATAGAAACCAATTTTTTAAGATGTGCAAAAATTCCAGGATGACATTTTTGAAAGTGTTTCTACTTTGCCACAGACTTCCTGTATTATCTTGGAGAAATCACTTAGACCTAGATTCTCAGAGGCATTTAGTTTCCTAGTTTGCACTGAAATCAGTGAAAATTAGGAGCCTAAATACCTTTGAGATCTGGGTCCTAGCCTCTCAATACTCAATTTGTAAAATGGGGATAATAACACATCTCTCCTTCACAGGGGAGTTATGAGGATAAATATATTAAAAGATTGCCAGGTGGTCAGGTACTGACAGAGGCTGAATAAATTCCTAAGATAACTGGAATATATGGTCCAACCTTTTTTAACACTGAGATTCACCATGTGACCTTCCACATCCTTCCATTCTGGGCCTGTAAAAGACAGCAAAGAACCTTATGAAAATAATCTAATATTATTCAGAAAATTAGAAAGGTGGAGAAATAAATTAAGTGGCCGTATTTTGAAAATCAAATTCAAGACATTCTTGTGACATTGTTAGGGGTTACAAAATATTCATTTCAAAAGAGCATTTTACAAAAAATGTGTGCTCATGATGCTACTTCAGCTCTTCACTCAACAGTGATCGATGTCTATTTCATCAAGTGGAGGATTCTTTCCACTAACTTAGCTTTTTGAACATGCTTATCATGAAACATTGAATAAGTGTCTTTAATATTCACTTTGAGCTAAAAAGAACTTTGATAGATTCTACACTCTATGGACTTTTCCCTTCACTCTAGGCACTGTTCATCACACTGAACATCTATTTCACTGTATTGTATGTTCCTGGTATAAAAAGATCAAATTCTATTTGGTGCAGTAATATGTCTTCAACAAATATTTTGCAGTTATAAATATCTCAGACCTCTGCTTGATGAAATGAAAAATGGAGGCATTTTCAGGAGAAGCTCCTTGGAATGATGGTAGAACTGGTGTGGTTGTAACCATGTTGTATTAGAGAGGTATTAGACCAGGGTATTAGAGAGACAAGGGAGGTGATGTAATATCTTTTATTGGACCAACATCTGTTGGTGAGAGAGACATACAGATGGATGTAGAGATCTAAATCACAAATATATATATATATATATATATATATATATATATATATGTGTCCTTGAATACAGGTTTCAGTACTAAACTTTAGGCAGCTGAATCTGAAGAATGTGACAAGCTTGTCTTTCTCACGAACAGAAGTTGGAGCAATATGAGATATTACCTCACCCACCTTGCCTCTCTAGTAGAATGGGGACATATGGTCACTTTAAGAATAATAGAGCTTGAACAGAGCATCTGAAAAGAATAAAAAGGTTTTAAAATATGTCTTATGTAAATGCTGATAAAGCCCTTTACTGTCATGTCTGGGTGAAAAACACCATTTGTCATCTGATAGTTTATTACCAGAGAAAGGGAGAAATATGAATTTACATTTTAAGTGAGAATCATTTGGAGGGGGTTCTTGGATGTCAGAGAGACTGTTATGATACAGGGAAATTTAATTTAGTGATCACCTAAATACATTAAAAATTAGTTTCCAAGAGCCATTTCCCATTGGTTCTGATAGGCTTGTCCCCATTTACACTGATCAATGGGCATTTTGTTCTAAGGATGAGAATGAAAGTAATTTTTTCAGTTTTCTTTTCTTCACTGAAGGGTAGAAAAGACCTTCACACCTTTTTGAGTTGCCACTCAGCTGCCACTTTCTTGTGGAAGTGCCAATTAGAGCTAATTATAAACTGTCTGACCTGTTTAGCGGAGCTCTCTGGCTTTATAGAAGAGAGATTTGGACACTGATCCTGATTTCAGTTACACCAGTGTAAATAAGGGGTAACTTCACTAATGTCAACTGAGTTACAACTAGCATCAATCCTATATAAGTAAGATGATAATTGGATTTTTTGCTTGGGTCTGATTTAGATTAATAGATTAGAAGGCCAGAAGGGACCATTGTGGCAATCTAATCCAGTGTTTTTCAAACTGTGGGTCACAATCCACTACTGGGTCGTGGCATGTAAGTCACTGAGTCACCTTGCTCTGGTCAGCTCTGCCAACTGGGCCATTAATGTCCCATCGTTGGTGCTGCCCAGCTAAGGCAGGCTAGTGCCTACCCTTTCTGACACCATGCTGTGCCTTGGAAGCAACCAGCACTCGAGTCCGGCTTCTAGGCAGGGGAACCAAGGGGCTCCATGTGCTGCTCCAACCCCGAGCACCAGCTCTGCACTACCATTGGAAGACAACCGGCCAATGGAAACTGGGGGGAGGGGCAGTGCCTCCAGGTGCAAGTCGTGCGGAGATGCCTGCGCGCCTCTATCTAGGAGTCAAATCTGCTACTGGCTGTTTCTGGGGAGCGGTGTAGTCCTCAGTGCACCCCAGCTATGCCACTGACCAGGAGCTACTGGAGGTAAGTTCTCACCCCAACACCATGCCCCAATCCCCTGTCCCAGTCCTGCACCCCTCAAAACCTGAACCCCTTCCTGAACCCCAAATCTCTCATCCCTGGCCCCACTCCAGAGGCTGCATCCCCAATCCAGTGCCCTGACCCACCCACCCCAAACCTCTGCCCCAACCCTGAGTCCCCCTAAACCCAGAGACCCTCTTTCACCCCAAACCCCTCATCCCCAGCCCCAGCCCAGAGTCTTGATCCCCTCCCACACTCCAATCCCTTACCTCAGCCCTGAGCTCCCTTCAAAACCAGAACCCTTTCCTGCACCCCAAACCCCTCATCCCTGGTCCCAGCCCAGAGCCTGTATCCTCAGTCCAGAGCCCTGACCCCCTCCCACATCCCAACTCCCTGCTCTGGCCCTCCCACACCCCAACTCCCTGCCCCAGCCCTCAGATTCTGGGTGCTTGTCTGAACCTAACCTTTTGAACTTTGCCTATTTCCAAACTCATTTTGTCACAAAACCTATTGCTCAATGGGTTCAGGAACCAAAGAGTTTTAGGAATGTAGGGACCTAAATCACTAGGTCCTAAGTGCTAAGAACTGTCATGTTCTTAAAGATTCCCATTGACCTAAGCATTTGGCCAGACTTAGATTTATCTTTTACCAGAACACTCTGCCACTGTAAGGGTCCTGGACTGGAACGCAGTGGAGTTGGGTGGGCCTGCATCTCCCTACCCAGCCACTCCACCCCTGGAGGCCTGAATTTGATGGTGATCTGCCAGAGCCAGAAGCCCCAACAGTCTGCTGTCCCTTACACTGTTTGAGGGCCTGGGCTTAGAGACTCATTCTTGCTCTGCCCTGAATACTGGCCAGAGCCACCTAATTGGTTGCTGCCTTGCTGGAGGGCCAGGGCTTATGGACACTGCTGCTCTACCCTGACTATAGACTAGAGCCCCCTAACTGTTTAGTGCCCTGTCTGGTCAAAGGACTGGGACTCTTAAACTCAGTACTGTGTTACCCCACCGAGTGGCAGAGACCCTTATGCTAATTCCCCCCAAACTGTGCTTTTCCAGAGGACTTGTAGTGAGGGGGGCATGGCCTCCCTCCCAGACGGACGGAGGGACAGCAGCAACCATCTTACACAGGTCTATTCTGGGCAAGGAATGAAAAAAATGAACAAGGCATAAATTTACAGTAGTCTTATAAATATGTAAAATATATAGCTATTAGAAAGGAGATAGTAGATCAATAAGCATTGTGTGATAGCTGCTGCCTAGCATGTAGTGGAGTTCATGAACTGCTCATGACTCAAACGGGGGTTATCTACAGAAATCAATGAACCAGTTACAGAGTGCATAATACAATGTGGAATAGAAGATGCATTCAGCAGTTTGTTTTAGAATGTGGATATAATCTGATTAATGATTTTGTACTTTGAATGTAGGGTATGCTCTCTACCTACCCGATATGTTTGATCTCAATCAACTCAGTGCAGTTTGATCATATGCCAGAAAAGAAGCATCTGTAAGGAGTCTAGAGCTGAACTGATTTCTTGGATTCTAAAGAGCTGGATAAAGTGTTCTGCCAGAACTGGATGAGCTGTTTTGGATAAGCCAAGTGGAAGAGGTCTTTGAGGAATCCCAACATTCAGTTTCTCTGTGACTATTTCCGAGTCTGTATTCAGTGTTTGCAGAGTAAACTGAAGTTTGCCTGGGCAGGGACATCAGGATTTGTGTCATAGTTAGCTGTTAGAAAGAAAATTGAGAAATAACTAATGAGAAGCAGAAGAAAAAAATCACTACGTGATCTTAACAACTTTTTAATGTCTTCTCTCCATAAAGCAATGAATCTCAGATGTGCTTTCCTAATTTTCCTTTCCTAATTCTCTCTCTTCCCACCCCACAATTTAAGAATATAGGTATCAGAGATGTCATGACATTTTGAGAATATCTGAGCCACAGCAATATCATGAGATACGATACTTTTGTTGTATCAGACATACACAGGTATTGAGTTAATTACCATTATTATAGTGGTGCTTGTTATATGTTGTACAAATACATTCTATTTGCATTCATATAATATGCTGTGATATAAATTATTATTGATGGCAAGCTAGTTGGCAAAACAGATACATTTGTCTATTCAAGACAAAGAAGAATAAGTAACATCATGAAATGAATATAGCTAACAGAAGAATGTTAGTTCAAGTCTCTCTTTAAAGCTTCAAAGCAGTAAATAAAAAGATCTAATTCTGCCCTCAATGAAAAGTATTTAGACAATGTGGCCTTCTGGCTACTTTGACATAAACACCAATTACATGACTGACTTTAACAGGAGATGAAGGTGGTACAGAAGTAATGCATGACTGGAAAGTGAAATTGCAAGGAAAAAGAATAAAAAATGACTAGGTGAGGGAGCTAGGCAGAAAGTCAGAAAGATCAAGCTGAGCATTGAAATGAATAAGTGGCACTGAACAAAGCGCCTCTCCTGAAGATATAAGGGCAGATGGGTTAGAGTGGTACTGAATGAATTTGGTTTAAAGGGGAAAGGGATGATATACTGACTATTACAAAGGCTTTGGTTTAATTAAATGAAACCCGATGCAGAAGTTAAGGCTACGAAGCCTATAAATGGCAGAAGACTGTAGAGTCAGATTGTGGAGCACTGGCCCTGCACTAGACTAGAATGCCAAATATTGACACGTATGGCTCTGTAGGATCTATAATTAATCAATGTATCAGTTGAAATATATTCCGTTGGAATGTGCATGCACAAGTCTTAAGACAAGAGAATTGCCAAATATTGACTCAAAACTCAAACCTTTTCTGAGATTTATTAACATGTAGTTAACTTTCATGCAATTTTTATTTTTAATTGTGTCTCCCTCCATGTCCTAGTTTTGGCTTATACCAATGGAAGTATCACGAGAGGCTATTTCCTTGGTATTTCCAATCCAGCTGAAACCAGGAAGTGGTGATTTATCTGACACTTATATAGCAACTCCCAAAGACCTCAAATTGGTTCACAAACTCTCATATGTTTCATAGGAGAATAAGCCAACTCCTTAAAAATAAGAAAGGGAAAATATAACAAGTCTGAAGCAAAGAGAAAGGCAGTTAGCAGCAGCCAGTTGTAAAATGGCTATATTAGGGCTATAGCTACTTAGCTCTGCCAAATTTAAAAGGCCATCTACCTCTAATTCATCTCACCTTAAAGCATGCTGGGGGGAAATGTCTCTATAAGAAGGCAACCTTTAGCACAGGTGAGAGGAAAAGAGAGTTAGCAGTAAGGAAGGTGCCATTGCATGCTACTGCTATCGTCATTGGCAATCCCTCAAGGTCGAGGATGAACTCTCTCACAGGTTTAACTTTTCATGAGTTTTTTGGTGATTGAACAGTCTAATTTTGAGTCTCATTGGCAGACATTGCAGATGGTGTTGGAAGACAGGATTGGGCAACGATTGCTGAAGTAGAGAGTAAATAATATTACCTACTGTGTCCATGGCCTCAGATTTAAGAGGTTTGCTTGGTAGATGGGGGAAGTTGGCCGGTAACCTGGATGGGTAGTCAGAGATTAGCAGGCACCAAACCACAAGACAGCTTATTTCTGCCCACACAAGGGAAATCTGAAACATAAGTCTTGAAAAAGGTTAGATGTATCCCAAGTAAGAGCCACAGATTTGGCAGTTGTAACAGAAGAGAGGGACATATCATTGTGGAGGGGAATGGTATGAGTATACATAAATTTATTAGTAAAAGTAACTACTCTGAGTGAGGTTAAGAGTTGCTGCAAGGTCACAGAGGGCATCTATGCCCAGAATAGTCCATATTTGTAGCTACATAAAAAGACCGAATCCACAAGAATAGATTAGATTCTACGAGAACAGGATAGCTTTTGTAAGCTGTGAGTTGTGCACCTCCCACCCCTGAAATAGTAATATATTGTTTAGTAATGGTGGAGGGAGTCAGTCATGGAAACAGATGCTTCCATGTCCAGAAGAATTGTGCATGGCCAGCCCCTTATTCATGCTTGTAAATGTGGCCTTGAAGGGTTTATATCTGCATCAGCAGTACTGACAGGCAAGGGGGCCACTGAATTTTAGCAGGTCATAGAATTTACTCAGATGTGAGTAAGTGTTGGCAATTGGTTGGGACACCGGGTGGGGCTGGTTACCTAGGGTTATTCGGCTTGAGCACCCGGCTGCCCAATGTCCAGTCTCTCCACACACAAAATATTGGGAGGTGGGGAGGACAATGGGGACAGGACCAGGACCAGGTCGAAAGGGCAGTGATGTACTGTGGGGATTGATTGCCATGATTTTGTCACTGACAAGGCTTTTGGACTTTGCGGTTGCAAGTTTTTTGAGTATGTCCGGGACACCCACAGTTATAACAAATCACATTACTTTTTGCTGTTACCACAGCAATGCGAGCAGACTTGCTCTTTATTGTTTTAGCTTGTTTGGCTTTGCATTCCGAGGCCCACATACAGATGAATTCATAATCAGAGCCTGGGTTTACATCCAAATTAAAGGCTGTTCGCAGGTGGGATTTAAAACCTTCCTTTAAATTTTTTAGAAATGTCTGATTAGGTTTTTGGGGGTCTGCAATGCCTTCATTGCTGTAATACATTTCCCTTTTTTTTTCTTCACAATATTGAGCCACAAGCTTGTCCTTGCCTTGTACGCAGCCCACGATCAGTCCCCAATTACCGGCTCCATTCCCTAAGGCTTCTTGGACAGCTTCCTTACACTCAGTGTAGGTGCGGGTCATATTGTTTTTATATTTAAATTTAACAGAGGCCCAAACGCCATTTTAGTGTTCTTCAGTAGGGACCTTGGCCCATGACAGATCGTGGCATTTAGCTTTTGTTAAATATAAAGATCCCTGGAATGTAATGTATAAGTGGTAACTATCTGGCTTATTTTTGTTTTAGAATATTAAACATGGGTCTTTGGGTTTTAGATTAGGGAGATTTTTTTAGTAAGTTCCTCATTTCCGCTGTGCTGAGAGGAGTGTACTTATAAGTATTATGGGCCATTTTGTTTTCACCTGTCCCTGATCACCGAGTGGTCACTTGGAGAGGGGCCAAGGAAGCACTGGCACTTAATTCTGGGTTAAAAAAGGGAGCGGGGAGGAAGAGGAGAAGTCCCCGTGTGTGCCAGCTTCCAATTCTGAATTTGTTTTTTAAGGTGTATTTAATTACTTTCATTTTGTTTTTTTATAAATATTGCTGCCTAAACCTAAGTTGGTGAAATTACCCTTTTGTTGTATGCTAGCAACAATACAGTGTGCAGAGGAGTTGGTTTCTTTGAGTTTTGCTTTTAGAGCCTTGGTTTTTTGCTTCAAGCTTACTCAGCTTGCAGCTGCAATTTGCCTTTTGATTTAGCTCTGATGTAAGAGTCTTTTGGAGTATTTCCAACTTTTGTAATTTCCTTTCATATTTGCAATACATTATTACAATCCCCTTCTCTAATCTTTCTTTCTTTTGACCACCCCACCACAACACGCTGTCCATAGTACTTATACCCTCATTCTATCCATTTTTTGCATTGTCTTTTGAACCTTCCTATGTTTTTCTTTTTTAAAGTCAATGAGTTTCCCTCCTGTAGAGGGTATTATTGGTGCACTGTGGGCCATGCCAATGAGTCCTCTTTCCGTAGAGGGAATCGTTGATGCATTCTGGGGCAACTCATACAACATTTTATCCCAGCTTCCTGAAACCCACTTAAGCAGCGCTTCAGGGGAGATTGACTGAGCATACTCTTGTACTCAGTCTACTGCAGCACACACTCTGGTACTCAGTACCTGGCAATGCAGCCTTCACTTCCAGCGATCCCTGCACCCCAAAACCTGGCAGTGCAGCCTTCTCCTGAAGCAATCCCTGCACCCCAAAAACCCTGGCCACAAACACAATCCCATTCAGTCCTCTTGTCTTTGTATCCTATACTGTATGTGGTTCGTATTAAGAAGGGATGTGAAGTGGTGTATCGGGGAGTCCCAAACCAAGGTGCATGCTAGAGGTGGTAAGTAAAAGAGTACTCACCTCTAATTCGGGTTGTGAGAAACTCTGAGGATTCCCGATCACACCCTGCTCGCTGCGCCAAAACTGTTAAGCAGAAGGATTCTTTTCCCTTAAGAATCAGTCAGGCACAGACAATACTGAAGAGGATTGGGAAGACTGATAAATAGCTTAAAAATATGGTGCTATAATGGCCAGTGATATACATTTTTTATTAATTCATTTGCATTTATTTTTACATACAAAACCAAACATTATTACAAGAAAAAGAAACCTAAACAAAAATAAAAATAAAAACAATATCTACATATAAAGGTCATCCTAATTGCATTAAACACCTATGGCTACCTTGCGGGGAGAAAAAGCGGGGTGGGGAGGGGGGACAGGGATAAGTGCTTACAGATATATGGTGGGCTCTGAAGGAAGTATTTGTTGTGTTCTAAAAGCTAAGTTACTGGGTGGGCATTAACCATATAAGCTTATTAAATGATTACAATTGTTAGTGCCTTTAAGCTACTAAAGTATTCCTGCTTAATTTGCAGTTTCTGTCTTAGTTGTTAGCTAAATTTTAACTCTTGCCTGACACTAGTGAGATAAAAATTCTGAGTGGAAAGGATGACATGGTTGAATCTATATGGATACAAATCCCAACTGTAAGAATGTAAATATATTAATGGGGCTATGCTATTGGTCTCCTGAGCAAAGATATGAAATTGAGGGTAGAGTGGTGTGAGAGACCAAAAAGACAACAACATCTAAGAAAATGATAACAATGGGAGACTTCAACTACCTGTATATAAACAGGTCAAATGGGACATACATTAGTGAAATAATTTCTCAACACCGCAGTGGAGTGCTGCTTGGGACAGCACACAAGAAGAGAAGGTAATCTTCATTAAGTTTTCAGCAACGCATGGGAAATAATTCAAGATGTGACATTCAAGATGTTAGCCGTTAAGTAATGGTAACCACAATATAATTAGGTTACACATCCAAGGGGCAGAGAAAGGGAGATTACAATAAAATGAGGTTAGTCAAAAAGGCCCTAAAGTTAAAAATAAAAGAGGTAAAATCCTTAGAGGTGGCATGGATACTCCTTAAGAAGCATTAAGAGTCTCAGAAGGCATATGTACCACTGAGCAAAAGAGAACCAGGAAGGCAAAGAGAAAACCTGAAATATGGCTAAATGGCAAGGCTATCTGAGTGGGAGAAATTCCTTATAAATTTGGAAATCTGACCCTTGTGAAGTCAGTGAACAGGAGCAATCATTGAAACAGGTAATGTGTAAGAAATAAATTAGAAAGGCCAAATTGAATTTTGAAGAGGAAATAGTTTATGGCAGAAAAACAAATGAAAAGAGGGTCTTTGGACATGTCTACACTTTGAGCTAGGGGAGGGGATAGTTGGGGGGGATGGTTGTTCCCAGCTTGAGGAGATATACTTGTGCTGCCTCTCAGTGAACTAGGCTGCTAATATAGAAGGTAGCCATGACAGCACAAGCTACAAGAGAGGCTAGCCACCCCAAGTACACACTATCACAAGATGTACCTCCCCCCACCCTTGGGTGCAGCCTGGAAACGATTGGAATCATTTGGCTGGGTTGGCCTCCTGCACTGTTCTGCTGGTGATACCCAGCCAGCCCCTTCTGGCCCTCTTATCACCCAACACTATAGCAGGGGTGCCACACAGCCAAGTGAGTCACCTGAGTGCTTTACCTAAGCCACTCACGGACCAACAATGAAGGAACCAACCAATTTCCCAGAGCCCCAGCCTTGCATCCCTACTGGAGTATAAACCCAGAATTATACTGTCTTGCACTTCACAGGCTCTATACAACGCAAACTCATGAAATTATTCCGCTTCCCCCTTGATGTGGAGAAGATATTCAACAGCCCTTGCGAACAGAGCCAAGATTCCCTGACACTTCACTTAAAAACACACTGGTTAAGTTAAAACATGAAAGAAGTTTATTAACTACAGTAAGATAGATTGTAAGTGATTTTAAGTGATAGCAAACAGATCAAGGCAATTAAACAAAAGAAATTAAACAAAATCACCATCTAAGACTTATACACACTAGACAGGATTTGAATTAGCAATATCTCACCCTGACTGATGATACAAGTAGGCTTACAGAAGCTTGAGGCACAAGCTGGGTTCCTGTCCCCTGTTCAAAGTCCCTTTGTTTTCCAGGGTTTTTTTCAGGTGTTGAGTTGCGGGGAAGTAAAGACAAGTCATGATGTTACACCCCAATTTGTATAGTTTACCCATAAGATGGGAACCCCTTTGTTCCAAACCAGGTATCCAGCCCAGTTTTGGGGAAAATATAGGTAACAAAATAGAGAGCAGTATCATGTGGTCTGGTCACATGACCTTGCATGCCTCACTGATTCATAGCAGCCACTATTTATAGGCTGTCTGCAATGTGCCCAAGTGAAGACAAGCCCTTTCCATGGCCTGTCGTCTTTGTTGCTGGGTCACTCCATTTGAATAGGCCAAACACGATGTGCTAGCTAGCCTTCATGCAAATGAACCGTTGGGTGTTATCCAGGAGTAAACACAGTTGAAATACAAATACATAATCAATATTCATAACTCCAGCTACCAAAATAATGCATTGATACGAATAGGATAATTATATTTGGCAAATCATAACTTTTTCATAAACACCTCACATGACACTTTTTGCACAAGATGCATTGTAATTATGTCACAATAATATCATAACCATACTGCTATCATGAATATGGGGCAGAGGCCCTACATACCTGTTCAGGGTTGCTGTTCTGCTGCTCTTGCCTCCACAGCTACCTTCTATTTTTAGTCCACCAGTACAATGAGAGTTAGCATATATATGTCTCCTTGAGCTGTGAATCACACCCCAGCTTGAAGTGTAGATGTACCTAAACAAGAAGTAGGAGGCCTACAAAAGAATCACTGGGTCCATTAGATCATCAAGGGTTAAAGAAAACAATTAAGAAGATAAGAATATTGCTGAGAAGCGAAATTATTTCTTTTATCAGTCTTTACCCCAGAGAATGTTGTTTTGATATGTACCTCAGATTTTCTTTTTTACTGATAATAAAACTGAGGTAGAAGAGGTGCTGGAACATACTGGTAATTTATAAAGCCATCAGTCATGAGGCCCTGATGGTACATCTGGAGTTCAGAAGGAGCATTAAATGACTAAGCTGCTAACAAAAATATGCAATCTCATTAAAAACAGCCACTGTTCCAGATGCCTGGAGGGCAGAAAAGGTTGCATATATATTTTTTAAAATCTATGGGGGAGTTATCAGCCTTATTTCCGTAAGGTTGAAATGACAATTAAAAGAAGAATAAAAAATATCTGCAAAATCGTGACGTGATAGGGTCTAACCAACACAAATTCTGCAAAGGAAAATGGTATCTTGCTAATCATTCAAAATTCTTTGGATGTGTCAATAAAATAGTGGATAAAGGAGAGCCAGTTTACATAATGTTTTTAATCTTCTAAAAGGCCCTTGACAAGGTCCCACAGAAAAGGCTGCTAAAGAAGTTAAAGTTGTTCTGAGGATCAACTGTGACTCTCTCTTGATCCACTGTTGATCAAAACAGTTGTTGATCAAAACTGGATAGGAGACAGAAAGTAGAGTAGGATTAAATGGAACATTTTTGTCATAGCAAAAGGTTAAGAGCAGGGTGCTTCAAGATTCCATTTTACGTGCTGTGTAGGTTAATATATTTATTAATAAGCTGGAAAGGAGTGTGATTAGCAAGGTAGCAACTTTTGCAGATGTCACAGAGATAATTCATTTAGGCAGGACCAGAAAGGATTGTGAGACTCTTCCAACAGACCTAAACAAGCTAGGTGAATGGTAAGATGATGGCAAATGAAATTCAGTGTTGATAAATGTAAAGCAGTGCATATTAGAAGGGAGAAAATTAAACTGCTCATGCTTTAGTTTTTTTCTAAATTAACTGTACCAACTCAAGAAAGGGACCTTGGGCATCATTGTAGACCGCCTGATGAAGACCTCTGCTGAACGTGCTATTACAGTAAAAAAAAAAAAAAAAAAAAGCAAACAAAATGGCATGATGCATAAGATATGGGTGGTACACAATAGAAGGAGGGAGTTAGGATGCCTTTATTTAAATCAATGGTGCAGCCTCACTCACAGTACTGGTGACCCTTTCTCAAAAAGGATATTTGCAGAGCTAGAGGGGGTTCAGAGAAAAGTGACAAGAATGATCAAGGGAGTAAAAAACTCTAATCTAAAAAGAAATTGAAAAGATTGGGATGATTTACCTTAGAAAATAGATGAATGTTTGGGCATAGTAAAAGTATATGAAATAATGAATGGTGTAGAGAAGTTAAATCAGGAACCTATGTTCTCCCTATTTCATAACAGAACAACAAAGGGACAATCAATGAAATTAAAAGGTAGGAAATTCAAAACTGATGAAAGGAAATACTTTTTCACACAACACTTCATTAAGGTGTGGATCTCATTGCCATATGAAGTCACTGAGGGAAAGAATTTAAGGAGACAAAAGGGATTGAACATTTATATGAATAATAAGACAATACACAGTTATTATGATTACTGATAATAATTTTTGAAGGGATATTAAACTTTGTGCTTCAAGGTTTAAAGCCAGTCTTCCATTTCAGTGTTAAAAAACAAATAGGATACAACATGAATTTATAAAAGTGGGACAGAAAACAATTCAAAATATAATTAAACAATGATACTACATTCCTTTTTCTATTTGCAAATATAAAGATACCATTTTTAACGAAGTTTTCTAAAGTTGGTTTCCCTAATTCATAGCCATAAAATCTGCATAGGTAGTCCTCCTTTGGATGTGCAGACGTGTCTTTTCATGCAAAACATGTAAATACATGCACCAAATAAGCACATGTGATCAGTGAAAAATTTTGCACGTACAAATACTTGTGTAAGCATGCAAAGGTGCTCTTTGTATGTTTACAAAGAGGCAATTTAGGAATCAATTTTTGAAGACTAGACCCATAACACACTTTTGGATTCTTCCAGATGAAAGGTACTTATATAATACCGTAATCCTACAAAACTGCAGGCACATAAGGAGAGCCTAAGATCCTGATCCCGCAGATGACACTGCAGAAACACAGAAGTCTACCTACACAGAGTCACTTGTAGGTTTGGAGCCTAGATGTGAAGTCTGATGGGGTTACATTCTTCAGAAACATTTAGTTGAATTCATTTCAGTATTGCTGTTTCTTTAACTATCAGTAAAAGTTTTGAAAATATATCAATTCAGACTTCCTACACTCACACACAGCATAATGGAATATCAAATCCAAGTCCTGTCAGGGATTTATTGCAGACATAATATATATTGACTCTAAAGCATCATTGCTCTGCCTACACAATATTTATCTTTTAATAGAGTAACACTCTCTAAATATTGTATCAACTATTGCTGTTTTCATAGCTCCTTGGTTGTCTGAAGCATGGGGTACAAAATGCAAAGATTCATATCATCCTCAGCAAAACCCAATGGGAATTCCAAGCCTCACAGTATTAAGCAAACCTATAGGCTATTATCTAAAGAGCTAAACTTGAAAGCCATTAAAAATACAGTCTGGAGTTTTATCTTTAGTTTTGATATTCAAATTTTCAGAATATGTTCTCAGCTTCATGTATATAGGATTTTTCTATCTTCTCTTGTGTGTGGAGACACACACAAGCAAAAGTGTGCCTTTTGTGAAGAGGTAACAAAATATAGTTAAATATATCACCATGCCTTATTTCAAGGCCTTTTACTACAGAAAATGTGCCCCATTTAATGGAGTGTATGTGTGTGTACGCATGCATGTGTGTAAGACAAAAACACAAATGATTTGATGCTGAGCCTTTTTTCCCTCTCCTTGCATGCTGCTCAAGCTGTCTCTAGAGAAATAAAGGGGCATTTTTTCCCATTTCTCATTATGAGAATCTAATGAGAATTTTAATCAGTATCATGATTTTTTTTCTGTACATCTCATATTTTAGTTATCTTTCGGTGTTTTTCAGTCCTGTTTCTCCACTATGTCTCAGTCATATTATTTCTCTAAAATGATGTATACAGTGGTGTCTTGACTTGGATTTATTTCAGTTCATTTTATCACCAAAATTTCTGTGTCCAAAGCAACCAAGAATCATCAAAAAATTGTTGTTAATTTTGAGATCATTTAGTCATGTAAACGGATACTTTCTCGACTATTTGTAATTCTTCCAACATTGTGAGTCTATAGTCAACTAATGTATGGAACTCCCATTTAAAGACAACCCCTACTTTTTTCCTCATTTTTCTCTGTAATTGTCTCCCCTTTCACTTCTGAAATTACAATTATTTTAGAAGAAAGGATTTTCTGTTTTCCTCCTGACTTTGAGTCCATGTGGGGTGGGATTTATTCTGAGAATATAATGAAAGCTTTTGCCTACTGCCTTGTGAAATGATTAGTGAAACACAGAGCCTGTTCCTGCTGAAGTCAACAAGGCCCATATCCACAAAGGGACTTAGATGTAGCAATCTTCACTCTTGCAACTCCTAACTTTTAAGTGCCTGGAAAATCACAGGAACAACATTACAATCCACAAAGCCTGAATTAGGCACCTAGACCTTCTATACAGTGAATGGAAACATATCGGTGTCAGAGAATGCAATCCACAAAGCCAGCATGCTAGGTGGAAAACAGCCAAAGGGAGATGCCAATGAGAAGGGTATGTCACAAACCCCACCTCTGGATCAGAAATAGGCCTCTAAGGGTATGTCTATATTACCTGCCGGATCAGTGAGCAGTGATTGCTCCAGTGGGGGTCGATTTATCACATCTAGTCTAGACCCAATCAATTGATCCCTGAGCGCTCTTCCATCAACTCCTGTACTCCACCACCACGAGAGGCACAGGCAGAGCTGATGGAGGACCAGCAGCGGACTACTCACCTCAGTGAAGACACCACAGTGAGTCGATCTAAGTACATCAACTTGAGCTATGTTATTCACTGAAGTTGAAGTTGCATGACTTAGATTGATCTCCCCCTCATCCCCCAGTGTAGACCAAGACTAAGGATGGGCCACAGGCAGGTGTCTATCTCAGTGAGTGATCCAAGAACTGGGGAAGGTAGGTGTTCCTCCACATAAATTGCATGTGAAGCTGGAAAAGGAAGAGTGCTTCACTCATAACAATTAACCTAGTGTACTCACCTGGGATACGGGAGAGCCGGGGTTCAAATTGTCTCTCTCCCTAATGAACAAAAGGGATTTGAACAAGGATCTTCCACTTCATAGGTGAGTGCACTGACCACTGGGTATAGAGTCATTCTTGTTCTGGCACAAGTAATATTTAATGAAAGTTGAGAAACTGAAGGCAGCCAGCATTGAAACATCCCATAGACCAGTGGTCAAAGCACTTCTCTTGAGAGGTAGTAGATCCCTGTTCAAGGGCCTTCTCCTCATCAGGCAGAAGGGTGGGGGAGGGATACGAACCATGGGTCTTCCACCTCCCAGATGAATACCCTTACCACTGGGCTAAAGATTATGAGGGAAGCCCTGGTTCTCCCCAGTCCTGGCTTTTTTGTGTGGCATTGAGCAGCCTATTTTGCGTGACGTTATGCAGCCTCTGAGCACGCTTATGTCTTTGTGGTTCTATGTACAGAACCTTTGTCAATCAGGGCTATCAGTGGAGTAACTTACATTAGCACACAATTCACTTGAAGGGAAAAAATAAGTAAAGGTAAATGTTCATTGATAACTTGAGAAATAGTCTGAAATAAATAGGATGAAATTCATAAAGACAAATGTGATATACTCCATAAAGGGAAATGATTGCCTAGAAAGGAGTACTGATGAAAAGGATCTGGGTGGGGATCATAGTGGATCAAAAATGGAAAGTGAGTCAGCAATGTAACACTGTTGCTAAAAAGAGAACATCATTCTAAGGTGTATTAGCAGAAATATTGTAAGGAAGTTACGAGAAGTCTTTTTTTTTCACTTTACTCAGCACTGATAAGGCCTCAATGGGAGTGCTATGTCCAGTTCTGGGCAACCCACTTTGAAAAGATGTGGGCAAATTGTTAAATTGTTAAATTTAAATTATTAAAGAAAAATTATTAAAGTTTAGAAAATTAGTCCTATAAGGATAAATTGGGGGGGGAAAGGGTTTATTTCAGTGTGGAGAAGAGAAGACTAAGGGGAAGGGACATGATAACAGATTTTCAAATATGTAGTTGGTTGTTATAAAGAGGAGGGTGTTAAATTGGTCTCCTTCTCCACTGAGGACAGGACAAGAAGTAATTGGCTTAATTTGCACAAGGCAAATTTAGGGTAGACATTAGAAAAAACTTGCTAAATGTAAGGGTAGTTTAGCACTGGAACAAATTAGCTAGGGTGGTTGTGGAATCTCCATCATTAGAGATTTTTAAGAACAAGTTAGACAAACCCCCCTCTCAGTGTAGGTGACTGGACTAGATGACCTCTTGAGGTCCCTTCCAGTCCTTCATTTCTATGATTTCTGTGCTTCAATTATTTCTCTTCAATTCTTTGTTTACTGCACTTTCCTTTTAAATTGATCAAATTACATTTTGTAAATAGGAACGGTCTGGAGTGATTAGGAGTTGAAAATTTGGATTATTATGAAAAAAGAACGAGGAGTCCTTGTGACACTTTAGAGACTAACACATTTATTTGGGCATATGCTTTTGCAGGCTAAAAACAACTTCATCAGATGCAGGGAGTGGAGCATACAGTAGGGAGTTTTTAAGTGACTGTAGAACCCCAGAAATTAGAGATTGTAAAAAGGTCATGTAGTCTGCCTTCCTACTAATTCATGATTATTTGCTATGATGAATTTTCTATTTGTTTTTTGAGTTTAGGGCTTGGTGTCCCAAAATATTCCACTATATCCTGCCAGAGACTGTTTCTTGCTTTCAGTATTTCATAAGAACATAAGAATGGCCATACTGGGTTGGACCAAAGGTCCATCTAGGCCAGTATCAATCTTCCAAACGAACAGAACAGGTAATCATCAAGTGATTCTTTCCCTATCGCTCATTCCCAGCTTCTGGCAAACAGAGACTAGGAACATCACCCATACCCATCCTGGCTAATAGCCACTGAAATCCCATTTTTCCTCTTTACCACCAAAATTAATTCTTCTTCCTCTTGACATTTGCACCCTTCTTTAATTGTAGTCCTCTATATCCTCAAATTCTTAGCCAAACTAAATATTTAACTATTTAATCATTCCTTATAAATCAGTCTTTTCAGCCCCCTTTTATAAAACGTTCTCCCTGCATTTTGTCAAATATCTTTCTTATAACAAGGGGCAAAGAACTGTATGCAATCTTCCAGATTTGACTGTACCAGTCATATAGGGCCTGATCTAAACAGCCCACTGAAGTCATCAGAAAGACTCTAAATGAGCTATGGACCAGGCCCATATAGAATATAATCCTTCTCCCTTCAACAATACTTCAATGACACAGGATAAACCAAAGAGCATACCATCTTCCACAACATGATGCTTTTTGCAGCCAAAACCTTTATTGACTCTTTTTTGTATTCTTACTGCACTATGATCTCCTTACTAAACTGTGGTTCTTATCACCTTAATGTCTCCTTTGGCATGTCTGCCTTCTTCCTATTGCATATATGTATTTTTAGATTATTTTTCCTCAGATGTGTTACCCTGAACATTTCCAAGATGAATCTCCTTTTCTTATTTTCTACCCTTCTCCTTCCCACATATATACACACACACTGAAAATCCCTTTCTCTGCCTTCACTGATGCTCACAACCTTTCACGATGATCAGGAGGGCTGTATTGTGATATTACTTTATAAAGCATTCAACAAAAATCACAATCAATTATTAGTCTTTAGGAACCATTTTTAGGCTTTTGTGTTCTTTATGGCATTCCATAATTCACTGACTTTTAACGTTTCCTCCTGAAGGAATTTGGTGCACCCGACAGGAAGCCTTAATTGCTTCAGAAGAATCCATAGAGCTAAAATGCTGGTTCTTATAGGAGTCAGATTTTACAATGAGAAAGTTGAAATTTTGCAGGGAGAAAACTGCTCATTATTACAGAAATGTCTGAATCCCAAAGGGTCTGTATTTCACTGCAAAAAGAATATTGTTGAGGAAGAAAAGTGGTAATTTATTCAATATTAATCCCCCAAATATTAAATGTTCAATGGAGTGAATAAATGGGGACAAATACTTTTTGTTATTTTCAGAACACTAAACATGCTGGTCTCCCAACTTTATACTGTTGGGAGGAGTTGTAAGTTAGTACAACTCCTCGTACTCTATACAAGGAGTTGTACTAACTTAATTAAGATCTTGATCCTGCAAAGACTTATGTATGTGCTCAGCTTTATGCCTGTGTTAACTTTACACACAGTGAATAGTCCCATTGACGTCAGTGTTAACACTCACTGTGTGTTAAGTCTTTGCAGGATCAGGGCCTCTATTTGTATTTAGAGTGAAACCCTAATGGCCTGATTCTGATCTAATTTACTCTGTCTAATCTAGAAATAAAATGCCAAAAAGTTTAAATATTTATAGGTCCCCATTCTATATTATACTTTAAATAAAATAAATATCAACAGCAATTCCTGATTACAAAGTAATATGTAATATTAACATTCAGAAGGTCATTTAAAGGGAAAAGTGGCACATCTTAATATTTTTGTAAGTTTTACTGGTCGTGCACACTAGAAGATGCTAATTGTTAGGATATGTCTAACACAGTTGAAGGTGTTATTGCAGCACAGGTAGGCATACTCTCTCTAGCTTTAATATAGCTAGCATGGGCAACAGTGGTAATAAGAACATGGTAGGATGGCATAGTCACCCTCCCCCTCTAAAAGTCTGCTGGGGACTCCGGGTACATATCAGGTACCTACACCTGTGTGTGTGTGTGTCTCCCAGCTTTACAATTATGCCTTCATTTGAGGTGTACCTTCTGAAAGAATTGGACTAATGAGAATCCATCTTGCCTTTAAAAGAAATCAAAGATAGGCTGACTCATATCCATCTTCTCATCCCTGTAATCCCCAGTTCCTTTTCTGCAGAAATTCCCTCTCAAGTAAAACTGAAACTTGAGTAGATAGAGGGGTTAAAAACATAACCAGACCGTCATCTATCATTGACATCCAACAAAACCTATTCCTTTGTCTGGGCTATTATCATCATTACAAACACCCCAGGAAAGACCCAACATAACCCCTAACTCCATCAATCTCTTACTTGAAGTGGTAATTCGTATTGAGTTGAGTAGATGATCTGATATCTCATTCACCTGTTTTTAGTAGCACATCACTCCCTTCTCCTCTCCCAGTGCAGTAAGATCCAATATTTCCTACACTTCAGTAATGTCAGCCTTTCAAAATCTGGGGGTACTCTGGGATTGCCCAAAACTATATCCCAGAGTGAACTTGTAAATCCTGAGGCTAATGAGATTCCCACACTCACATTCACAGGAGCTGCTAATCACATGAGGAAGGCAGAAAAGCTTCCAGATGTGTATGCACACTCTATGCAAAATTAGATGCTTTTCCAAAAGAAATCTATAAATCTTTCCAAGTTCACTCAACACTAAAACTAAACCTATTTTGCTTTCTCTCTCTTCCACTGATAGCAAAGGAGGGGAGAGCAACTTCTGTTGTCTTGCTTTCCACTTTAAGAGGAACTCTTTAAACACATAGATAAATTCATTTTTGTCCATTTCCTCTAATCTCTCCAGCTTTTTTTCTTTTATGTAACTAGATCCCTTTATTCACTGGGCAACAATAGTTACACTTTTCTGGTTGTTGCATTGAATTCCATTTTTCAGTTGGCTCCACCCTCATGGGCCTCTTTTCCTCATTCTTACGACATGTATAAGCCATCTTCAGTAGAACAGTCAGTACAAGAGAAAACCAGGCAATTGCATCCAGAACAGATCAATTAATTCTGTTTCAATAGCAAAGGATCTGGGTAGATCCCGAATGTTAAGTGGATGGTTTCTCTTAACCTTTTCTGTGTACGGTCATTCTTGAGATTCTTCTTTTCTGTATTTGTAAATCTTTGGATTTTGTTGTAGCATAGATTAGAACAAAAATAATACAGATTATCAGTACTGTCATTGTGGAATGTTTTTAAGTGTTCAGACAAATATAGAAACACCATTTGGAAAGTCCATTCACTATGTAGACCATCCCCATGTTTGTACAAGTGGTCATTGAAAGTGAGTTACTGTAGATAGTAGCAAAACTGAATAAAATGAAATAGAAACTATTTTTTCCTAAGATTTATAGGGGCTTTATGTCTTTTCATTATAAAATGAAGTAGGGCATTTGTATTTTAATATAAATACCACTATTAGAGCACAAGCTGGGCCAAGAGGGAAGAAGTAAATATACCCTTTATGTTATAGTTTCTCTGTCAACATAAGGCATACCCTATCTGTGCATCTTACTATATGAGGTGCATCAGGATTCCACATAGTTGTTGCTGCAGTTATGCTTCAAACAATAATAACAATTGAATAGACCAGCTGAATGTTGTTAGCACAGGTGTCATGCTATGAAAGAGGGAACAACTCTGGGCATGGATTCATGACATTTCATTATACAATTAGAGACTGGATGGTGGATATGATGCATTCCAAAGAGGAGCTACTGGCCACATGATTCCAAAGTGTCTGCATGTTAACCAGTAAATTAATTCTGAACTGTACAGAAACATTTTTGTTGATCTCCAGAGAAAAGTCTGCAATAAAATATGTTTTTAAAAAGAAAGAAAGTGCAAGGAGATAGCGGGAGCTTTAAAATGCTGGACTGAACCAATTATATGTTGTCTCAGAATGTCTCACTGAAGGTAATTGTCATGACTGGCACAGGAGGTATTGTCCTTTCCTACAGTTTCTTTGGTCTAGATTGTGACTTTAAGCCCAGTAGCTCTGGGAGAAACTGCAGTTCAGAGACACCTCTGAGTGGCAATTCCCTTCCCGTTTCTCTTTGCCCTTTGAGAGGAATAAGTTACTTTCCCTCTTTGTATGGAATAACTTGCTCTTTTCCTCCTTACCCAACTGTGTGTGGCCAGGCCTCCTCCCTCTCCCCACCCATTCATTTGCAGTGGGGACTATTGAATGACTATTCCTTTCTGTCCTTTCTGTGATAGCGTGGCAAGCAGAACAGTGATGTAAGGCCCACCCTTTACTCTCAGTGTGGCAATGTAAAGACTGTTTGCAGAAAGCTGGTGAAATTTCTAAATTTTGACTTTGAGATAATTTATTATTGTTGTTGTCGTTGTTGTTGAAAATTAAATTTGATCCTCTTTCCTGCCCCCAAAAATCTTTATCAAAACAGTTTTGGTTTTTCACCCAGCTCTACTTGTGAACTTCTTTAAAAATTGTGTGCCCATGAAAGTTAAGGACTAAATAATACTCCCTAAAACCACAAAAAATAGAGAAAAATACTTGGGTAGGCTGTCACATATATGCCAGTGAATCAGTTCTAACCCATATTGACTCTACTATTTCAGTCCAAGATCTGCCTGGATCTACCAGTCTCACCAAATTTAAAGAGTTTTGGCCACTAGCACAGAATCCAATAAATTTGAAATGGAATTATGAGTCTGCCATTCAATATAGGATTGTTCCCTACAATATATTAAATTTGTTGCACAGTCGAGTTTTAAAGTCACTTCATTTTGTAGCGAAAACTCCAAGAACACCTTTATTTGTGTCCTGATCAGCATTATAACTTTGGGGAAATGTTCCAGCACATTAGCACTTTATGCTGTTTAGAAAGAGCTTTGTCCTTCAACAGATTTTAAAAGCAAGGCCACACTTGATTTAGGGCTACATTTTCAAAGGCATTTTTAAAATTGCATGCACAAGTTTTTCGTAGATAAAATTGTGCCTGCAATTTGAGAGACCAGGTTGAAGCTCATTTCTGAAATTGGCCATTATAATTCAAATAAGCATATCCAAACCTTGCTCTTACTGAGATGGCACAGATCTGAGAAGTCTTGAATAAGAGAAACATAGCAAGTCAGAAAGACTGTACATTATTAACTCAAGGCCATATACTGCACTTTATCATCTTCATCCTCCCACTGAAGCCAACTGGAGTTGAGGCATGAACACAAATTAAGGTTGATTTAAGGTTCTAAATCTTTCTTTGGAGAATCCTATTAAAATAAAGTGGCAGAACTTGGAAGTGGCTCCTTAATTGATCTTTGTAAATTATCTAAATTAATAGCAGTAACTAGACTAATTGAACATTTGGATTGTAAAGCCATTGACTATAGCTGTTCAATAAATCTACTGATAACTGGCCAGAATCTGAGGATACAGAAAGTAGTGAAAGGGGCTTTTGAAATACTGAAGTTGAAAGTGGGGAAGAGTCCTTTATAAAGAGCTAGACATACGATTAACAGAACAAAAGGATTATCTTGCATAGAGTGCTGCATTTCAACACTGAGGGGAAAACTGGCACATCAAATTTGTACGACAAAAGAAAAAAGGTTTATCAGTACTTAAAACAAATTATATAATGACTAATGTCAATGCTTGGAGAAACTACAGTGATTTTTAAAAAAAGAAGCCAAAGCCAAAAGAATGGCCTAGTTCAGCCATCAGATGAAACATTCAAAGGAATTAAAAGGGCAAAAGAGCAATCAAAATAATAAAGCAGCCCTCATTCTTCTCTTCATAGAGGCCAAAGGAAGGCATATCACAGCTCTAGAGCTCTCTGTTTATTATTTCTAATATAAAGTGTCCCCCCCCACACATATATATATAAATTAATCACTGAGCAATATCACGGCCCTTGACCTATTGAACTGATCATAGTTAGTACTTCCAGAGATAGGATTCAGCATAGAATGTGCCAATAACCTTGAAAATGTCATCCCATTGGCTTGAAAAATTGTCACTGACTATCCTAATGATTGACAGCTATTCCCAATCACTTTACAGCCATTCAGGGGAAAGTGCTATGTCCAGAATGTCCTGCTTTCTAGAATGGTCACGCAGCTGAGAGTGTTTCCCTTGTGAGTATGCTGCAGCCTCTGTGTTGCAGGAACCAGCGTGAGACCAGGGATCTAACCTTTAAATCTCAACTCCCTTTATTAGATACATAATGAGATAGGACCTACAGATCCAGAGTGTGCCTGCACTATGTGAGAGATCTCTCACAATTGGAGTACTTCTGGTGATTACACATGACGATCTACCACATCTCCCTTTCTTCATTCTTAAAATCCCTCCCTAATAAATAATATCTCAAACAAGTAATGTCATCATAACCAGGCCCGAAGCATGAGAAGACTATTGAAGTACTATTGACTGTTTGCTGTTTAATCTTTGCCTTTGAAGAGGTTGTTAACATTTAACCAGTTGGAGTTCAATCTTTACCATTGGCTCAGTCTTCTTCCACATGTAGTCCCTGTATAAAATTGCTTGCAGTGTTTTTGTATCTGTGTTGATCCCATCATTTTAGAGAGACAAGGTGGATGAGGTTATATCTTTGACTGGACCATCTTCTGTTGATGAAAAAGACAAGCTTTGGAGCATCACAGAGCTCTTCTTCAAGACTTCGACAGTTTGCCCCTTTCACCAACAGAAGTTGGTCTTACAAAATATATTACCTCATCCACCTTGTCCCCATGTATAAAATTATCATAAAAGTCTCAGTATTGTGTTGTCAGGTGCACCTGATGTCCATTTCTTGTGAATCTTTCTGATTATTCTGATGCAACCTGTCTCTTATAAACTGTTCATGTTGATTCCGCTTTCTGCCCCCATGAGTCTTTTGATTTAGATGTCTGTTGAGTATTTGTTGTTGGCATCGTATAGTCAGATCTCTGGTGCCTTCTATTACGCCTGTGCCTCTCTCCTATAGGTATCTCTATGTGGTATGACTGTGGCTCCAGACCTGTAGCTATCCTTGCTGGTTTACCAACCTTATGCTGCTGCCATGCATACTGGATATCAGTGATGGAGCACAAACAATGAGTTAGCTATCTGGTCACAGTATTTCTTTTGTCTTTCCTGTAGCTACTTTAATCTGGTGTGAGCCCTTGGAGACTTGTATTTTGGGTTGAAGCAGTTCATGTGAGGATGGAAGAGTCATTCTCAATGTTCTCCCATTAGCAGATGTGCAGGACAGTATTCCATACCTCTCAATGGTGTGTTTCTTAACTCCAGTAGAGCTAAGTAAGTATCTCTACCTGAGGCAAGTGTTAAGTGAAACACTTGATTTTATCATCTTAATGGTTCTCTCACCATTCCATTAGATTGTGGGTATCCAGGACTGGGATTGAATTTCATTCCCCAATATCTCATACAGAGTTACCCATTTCTCTGCTTGCAGATGAAACTTGATCACTCACTAACTTTTTAGGGTGCCATTTATTGAAAAATACAGCTTTTATTTAGCAATAGTGGAATATGTTGACTTATCTGGTAGACTCAGAATTCCTGAAAATTTGGGAAAGCAGTCCACTAGTAGTAGATGTGAGCATCTGCCAAATTAAAAAAAATATCTGTAGCTTTCATGTCCCTTGGTAGATCAGAAATCTCAAAAGACCATAATTATTTTTTGCAGTTACTTGGCGTACGTTCATGACATACTCTGCATCCCTCTGTAAAGTGTTCTGTGTATTGGGTCATACCAGATTATTTACCTCACTCATACTTCTAGTCTCATGCAAACAGTTACGTATTTGCTGCTTTGATGTTAAGAATAATTATCTTGTCATCAGCCATTAACAAATTTTGTTGTAATGGAATAGTGCCTTTCACAGCCCAATATGGCTGAAGTCTGGGGTTTACTTGTCATCTTCTGCATGTCCAGCCCTCGTGTACAATATCAGGTAATACAGGATCCTCCTTTGGTTTGTTTCGTAAATCTGTGCTGAGTGTACAGGTGGCCTCAACTACATCAACACTTTTCTCTTCGCTCTTCATGCACCCTACCCCCTCCTCATTAGACTTTATTTTTCATATTATCCTTTGATGTGAGAGAGAATTTAGGATGTGCAAAAAGCACAGGATTGGATATCTGATAAGGTCCAGAAAGAGCAATTGTGAAAGTTGGTCAGGATTTGTACCCAAATGTCCTCATCTCCAGCTCTCCCTTTCATAACTGCCTAGACTTTCCTGGTACATGCTGATATGTTAGAAGACCAGAAGATCATTTTCACACCAGTTATTAAAGTGGTGGGTAATTCACCTCAATGACACATCAAGTACACAGAAATCTAAGTTCCACCTCCCACATGGGATGGTGGAATAAGCCAACAGGATGTCAGACGATTTGTTTTTCGGCTAACCTGGCTGTCTCTGCAGGGGGATGTTGGAATGCAGTGCATCTCATAACTAATGCAGTTGACCTCAAGACTGGGGTTTTACTTAAAACTTATTTATGAGAGAACAAGGGTATTCACTAATACAATGCAAAATAAATGTCCTCTGGTATTTGAAAGTAGCCTGAGTTTTGTGATTGATTTATTACCATCATTTTACTGGGACTGGATTTAAATCATCGGAAGAAGTTTTGCTGATAAGGAAAGAAACATGGGACTATATTCTATTCTTAATGGACTGACTGTTTTGATCTAAATAAGGCTGATTTACGTGTCAGCATCTGTATAGTATATGCAGAAGCACTCCAGTATTCTTGCTTTGCCACTGCAAAATTGTAGTGCTACATTTATCTTCCCCAGATGGTCGTAACTACTGTAGCATACATAGTATCGACTATTTTTGACTTCAAATGCATCTTCTTAAGCTGAATGACACCATACTCCAAGGACATGGGATCTGAACACATGTTCTCTTCTGCTTCAAAAACAAACCAGTGGGGGGGAGGAAACTGTTAATAATCCAATATTTAAAACTTTGCTTTTCCCTTCTAGTGAGCAAAAAAAGCAAGTGGTGGAATTGCATGTATTTTCTGATTAGTACAGTTTGGTCGTGGGATAAGGTTACTTAATACACATTAAACATGACAAAGCTGTTGCCAATTCCCTTCAGAGTCTCTTACTATGGCAACTCAGAGAGATAAAGATGAAAAGAATTCACTATCTTTTTTCTCTACCAGTCTATATGCAGGCTGTGTTTAAACACTTTCAATTAAATCATCTTGACAGGTATTTGGAAACTTGAAGGAGAAAAAAGAAAGTGAGGTTCTAAAGATTACCAGAGGTGTAAAATATGAGCCAGATTGTTTTTCCATCATCTTTTCCGCCATTACTTTTCTGATCATTCTTTTGTATCTATTAATACTTTGGTATTTAGCATGTTGGTTACTGTAGGTAAGTGTGAATTGGTTCTTTGGCATGTTATGCCAAGATTAACCTGATTAATTAAAACAAGAAGCACAATCCCTGAAGTAGCAGGACTAGTGCACTGGTACTGATGCCTCAGGTTCAGTATATAATGAGACTTTTAGCTGCAGGCAAAGGGAGACTACACACTTTCCTGTCTCTGGCACGGAACAGAATTAAGCATTAACTCTGTAGCAGACCCCTGCTTATCAGCAACCTTGCTATTACTACACCGACCCTGATGTGCATAAGTAATATTTTCATCCACTTCCCAAGAGATTTATCTGGCTGTTGAAGTAGAAAATGAATATTTTACAGTTCACTTGTCTGATCAATTACCTACAAGCTGCTTCAGTATTTTATAGCCAGTGGGAGAGCTGTGTAGGTGATGATAGAGAAATCTGGAGGGAATCTGTTAGCCAACTACAAAAAAAAAAGAGAATAAAACTGTGAATGAGCCATCAGTAACACTCTTTTGTTCATAAAGGTCTAGGCAGAAATTACAGTGTAACCAATTAAAGTACACAAATGATAATCATCAGAATGTGAATTCCAGAGGTGAGGAAATTTGACTGCTTGATTGGAGGATAATGAAGTGCGGAATGGTTCAGAGCCTACCCATTCCCAGTGAAACATCATCCTTAGTACTTTATTTTCCATTTTTGTCTTTTAGATAATTGGAAGAAAATCTTATCTGAAGATACATCGGGAATTAAAACAACTAACGAAAGTTAAATTGTGTATATTTGATGGATACAGTGCCACCATTCTCAGTGCAGGAAGCTTCAACATCACAAATTCCTTGGGATTTATTTTAATAGGAAAAGTACATGTAGGCAATTCAGTTTTAACATATTATGTATTTCATGCTGGATAACAGTGAAATATCTCTCAAAACTCATTTGATATGAATTATGTTTCTTCTCTCTAAATCTACAATTGAAATGATTAGGAAGTGTTCTTTACAATCCAGTTGCATTTAGGGTGACCAGACACCAAGTGTGAAAAATTGGGATGGGAGTGGGGGTTAATAGGAGCCTATATAAGAGAAAAACCCCAAAATCAGGACTGTCCCTATAAATCGGGACACCTGGCCATCCTAGTTACATTTTGAAATAATAATTTTGAATAGGTAATGCATAGAGAAGTTTCTTGTTTTATCCACTGTCTGTGTGTGTGGTTGCCAGTACAAGACACAGCCAGGTTTTTTTGGCCCAAAGTATTAAAGACAGTCTCAAACTTACAGACCACTCTGTCAGAAGGTTAATTTTGGGTTTCTAGCAAGCAAATAAAGTTTGATTTGGTTAGTGATATAGTAAATGGCATTTGGAGCAAAATGAATTTAAGACTTTCAACTTAAAGTATGAGAATGAGGACCGATTTTTCCTGCACATATTCTACAATATCATCAAGACTTAAACATTTAAATTAATACTCCTGACTTACTGTTGAATATTGGCTTCATATTAAGCAATAAATCAACTGAAGTAGCTTCTAAATTATAATGTACAATGCTTTTATACTTTGTGAAAGTATAGGTTTTCCAGACTGTAAAGATTTTGGTGATTGTACACTTCATTGTATCAGCACCAGAGCTCATCAAATAAAAGGAAAGTATATTTGAACGTGTTTGTAAAAGCTATCTCACAATTTGATCTCACAATTGTTTGTATTTGTGCTCTTTTGGTTAATTTTTCCATTAACCTTCTGATGGCTAGTTTCTGTACATATCAAGGTTGATAACAACTGCCACAAACCCTGGCACTAGCCAGGTGTTAGCCATTTAGGCCTTCACCCACCGAGTTGATCCACATGGGCAGACCTATGAACAGCTTCACTGAGTTCTGCACAGAACATCTAGCATTTTTGGCCTTCTCAGAATTGCTTATTGGATTCACCAGCAAAAGGGCCTTGGAGAACCAGATGTATTCTTGTGCAGATAGGAAAATGAGTTAATATCAGATGAGTGCCCAACTCTGATCTCTCCAACTCAGTCTCTTCCATTTTTCACATGAATCTTATTTGCTTGTCATAATTTAAGCTTTTTGGTGGAGTGGTTTTGTCTTCCCACTTCTCTGTGTGATGTCATTTACACCTGAGACTATATAAATCATCAATCATCATCATCATCATAATTTTAATATTAACCCTAAACGTGGATCCAACTTCTTTTGTTATTGAAATTTTTTTGGTCTGTGGGGGATTCTTTTGTTTCTTTGGTTTTATTTTCTTCTCATTCTGACCTGCCTCTGTACTACCTGTCTTTTCCAATGTCAAAATATCATTAGAGAGACAATTCTTTTTATATTTTCAGCCAGATGTAAACTAAAAGTGCAGAATACCATGGAAAACTAGTATTGAAAGAGTTCAAGTTCATTTTTTAGATCAAAGAATTTAGATATATGCCCTGAACCTTCTGAAATGCCATATGCATCAATACTATCTTTTACTATTCTTTCTACTCACAAAAAAAATCTGCATGTGTTAGTGTTAAGTTGTCTGGAGTGGCTAAGGAGCTTGAGAATCAACTTCAGGGCAGTCAAGAAGCAGGGCTTATCCCCGAGAATTGGTTGTGAGTTCTCTACTTACATTTCACCATCCAAGAATCAAGTGTGAATGCCTGAGGCATTATAACAGCCTTAACATGGAGTCATAAACAGTCCCCTTGGGTACTCCGAATCTATCTTGACACCCAGGTAAGCTTCCCTTTGTGATAGATGGTCTCATATACCAAAAGTCACAACACTATTCAGGAGTGCTATTAAAAGGCTGATTTTTATTTGCTGACTCCAGTTACCTGCCCATGGCTCAAGAATGAAATGTTAATATACCTCTGCCATAGGGGTCAATATCCAGTGGATAATGTTATAAAGAGGAAATCATCTAACTCTTTGAAACTATGGAATCACTCAGCACTAGTGAGGTTGTAACTGGAGCTATAAATGTTCTGAAGCCCTCTAAACTAATTCATTCTGACTTAGTGCTTTGAGGAGCTTGAGATTCTTGATCAATATTTGCTGGCAGGTTTCGGGGAAGATGACATTTACTTAGTAACAGTAGAGACTTTATACTGTATACTTTACCTATTGAAAGTGCTTGTAACTGGGCAATAATGTTTGCCCTTACAATAATTTCAAAATAATGTTGACCATGGAAAATGAGAAAAGCAAGCAGTGACAGCCATACAATCATAATTCGGGTGCAGATTATATTCACAGTAGGAAAATGAGAAAAGAGTAATATTCTCTGTAACACCCTCAGTTCTTATACTTTGCATTCTATTTCCTAAACCTGTATTTCTTTGGTAGTCTGGGGGCTTGTGAACTATATTCAAAAATGACAAAGCACACAAGTTTAAAAATTCATATTTTGCTATATCTATGCTCTGCACAATAATGCATATAATGTTTGTAACTCCCATTATCATTAATGAAAATTACAGCACAGAGAGCCCGTTCTGTGTAAGATGTGTGATGCATATAAATGTAAGGTTAAGCTTTGTATTTATGTTCGATGCCAATGACCCTCAGAAATTCCCCCTGCCTTTCCCCTTTTCCTCCGCAGTACACACTATGCTGGGACTCAGAAAGGGTGGTGATGTCAGAGTCTCTACCACAGCTCTGCACCAGCAAAGGATTGTCTTACACAAGAAAATTCCTTTCCTGGCCAGATCCCCACTGGGCTTATGACTACGTTGTGCCAGCAGACTTGTAAAAAACAAATACAGCTGAAAATCGAGACTACTATATTCTTCCCCATATTGTATATTAAATTGAATGAGAAGGATTTTTAAAACCCCAAATTTTAGGGATTGCACGCTACCTATATCTGGTACCATTATGGCCCTCATCACCACAGTATCTGAGCACCTCACAATCTTCAATGTATTTATTCTGACAGAGCAGTGCTGTTATCCCTATTTTACAGGGAATACTGAGGCTCACAGTGACTAAGTGATTTGTCACAGAGGTACCCTGTGATGGAACCAGGAGCTGAACACAGGTCTCCCAAGATAACACTCTAATCACTAGACCACACTTCCTCTGGCATTAGTTAGTCTCTCTGAAATTTCAGAACCAGTGTTTGAAAGTTTGAACAGTGAGAAATATCAAGCTCTCTACAGAAGGAAGATATTTACTATGTTATTTATGTTTTGACCATAAAGCTTCTGAGTTCTGATAGTTAATAACTTTCTCTGGTAATCTCATGAAAAAAATAGGGTCACTCATCTATGATACACACCTGCACACAAAGCACCATTACAAAATATGCCTTTTATCTTCTCTATAATCAAACCACCGTTGTTATGGATAGAACAATATCAGTGTAACTGAGAAATGAATAACATTATGAGCATTCACCAAACATTTTTCAAACCATACTTTCACCAGCACTAAATGAACTCCAGTGACAGATTTTTTTTCACTGACGTCTTTCCCTAGATACCTCTAGCTATAATTAGGTACTGAAAATTGTTTCTCTGTATGCCTGGAAGATGTTATATACTCCAATCATAGTTCTTTTTCCTTGTTAGAAAAAAATTTCAACTGATATAATTTCAGTAACCTAATGACCAGAAACCCATTCAGCACCATCATGACTACTATCCTTCCCCCCCAAAAACTATAATTGAGGCACAGTTGCCAAATTATTAGTACTTAAATACATAAAGGTACCCGTAAAACTAAGGCACAAATTATAAGCATGGAAAACTTGTGTTCATGGAATTTTGCTAACTGCTTGCATTGTCATAAATAGAACCCTATATTTTATTTTAATAAGCACTATGCAGTAATAAAACTAATAAGCCACAAAACATGATAGAATCAAAGTCAGGAATTTGAGAACCTTTTACGGTTACACTGCACCTCATTTCCAGTCACTTGTTAATGTTAGATGCAGTTATTTGATTTTTGCAAACTTGATAAAAAATGCTGAATCCGTTTTACATATTTTCAAAGGGAACAGAATTATTTTGGAGTGAACTGTGGAGGCTATGCAAACAAAATTGTTACAATGATTGTTCGTTCCCTTGATTTCTGAGGTTTTCTAGCACATTAGACACATATTATACCAATTTTTATATAGGGTGAAATCCTGACCCCGCTGAAGTCAATAGCAAAACACCTACTGACTTCAATGGGGCCGAAATTTCACCTATTGCGTGTTTCCTCCAGAGACCTTTCAGAAGCTTTACAAAGAAAGGTACAGAGTGGGGAGCTTAGGAAAAAAAGATGTGAAGTGACTTTTCTAAGGTCACAGAATTGTCTCATGGCACAGCCATGCAAGGAAATCACATGCTCTGAGTTCCAGTCAGGTGCCCTGTCCACAGGTCTGCCAAAATGTGAATTCTGCATTTTTATTTTCAGTAGTTATCCTCACAAATGTTGAAGTTCAGGTTCGGCTCACATGTGCATCTACTGTTTATCCAAAATATTCAAACCCCCTGAGTATTGCAAACATTGGCTTAATGTCTGAGAAGTAAAATCTTTCTTATTACATTTCTGGTAGCTCCTTTGTTCAGGCAGGCAGACAGTAAATGTGAGGGCAAAATTTTGTCTGCATCTTCTTGTAATCCTTTTGGAGTTCTGCAATGCAAAGCTCCACACAAATTAAAAATAATTGGGAAAATGGAATCCTCACATCTCAGAACCTTCAAAAACTTCAGCTTAGCGTCAGTTCTAAAACAATTCTATCATAGAAATGTTTTCTGAGTAGTTTAATTAGTACTGTTTGTTGCAATTTTTTTTAAACTAAAACAATCCTGTTGTTCACTTGTCCCACAAAGAATGTTTTGGGTTTTTTTTTAATTATTTTCGTACTGAATTCCTCAAAGGATTGTTTGTCTTGCTTGAACAGTTGGAAAGCTCTTTGTGGGCACACTTGATTTTCTTACAGTTCGGACTGAGCTGCCATCCACAACTGTGTCTGCTACATGTTTCTGTTCCCTTGGATCAGCTAGATCTTGAGCGATATTTTCCAGTTTGCATTTTGGGGACCTGTTATCAACTGAAAACTTCTGGTTGTGTGGAATGTCTTTTGGTCCTCTTCTCTCTGATGGATACCCCTTGCCCATCCTGATCTGTCTCCAGCTGTATAGCATGCCACTGTGACCCCTTTCCTCTGATAGTTACAAACTGCCAGGCATCCTCTCTGACTTACCTTCTCTCCAATTTCTTGGTGGCCAGCTCCTTTTTATTTAAAACCTGGGGTACTGATATTTCCTCAATATGAGTGTCTGTGAATTCATCAGATTCTTTGATTGTCATTAGCATCTCTACTTGATCCTCCAGTTCATTTTTTTCTTTCAGCACAGCCACCAATTTGCATTCCATAGACAGGAAATTCCTTCTGGCTTCAGGGGAGGAAGAAAGCATGGTACACCCATTGCAGGTCACCACCATTGTTCTATCACCAGCCATCTTTAAACCACACACAGAGATTGATCTGGAAAGAAAGCCCCTGACCCACCCTCTTTATATTCCCTCTGAAACTCTCATCTTGGCTGCTTCTGTTCATGGCTCTCAAGTTTACCTAGCAAGTGATTTTCTTATACCAAGTCTCCCGGCTTAGCTCAGCTCAGCTCTGTCCTCAACACCGTGGAGTGATTAACCACTCAAAAACTTCAAAAAGCACGGTTGATCGAAGCTCTAAGCATCAGAGAAACACAGTCCTTATCAAGGCACTAACAAACAGACCTGACCTCTCTCAGCTGCTTAGTCAGGGGTCAGCAAAGAACAAACAAACAAGCAGTCATGTTACAGAATCATGAGAGTCATCAAATGTTGTTGAGCTAAGCGCAACTTCACTACAAACCTTCCTATAACAAATGAGGCTGAGGTCCTACAAACAATCTTCTTCACTGTATGGCCCTGATTCATTCTCTGAGCAGTGTCCAGCCTGTGGGGAAAAAATGTGTAATGAAAGATTTTATTGTGATGTATACACACAAGGGAGCTGGATTAAGGTTGCACAGGCAATTTTAATTCTGGCATTTCTGGATTTTTGAGTGCTTGACTTTGCAAACTGAACATTCTATTAATATATTTTTGTGTTTAATTGCATATATTAAAAAGCTGAAGGAAAAAAACAGAAATTCCATCGTCTGGCATCATAACACCCATGTAGTTCCTCATCGGGCTGGAAACTTGAGATCCGAAGAACAGACCTCTGCCACTTACATTAATGGAGTAACTAATAGCAATAGTAAGATGTGATCTTATATATATATCAGACACTACAGAGGGAAGAGACACACTTTTCCACGGAGCTTTACAGATATTTGCTGGAAACAGGAATGTTGAGATGCATGAATCTCAATTTCTGTTCCAGGTTCTAGAGGGGAGAGAGAGCCTTCTGCTCCTGTTCCCAACAGTCTGTCCTAGTTTAGTCTCTTGTATTTTGTAAGACATTGGCTTTGGCAGTTAGCATAAGGCTTGAGGCCTATGAACTTTGGCACAGATAAATGGTCTAACCATCACCCCTAACTTTTGGGAAACTGTGAATAAAATAATTTTAGAGGAAAGTTTGCCCATGACAACACCAGCCAACCATAGGAACAGGTGCTAACACCAGCTCTGGGATATTTTAGGACAGAACATCTGCAGATGTCTGATCACAAAAGTGTTGGCAATGAATTGATGTATATGATAATAAATTCAGATCATTAATATATTAACCTTTAGAAGAAGGGCACTCTAACAATAGTAAGATGAGGAAATACAAATAAGGAAGAGGAACGTGATCCCTACTGGCTATGCATTAGACATGGTGATGTCAGCGTAACATTATATAAGCTACGTCCTAGCCCGTGTGCAGGAGGAAAGAGAGATGTCACCCTTGAGAGGTGTCAGAATGATGGTCACTGGTGATGAGGAGGAAAGTATGGTGATGAGGAAGATCGTGGATAACATTTCAGGTTTTGACTTTGCCAAATGTATTAAACTATTACGAATACTGAAGGATTCCTAAAGAGTGAGTATTGCAACTATGCACATTGGGATTCCCAACTAAACAGTTATTTTAGTAATACTGGGCCTGATCTTGGGACATGATCCTGTCGAACCTCAGAGTGATAACTGGGAATTCCTAAGTCATCAGTATAATTTACAGTTCATAGAGTGAGCTACAGCCACAGTCTTCAGCTCACTGGTTTCCTCATCCCAGTCCCCTTATCCCGTCATTTCCAGTCTCCCTGTCTAAGATCTTCATATGATTCTAGTCTTCCTCCCTCCTTAGCACCTCACCATAGTCTCCTTAACTCCGTGCCCTAGTCTCCTTGCCTGGTCAGTCACAGTAGCTATCCCAGCTCCCTATCTGATCTCAGTCTTCCCTTCACAGGTCCTCGTTCCAGTCTCTTTGTCCAACCTAGTTCCAGTTCCCCTATTAGTCCTAGTCTCTCTTCCATGTTGCCAGTTTCTAGTCCTTGTATTCCCTCCTCCCCCAGCTCCTTGTCCCAATCTACTGCCTCTGACACCCTTCCACATCTGGCTCTTGTCCCCCCTGCATTTGAATCAGGGGGCTTCCTCCTCAATGCAGCCTGAGCACCAACAAGAGGGATCAGAAGCACAGTCTATCTCCTTTCAGTTCCAGTATCCAGCACCACAGTAGACCACAGCAGCCAAAAAACAGCATTTACAGGGAAGTCCTGCAAAGCCCCTGCCTCCCAGGCTGCAGCAAGCCCAATGTGATAGAGTCTTTGGTGAATTTAGGTGCCAAACTCTGACAAGTCTCTCCTGAGCATGTGTGAACTGTGTTTCTTTTGTTTTTGTTTTTGTTTTCAAATGCTTATAACTTGGTCAAATCTGGACAATCTTTTCATGGGAACAAAGAAGTCATATTTCTGAAATTAAGGTGATTCTCCCCATGACAATTTATAGCCGCTGCTCCAAAGTCTGGAGGCCCGGGAGTTTCTCAATGAAACAATTGTAGGAATGCTTTTAACAAGGGCAAAACAATTTGGAAGTGGATGAACCAATTTTTCTGAATCTTACCAGATAAATTCTGCCTGAGACAGACACCTGGCACACAAAATTTCAGCCCAAAGAGGTTACGTTTGGTGAAGTTTTAAAGAACTCTATTCATAGTGAAAGAAGGTCAAATGTTGACTAGATTTGGTAGGACCTCTGATTTTGTTTAACATTCTGGTTTACAAACTAGTTTTTGAGTACATGTGTTTGAGAGCAGGAGAGGGAGAGAGAGAATATTTAGATACTCGTTTTATGAATCAATTCCACTAGTGGGATAATTCTAAATGCAGCAGTGCTGGAACTGTTACAGGGGCTATGGGAGTGAACAGAAAACAGAAGACTGCATATACAGAGGCAGCAGGCAAAGTAGCAGCTGCAGAGAGAGCTAGAGAGGAGAGCAGGGACAGGGAAACAGTGGAAATTACTCAGTGAGTCTCAGAGGGGCTGGAAACAAGGAAGGAACCAAAGTTGCAGAGGGAGCTGCTGAGCTCTGGAAAGAATAGGTGGGTTCAGGAAAAGCTCTGACAAGTTCTTTGTGACACTGTTCATTGCTTGAGGTGTCAGACTCTAATGAAGAAAAGAATTCAGTTCAATCCTCAATCTGCAAAAATAAAGGTTGTTTATAAAACTGTGTACTTCCTGTTGAGTGTCCTCACTGTTGCTGTGTTTCATTCAAACATTCAGAGCTTATGCAGAAAGGGAAAAACCTACTATTGACAACATCATTATCATGTGCAGCAGGGCTCTGGAAATCCATGTACCAATCTATTTACAACATTGCTGTTAAATCCAGCTTTTAGAAAAACCCTCAGCACTTCCCACACCATGCCTATTTTGCAACAGCAGTTATGTTATCTCTTGGATTTCTCTTGTAATGAGTTATTTCTTCTCTTTCTTCAAAAGCACATAAATATCATAAAACTTACATATGAGATGCAAACGACTCTACATAAGCTAGGAATAAATGATTTAAAATGTTGAAGATACAGTTCAGGTTGAACATCCCCTGGCAAAACACATTTGGTTTCCTGGTAAGTGCTTAAGGACATTAAAACATGGGATGTATCATACTTGCCCCATGAGCCTGATAGGTTTGTACACAGAGTAAAGCAGAGGCAATGGGTTCAAACTACAGCATAGCAGATTTACATTAAATTTCAGGAAAACTTCCTAACGGTAAGAACTGGTTTTAAAATAACTTCCCTTTTGTACTACACAATGGGTCTAGTAATGATAGACTAATATTCAGCACTGATGTAAGTCAAAGTGCCTGCTAGCGTCACTGGAGTCATACCATTTTCCCCGGGCTGCATTTGACAGTTCAGCTGCTTTGAAAGTAAATGGTCAAATTGAAGAAGGACATAGGTGTCCTGCAGAAGTTTGACAAACTACAAAGCTTTTGAACTCAAGAGCAGTTCTTCTTCTTTAACCACTTTCTATGAGGAAATGTGGGGATTTTTAATATTCTTTCCTGGGAACTGGTGGATGCCATATTGCATCTTTAAAACCATCTGAATAAACCCTAGAGAGGTCAATCCTACACTAAGAAGATGACCCAGAAAGTTGTTTCCCTCTCAAACTTCTATCATTCTATTATTTGTTAGTTTTTTAAAAAAATACTTTGTTTTGCTACATGAGGAAACCTCATCAAGACAAAAGAATCTAATTCATCTTCTCATAAGAGTTAGGTTTTTTCTTTATTAACGTTGAAAGAGATAATTATTTTCTTCCCTTCCCCATGAAATATTTTGTGGATTGACTTGGAGGTGTGAGGAAGGTCATGCTCTCCCCAGCTGTCCAAAGAACTACTTACACCAGAGGAAAAAGAGGTGGTGAATACAAATAAATACATTTTGTAAATAGCTTACTAATTTTTAAAAACATATTTTTAAACTGGTGAGGTTGTTATGACTTGGTCTGACCTCATTAATGTTTATGCAACACCGACTCTTTCGCTTCTGCCACTGATTTAGTTCTCATCTCTAGAGAACACTGAAATAGCAAGGCACAAGGTAAAATAGAAAAAAACACAAAATAAATATAGAAAAATATATTTTATGACTGTTTTGTTCAAATATTGTGAGGCTTATCAGGTATATGTGGGAGACCATAAATAAGTGGTGGGCAACCCAGGACCCGGGCGCTGCACACGGCCCATGAGGGTAATCTGCTGGTGGGCCACTACATAGTTTGTTTACATTTGCATGGCTGCCCACAGCTCCCAGTAGCCGCAGTTCGCCATTTCTGGCCAATGGGAGCTGCAGAAAGTGCTACAGGCCAGAGGGACATGCTGGCCGCTCCTTACTGCAGCTCCCATTGGCCAGGAAAGGAAAACTGTGGCCATTGGGAGCTGCGGGCAGCCATGCAAATGTAAACAAACTGTCTGGCAGCCCACCAGTGGATTATCCTGACAGGCCACGTACGAACCACGGGCCGCAGGTGGCCCACCACTGCCTTAAATGATGGATACATATTTGGCATAGTGGATTAAGATAAAAATATATCTTTGAGTTCATAAACAGAAAAAGATAAAATATGTGAAGTTGTGTCTGAAAGTTTCTGTGCACATAGGTGCTTCTATTGGTATAATTTCCATTTAGTGACCTTCACTGTTCAGCCACATGTCCTTAGTAGCTAAGAATGAAAAGAAACAAATGTAAATGGTTTTGAAGTTCCTGGCATCAAATGTGCTGATTTTGCTTTATTGTCACATTACAAGGATATCGTGCCTGTGGCTCAAAACTGTGGTGGTCCTCTGGACTACATGAACGCTATGGCTGCCACCTTGATTCACTCCAGCTAAGGAAAGAGATGGAGAATTCTTCCTTTAGTTAGCAAACTGGTAGTGATGTTATAGGCCCACGAACACCCCTATACCTTAGGTGCTGGAACTAGGTATGCTGGTGGTGCTGCTGCATCCTCTCTCTTGAAGTGGTTTCCATCATACACAGGGTTTACACTTTGGTTCAGTGGCTTTCAGCACCCCCACTGTACAAATTGTTCTACCACTCTGCTCAGCAAGTGTTGGTCTGCTTCCTGTACAGTCATTGTCCTCCTATTCCCCTTGTTCTGAAAAGCAGGAAGTTTATCAAAGGATTACATTCAGTCTTATTGATCCATTAATCCAATCAATAGAGTTTCTAGTGTCACCTTAATCACTACTTTTTGGTCTCTGTTGAAGCAATAGTCTTTTTTCCCCATACCACTAACCTGCTTCCCGCACTATTTTGCCCCTTTATAGCCTGGTAACAAAGTTATATAAGAAGACTTCCTGTCTGACTGCTGAGATATGTTGTAGAGGTGTGCCTAAGCCATGATGTGTGAATCAAGACCCACACTTTCCTCACTATTCAGGAGTGTTTGAATTTGGAGTTTGGGTTCAGGCCTATCGTTAGCTTGAACCAAAAACACTTGCATAATGGGCCTTGAATGCCACTGAGAAATCCCTAGAAGACAAGCACCTACTTATATTAAAGAAGCTGTCATGCACAGTAGAAAGAATTAGAATATATGTCTCTTAGAATGCTTAAGGCTCCTTTCCCCATGGTGACATTTCAAGTCTGTCACAAGCTGAACAATTTGGACACTGAGTGGCATTGCTTCTTGTTGATTTCTTATTTCTGGGATGGCATGTCTATGTTTTTTAATCCCTTATGAACAATAGAAAGGAGAAGAAAAAGTAATGTGTGCAGGCTGGAGAGTGTCTGACTCCTTTCATATGTCATTGATTTCCTGTTATTACATGATTTCCACATTGTTAGGCAGTTCTTTACCTACTAATTGTGTTGGTACTAACTTCTTTTGCATCATCTATTTGGAGTGGCATTTTGTTCATCCCTCTCTGGACCTAATTCAGAAGGTATTGTGCCCATTTCCATTTTTTTTATAGCGCACTATTACCACATACATTCTGTCATTTAAGTACCCCTCCTTCATGAGCATAGCTGAAATTGCCCCTGGACTTTCAATTATGCACCTACTAACCCGACAAGAAGACCATGCAAGGCCAAAAAAGCTACATTCCTGCTCATTCCTGCTCATAAAGTAGTCAGATTCAGTTAAAAGACAAGAGTTATCAAGGTGGAAAAGAAGAGCTTGTGAATTACTCCAGCCCAAAGTTAACGATAATAGACACCCCATGAAGTTACATAACCTATCACAGCTATTTACTCTTGCATTCCATAAAAAATTCATACTTTCTGTAGCACTCTTTCCATGGCTTGGTAGGTGCTCTTTACTGCAGTGCAGAACATATGGTCTAAAAAGCACACACCAATATATCAGATGAAGATTTATAGCGTTACAATAATTAAAAAGGAAAAGTATGTTGAAATAAATTGATACATTTGCTAAGCATGAATATTTACCTATAGGCAGCTTTTGAAGGGTTATAAAAAATATTTTCCCCCATGGAACAAAAACTAATATTAAAAAATAAATAAATAAAAAACAGAGAGATTACATTCGACTGCTTTCTTTCTGGACATCATGCACTGGTTCTGAGGACTGTGGTAAAACAAAATGGTGACCTTTTATAATTTAATTGAATATTGATCTATATATACTCCATCTGTTCACCTTGTGGTCAGTTTTCAGTTGTCAATACATGGCTATTCCTTATGGCCACAGTTGATTGCTTTGTGTATACAGCTGTGTTTATTTAAATCATGTTGGCATGCCACCACGTATCTGTAGAAATTAGATTTCCCCTTTAAATTATCCAGAGAATGGGTCTTTTTTTCTGTAATCTAGGTTTTCGATGATATAGCCATGTATTTTGGCACAAGAGAGAAGTCTTCTTCCAATTGCATTACACTGGATTTTAAGAATCTGGGAAAATATGCTGTGAATCCTGAGTTTTATTTTGTTTTCATTGAGTCTTCAGAAAATATATATGGTTAAAAGTAAAACTGGAATACACAGTGCCAGTAAGATACTTGAAAGGTTTTATTGAAATGTTCCCTGTTTTTATTCTGGGGATCTCTTTATAAGATGAAATGATTTGTATTATTAGTATTTATTTGTAATGGAGCGGCATCTAGGACCTCTACCCATGGACCAGGACCCCACTGTGCTCAGCACTGTATAAACACAGAACAAAAAGATGGTGTCAAGGTTACCGCCCAACTCTGAACTCTGGGGTACCAATGTGGAGACCTGCATGAAAGACCCCCATGCTTATTTCTACCAGCTTAGTTTAAAACTTCCCCAAGGCACAAATCCTTCCTTGTCTTTGGACAGGATTGCTGCCACCACCAAGTAATTTAGACAAAAATTCAGGGAAAGGACCACTTGGAGCCCCCTACCCCCCCCCCCCAAATATTCCCCCAAACCCCTTCATCCCCTTTCCTGGGGAGGCTTGAGAATAATATCCTCACCAATTGGTACAGGTGAGCACACACCCAAACCCCTGGGTTTTTAGGACACTGGAAATCAATTAGGTTCTTGAAAGAAGAATCTTATTCTTAAAAAAAGTAAAAGAATAACCTTTGTAAAAGCAGGATGGAACGTAAATTTACAGGGTAATAAAAAGATTTAAAACACAGAGAATTTCCCTCTAGGTTGAACTTCAAAGTTACAAAGAACAGGGATACACCTCCCTCTAGCATAGGGAAAATTCACAAGGTAAAACAAAAGATAATCTAATGTCTTGACTGACTGACTTACCTATTTTGTAAGCTTAGAGACTCGTTTCAGAATTGTCTGTAGGAAATGGATTTTCCTACCCTGGTCCCCTCTGACTCTCTGAGAGCACACAACAAAAACCTCCCTTCTCCTTCCTCCCCCGATTTGAAAATATCTTTTTTCCCCCAGTTGGTCCTTCTGGTCAGGTGCCAACTAGGTTAATTGAACTGATTAACCCTTTACAGAGAAAGGGATTCTATAATTATTGACAGCAGGGATTTTATATTACTGCATACATAGGGGTTGTTATCCTTCCCTTTATATTTATGACAGATGGTCTCCTCTGAAACCACGTGCTAAATATCAGTCTCCCTTCTTTGTGCAAAATATATGGTAACAAAGAGAGAAAGGACTGTGTCTCCATTTTTTGATTACCTCTGGATGCTGAGTCATTATTGCTAGGTGCAAAAACCACTGCTGCCAATTAGCAAGGTTAATCACAAGGGAAGTATGACAGACACAAGGAAGTATTGCCTCATAAAATGATTGTAAAGGTATTTGAGGCTATTATTTTAGGTTAAATCTGGGTGATTTTGACCAATAATGGGGAAACTGTACACAACTTTTTAATAATGAAGAGTGCAATCTTGTGGTCCTTGCATGTTCTTAATTCCCATTTACATCACTGAGAGTTTTGTTTGTGTAGGGATTTCAGGACTGGGTCTAATCAGTTCAAAAAATTCAGAATAAACCCTGGAGGTGCTAGGTTTCCAAAAGAATATGTACCTTATCCATGTAGAATAAATGATGATGTATCCCTATTAGCTGTCTGACTCTGTTGAACAGTGTCAGGATTGCCTCCCCACTCTGAACTCCTGGGTACAGATGTGGGGACCAGCATGAAAAAAGAAATAATGCCCCCCAAGCATATTTTACCAGCTTGGGTTAAAATGTTTTTCCCCAGAACACAACTTCTTCTGTGTCTGGACTTGGTACGCTGCCACCACCAAACTAGGTCTAGGGTAGTTTGGGTCCCTTCTTTCCCTTTCCACTAACCCCCCAAACTTCTTCCTTCCCTGGAAAGCTTGAGAGAATTAAAAAAACAAACCTCGCCTGATCCTGCGAGACATGCCCGATCCAAAACCAGGATCTTACACAATGGAAAATAAGCAGTCAGCTTCTTAAAAGAAAGATTTTAATAAAAGAAAAAAAAAGAAAGGAATAAATCTCTTATAGCCATCAATAGAACAGCATCTACCATAATCAACAAAAGGATTCAGAAATCAAACCTCTCCCCCAAGGCAACTTTCTTCCACTGTTGATATCTCTGCTGAAGCTTACAATATCAAGAAGCACCCAGCCAACACTCACCACTGAGAACCCTCCAAGTGATAAAAAGAAGGTAAACTTACTGACTACAGTACTTGATAGAATCTTATAATTACAGTGAAAGACATATCTGTGTTCATCCCATAGCCGAGGTGAACAGAGAGAGGACCCAGAGAGAAACTGAAACTTAAAATCCTTTGTCTCCTGAGGAATTTCTCATTGGTCAGTTGTCCACCTCTCAGGTTACCTTTAGCTTAACCCCTTACAGGTAAACACTAATTCTAGGCTACTTCACACTTATAACAAACAGGTTCAGAACTGACCAAGGAATATGAGCAGCCAGCCTCTACACATTGGGTCTGTTCAATGACTCACTTCATCAATGTGTTTTCCATCAGTCAGCGGTGCATGTTGTCAATGAGTGTCAACTAATCAGACTTCCTGGTGGCCTTAGGGCTCTTCATTGTGCTAATAAAGCTACCGTCAGGTGGCTCATCAAGCACTGCAAATGCAAGGAAAAGAATTAGCTATCCAAGAAGACTACACCAGAAAATGTTTTGTTAGGAACTAGTGCTCCTTTATTTAAAGACAAGTCTAAAACGTTCTATGTACAGGAGGCATCTCTGTGTGCTAAACAGCTTCCAAACCAAAAATTATGAATTATCTACTACAAGGTAGATAGCTGCCAAGGTTTGACCTGGACAGATTATTTTGTGGGAAACAGCCCACTAGTCACTGACCTGCTTCAAAGAAAAATACAAAAATATATCTGCCTGGAAGAAATCATTATATACTGATTTGCAGACTGACAGAGTTCTCTCAACCTATAGCATCATCATAAATTTGAGCTCCAGATTCCAGATCTGTCAAGCAACTGTAGAATGCCTCTCAGCTGTAGCTCTGTTCTGGTCACCACTTCTTTAGGGTGGAACTCTTTCCCATCTGCTGTTTGCAGTCTCCTAGAGTTAAGCTTTCTTGAATATTTCTATAAGGCATGAAGGGACAGATGTGAGGATATTGAGTAGAGAAAGCTCTCTTGTTGCTGGTAATAGCAGCCAGTGGACTCAGTGAATACTGTCCCCCGGCATATGACGGGGTTAGTGAAGTTTTGCAACTTTGACCTATATTATATAAGGCAATGAGATAAAATTCATTGTCTTAACAGAATTTCTGTGAGTTACATATCTGTTGATTATGTCCAAAATTTAATTCTTGGTGAAATGGGATGACAGTGCGAGAACATTATATGTCAAAGTGATTGAATGGATGGAGGAAAATATAGGTGCAATTAGTTTGTCAGGTTACAATTAAGCTAATCAAGGGATGTTCTCTAATAGAAGGGCTAATTATGAATATGGTAGAGGAGGAAGTTTCATATGTATATCTGAATACAAATGGGTGGGGGGAAATAAGTAGTTCAAGAAAATAGGTAGCTGAAGAATACAAATAATTTAATATTATCCTACTTGAAAAGGTTCTACCCAATTATCCTAATTGAAAAGGTCTTAGAGAGAGATCTACCATATACAAAACAGGCAGCCCCCATTTTCAAGAAGCAGATATATTGGCTTGCTTGAAAATACTCAGCTTAGTTTAAGGAAAGATAGGTCATGGTTTGCTGACTACCAATGATGTTGTTGAGGAGTATTAATGTAATGACAGACAGAAGAGGACATAGTGGCCATCACACAATATATTTAGCTTCTCAACCTGTTGAAAAGATGTGGAAGTTAATGTAGGAAAATCCTCACAACCTTCAATCCAATGAGTACTGCAGCTGCAATAAAGAAGGCAAACAGGACACTGCATTGTATTGCCAGAGGGAATACAATATAAATCAAAGGAGCTGATGTTGTAACCATGTAAGCTATAAATTGAACTTTACAGAGAGTAGTGTATATAGTATTGTCACCATATTTTAGAAAGGATATAGTTGCTCTTGAGGAGATGCAACCATGTAGCACAGATAGCATGAAGCCAAGTCTCAGAGGATTTATATTATAATAAGAATTAAGGAAATTGCCCTTTCTTTGTATTTAGATTTGGTCAATATTCTTTCACAATCTGAGCAGTCTTACTAAACAACCAAAAGCAGCAGAGATAGAAAAACTTGCATGTTGAGCTTGCATTTCCATTAATTCCTAGGTTACTAAGAATCCTCTCAAAATATCATTGGAAATCAACACACTAGCTAATGAAAAGAGGGAAGATATGATATTCGGAATGATAGTACAACATTGGTACCTGCCCTTAGCATATCAAATGAGGTGGGATTCTGCCATACTTTACAAGCTATATCCTGCTCAGCCTTTGAAAGAAGATCTTAAAATAATAGTCAGATTCCTCACAAAGTGATGTTAGTCACTGAATATTTCTGGTAGGAAGGTGCTAAGTAAAAATACAAGCTCTTCACATCTTTTCTGTCACTTATCATAATCCCTGGGATGCTTGAAACTGAAATCTACTTCTGTATTAAAATATTTTATTTTCTAAAGTAAATTGTGATGTTTCTCAGGACATAAAGGAAAATACACAGTATCAGTCTAAACTGGAATCGTTTCAATTTAAGGGAAATAACAAGGAAAATAGCAAAAGTAGTGTGCAGAGATGTTTCTCCTTGATAACGGATACAGCAAGTCTGACAATCAAAACAGCCACTGAACTCTGTAGAAAGCAATAACTCGTTAGAAATTAAAGGAGCAGTGCATACTCTTCTTTTTTTGTATCACTCTTTCATAGCTAGATTGACCACATGAAGGTTAGGCCCATTTATGCTGGCCCATATAATAGTTTGGGTACTGTAAGGTTGTTAATGAGTGGAGTGCTTACACCGATATGTTTTCTCTTCTCCTTTCTCCTAAAATCATTTAAACACTTCTATTGCAAAAAAGACCTAGATGACAATATGCAGGAAGACCTAGAGAAGAGGAAAATAGGTCATTTGAGGAGCTGGCAACCTTTACAGCAACCTTTTTGAGGTTGGCACTAAGCCATTCTTTTTTATTGTCAGCTGTTCAATATATGAGCTTTCCTTATGAACCATTTTTAAATATGAGTCCATTCTGAAGTATCTACAGTGGGGCAAAATAACTACAGTTTAAGTGTAATTTGACCACAAGATATCAAGCTGATTAGAGAAGGTGAGAGAAAGAGTTGTTAACAGATCCAGGTGAAAAAGAGTTAAGTTCCTTACATACACAGTAGAGTTATTTCTGTTCATTTATAGAGTTTCTTTCTATCAGGATGTAATTCTATTAAATTCCAGTGCTATCATTGCTACTTTCACTTGACATAAAATCCATACCCATAGGAGCTTTGCAAATACCAGACACTCTCAAAATACAAGTTCTTATATTACAGTATCTTCAAATATGTGTACCAAATGATGACTTACTCACAAAGGGCTTGATACAGTCTTCCAGAGGACATTGATCTAACATACAGTTTTCAATCTAATACTTTAGATGATTGAAATATTCACGTAAACCACTCGGACTATTACACCCTATTTCAAATTCTTCCCAAACTCAAGGAGCCTAAGAGAGTCAGGTGGCATAGAGGTTCATATTTTGAATATCTCTGAGCAACATCTCATTTTGGTTGACCTGAATGTGTGTAGTTCATTTTGAAGAGGTATCTTAGAAGAGTACTCCTCTTTTATTCCCTGAAATCTGATCCCAGGAGAGCCTTGACCTGTAGTGACCATCACTAGAAGGAAATGGGCAATTCATTATCCTGGCCCATTCAATTCTGGGCCTCTTTCTAAGAGTGCTAGTAAAGGTGATATTTGTGACAATGTTTTATATTCTGTTTATGTATGTTGCAACTTAAATGGCTAAATAACATATATAAGGAATATGCTGTTTTCAAACATACAGGGTCTCACTCTTTCAGAATAAATTTCTTCAAACATGTAGAGGAATTTAATCATCACCAAACATGTGCCATGTTCACAGTTTGTTTGTTTGTTTGTTTGGAGCAGGGGTGGGTGTTAGTCATTTTCATTTGCCCAAGCTACAAAATGCATTTGAAAAATTCCTTACCTTAACTGCTAAAAAACATTTTTAACCCTAACTCAAATATCTCAAGAACTGCCAAATAGATTTGTATAAATCCTTCTTTAAAACAACAACTAGAACAAAACTCATCTCTGAAGTAAGATCAAGCATAAATTCAGACTACATGATCTTAATAGTCCCTTCTGGATTTAGAATCTACGAAAACTACCTTTCACTCCCCATTATCTTTAAAAATATATATCCATGAAATAAATTGCGTCAGAGCTGCAGCTCTTTAATCTATAATGCTTGAAAATCTTATAAACACATTACTTTGCAACAGCAAAATACTCCATTATAATTACTAATATTTACAAGATTTTTTTAAAAAACATTATGTTTTGGATTAAAAGGTTTTATGACATTAGATAAATAAGTAAATCCAAATCTATTTTCTAAGAGGATTTTCTTTAATTTCTGTGAATATTGTTGTCATTTCTTGAGCGCCTCTTTTTAAAAAACTCTGTTTTCTTCCTTGCTGATTATATGTGTACCCTTCAATCCTTAAATCGTATTACTACATTTATGGAAAGAAATCAAATCCAAACACACAATTAGAATTAGAAGGCAATTGGTAGGTTATGGCTGTGCCTATAGAATTCAGTCCCCCAAACAGTCATCACTCAAACTTCTGAGGGTTTTTTTTGTATCAAATTCTACCAACTGGCCCCATCATCTTCAAATAACACATTTGGGATAAATTATTTTTTATGAAATCTTCATTTTCTTTTTTATAAAAAGCATCTGAGACACATAAAAAGCATCTGAGAGCATCTATACACATGATTACCCAAGAGAGTCCGGTACTTTTAGAGTGGATATAATGAAATATCTGCCTCTTGGGTAATTATGAGACTACCAAAATGTTCACTGGTAATTGGGAAATCTGATCCACTAGCAACTTTAAGTGTTGGGGTGTTTTTTGTTTGGTACACAAGGAAATTACCCGAAGGAAAAAAATGATTGCCTGGGGTTGCACAGTGTTCTTTCATCATCATTCATTCCAGCGGAAGGTAAAAAATACAAAACATAGTAGAAGAGATGAAAGGAGAGTTGTAAGAAAAAACAGACTTTTAAACTGATCTCTCTGATCTCAATCTCTCTCTGTCTCTCCATAATGGGTACCCTCTGCAACCACCGCTATGTCATATTAAGTAACGGGCATGTGGCAATGCCAATGACAGACATACAGCAGCCCTATATTATACATTAGGGATGGGTCATCTCATAAAATAAGAATCAATTCAAACTTGTCATCCATATTTTAAAGGAACACAATTCTTTTTTGAGCTTTGAAAACACGTGAAGCTAATGTCAGGCCTTGAGTAATTCTTATAAAAGACTATTCTCAATGAAGTCACTGCTTTCTGTGCTAGCATCCTCTAACAGTGTTACTGCTCTGCTCATGTTTGGCTAAAGCAGAGATAGTCTCAAGCAAGACCCTAAATCATCCTTTGATGACAAAAGCAACAAAGTGTGTTTGTGAGATCACCTGAATCATTACAAAATGACCTCCCCTACTGTTGGCCTCTTTTTGGCTTGACTCATGGGGGTTCACCTATGCTGAAGTATTTTGTGTGGACGTCTTCAACATGGATCCCTGATGGAAATTGCTGTCGGGTACCATGAAATGAGTTGCCATCAGCATTGCCACATGTGTCCTTTAGTCTCCTAGCTCCTTGCATCACCAACACCTGTAGGGTGCTTAGAGCCAGACTAATCTACCATAAAATGAGACATTAAAAAAGAGCTCTCATGGTCTCCATGATACAGGGATTATGCTTGCTCCTTTCAGGAAGAAATATTGTGTAGCCTTATAACAGTACCTAATATTTCTTCCTCACTGATGGTCTCCTTGTCTGCCCCTTCAGCACCTTCTCTACTGTCATTAGGGGATAAATTAACACCTCTTTGTAAACTAGTCTGACAGCATTCTGAATCTTTCATCCCTGATGGCTTGATCCCTGTCAAGGATTCTAAGTACAAATTACCGTGCAATGCAGAGGCCCTCTGACATCATCGAGGGTACCAGAGATAAAACAGCCTGGTGGCTAATGATGAGTTATGCTGTCCCTATCCCACTTCATCTCATCTGGAAATGGCTGCCAAGTAAGTTTGCCATCATATGTCTTTAAACTTATCTATCTTTCTATCGATCATAAAGTTTTGTACTGCTGCACATCCTCACAGTATCTAAGCACCTTCCACATTAAATAAATAGTGATAACAAAGTATCTAGTGGATGTCATGGAATCGTAGCTCTCCTTCCTAAATACAAGAGAGGAACACAAGGGCCTAAGCAATTAACCAGAGTTGCCATAGAGTTTAATTGAGATTCCACTGGTAGGAGAGCAAGCAGCCAAACCAGGGACTGCTGCACTGGGGGAGAGTGGGTTAAAATGGGCCTCCCCTGAACCCAAAACACACACATATTTTGGTCCTAGCTGGTGCTTCCCCTTCCTCTCGTTATGTGGCCTTGGGGAAAAACTGCAGAGAGGAGCCAGCCAGGGATTCCAGCTAAAGTAGGCCTTTCTGGACATTCAGAGAGCTTCCGATATTTTGATTCTGTGCCCTGTGCTGATTGACTGTTTGTTCCAACCTTCTCCCCCCTCACCGCCTTTTCACTTCATTGCCACTTCACACCTGCCCTTCTTATGCTCTTGTCCTCTGCCCACTCCACGTCACCCCCCTTCCTTTCACTTTTCTTTCCATTTAGCTTCATCTCTGATAAGTAACCCCCTTAAAAAGTGTCATCAACATGACACGTGCTACTATCACATTGTTCACTGTGCCTGTGTGTTCTACCCTTTACCCCACCTTATGTCTCACCTATCTATTTAAATTGTAAGCTCTTTGGGAGAGGAACATGTTCCTGTTCTGCATTTGCACAGAACGCAGTGGGATTCTGTTCCTGGTTGGCAGCTAGGCAAATCTGTAACAAACATGATTAATAAAAACAAAAAAAATTTGTATTGTTATATCCAAAACCATCCTGCAGACTGAAAGAAGGAGCAGGGAGAATAAAAGGGGATCATGAAAAGACCCCCAAACCTCATTTGGCCTTTGTGTGTGTTTTCAAAGGGAATCTGAGTGAAATAAGAAGGAAATAAAAATCTGGGGCACAGAATCCCTAATCTGGTGGCCAGAAGACACACTGGGCATTACCATTCATTGCAGTATAGAGAAACTCAGTAGCTGAATTTCCAAGACACAGTTTGCGGCAATGTGAGTATCCAAAGGCAGAATCAACTCCATTGGCTTTATCAGCTTTAATACGAGCTTTTCTTTTTATAGCTGAGATAATCTTGCTATCTCTTCCCCATAGATCTTACAGTAATTTTTTCCTTACTTAGTGAATAAAATTGGCGCTTTGATGAAATGAGTATTCCTTATTTTTGCAGTCTCATCAGTGCTGTCATTATAGTTAGAGGAATTGTAAATCTTCTTTCAATCCATCAGGATTAGCATTAGGTTGTACTCATTTTAAATATAATATAGGTAAATCTCCAGTCCTGGTACTTTGAAATGCAGTTTTTAAGTATTTGCCAGGGAAGTGTATTTTCTGTCAGCCTATGTTACAAAATTAAATTAACTAAAATAAGCAACTTGGAAAGAAATTAAAGGCTATTTAATATGCACCGTATATGGGATTGTATTATGCTATCATATTCTGTAGTTAGAACATAGGAACTGCTGTATTTCCATCCACCATCAAGACAAAAATGTAGACAGTCTTGTCATAGCCCCTGAGAGGTGAGGAAAGACGTGAAATGCAAGCACTAAGGTACTATGATGATAGGGTCTATATAACAGCATTGGTGGATAGATAGGAATAGTTACTTCATTCCTGGGAGGGAAATGAGTGGGCATAAACTCAGAGTATTCATTTTTAATCCATATTTTATTTGTAGTACACATGGTTCTTGTAGTTGTTAATATTGATGGACATCAAAGACAAAAGAAGTAACAAAGTTGCTTACTCACAGAGCCAGAAATCAGTTATGTTCAGACACAGAAGAACCACCAATTTCTGTCACACTCACAGTCTCTTCCACTATCTGACTCCTTCACGTTCAGAGATAAACTTTTAGAGGGGGTATTTTGGGGAGTTTCAGGAATTTTCAAGTTGAGACTTTCTGTGGCATACTAACATTTCTAAGTGCTTTCTTGGGGGTGGGGGAGAAAGATTGGTTATGGACTCAGATCGAAGGGAGCTCCAACAGACTCTTCACCATGTCCATTTGCTCCCCCATTAGCCTCAGCATTACATCCTGCCTCCACTCTGTGTGCTCACTTAATTCTTTCCCATCCGTTGCCACTGAATGCCTCCATGCATTAAGCTGTGCTCTATCTGTGTGGGAGGAGTGCATGAGCTCAGAAAACATGTCATCATGTGTGTGTGTGTGTGTGTGGTTTTTTCGCCTTCTAATCCTCAATAACTTCAGGGAAGGAGATGATAGGGGGAGCGTAGAAACATTCTACACTCTACTATTCTGGGGGGACTGCCTGGTCACCTGTGGTGCTGACTTTGCCACGCTGACCAAACAGAAAATGAAAGTTCCAGGAGATTTTCCTGTGGACTTGGCTAGTGTATCGGAGTTCAAAGTGATGTCCAGAGCAGCCACAATGGAGCATTCTGGGATAGCTCCCAGAGGCCAATAACATCGAATTGCATCCACAGTACCCCAAATTCGACCCAGTGATGCTGGTTTTAGTGCTTCTCCAGTTGCCAAGGAGCAGTACAGAATTTGACTTTAAGAGCCCTTTTAGTTGACAAAATAAGCTTGGTTGTGTGGACAGATTGAGTTTTAATTTGACATAACGTGGCTAAATTCGACCTAATCGCGTACTATAGACCAGGCCTAAGTCTCTCACTATGAGGCGTATTTTTTCCAGCTCTCAAATCATTTTGTGATACTTAACTACACCTTCTCCAACTTTGCAACATTCTTTTTAAAATATAGGCACCAGAACTGAATGTAATATTTCAGTGTCTGTTTCTCAGACTCACTACTTCCCTTTTTATAAATCAAGATCTTGTCAAGGAAATGAGAATTAATTAAGAAGAGGCAAGTTTAAAGAATTTAGTAAATAAAATAATAAGGGTAATATAATCATGTGGAACAATGAAACTGAGTGCGTTCAAAGGAAAACAAGTCACAGGGTCATTTGGTCAAAGAGTATCTGTAACAGAACACCACTAACATGAGCTTTTCATAGCATTTCCAGATTCTTATAACTTTATATACTGCTAGGGAGTATAGGGGGTCAGAGCAATGAGGGGGAAGATTGTGTGGGGAGTGTTAAAACAGTGCTAGAGGTGTAAGGATTTGGAAGGTACATGGATGGGGATGGTAGTAAAGGGGCCAGGTAATTGGAGGGACTAAAGGGAGAGGAGTATGTGACATTGGTGAAGGGGGGGTGTCAAACAGTCTGGAGTGGCTCATGACCATCAGTGCCTACTTTAGGGTAGACTATTAAAAACAGGGCAGACATGCTGAACTGGTGGTATGTTCAGTAATTAGATTTTGCCAACCTAGTGAACTCATGGAACTCTGTAACAGTTTTCCCATGGAGTCACAGACAGTCCCCTTAGGCTCTCTGGTCTATCTTGCCATCCAGTCAAGTTGGACTTTGTGATAAATGGTTACATACAATAAACATCACAAAATATTCAGGAGACCGGCCACTTACCCCAGAACAATTAGTACCCTTGATCTTACACCAAAGAAAACACCTGTAGCCAATCCTGTAATAAACTATCTAAAGGTTTATTAACTAGGAAAAAGAAATAGAGTTATTTAATTTTAAAGCAACCAAACATAGACACACAAAGGAGCTACCATCTGTGGGTCCTAAAGTTGACAGAGATGTACTAATCTGTCAATAATCTATAAGCCCTGGAGATCTCTGCCTTAGTTTAGTGTCTCTGTCCCTGTAAGAATTCAATCAGCAAAGAGATGAAGAATGTTCACATACCTCTGTTTTATCTTTTCCTCTTAGTCTTTCAGTCTATGAGAGAAGCTCTCTTGCTTGTAACCTTTCCAAGATACGATAGTGCCATTCACCCAACCCCTTGTATGGTTATGTCCCTTAATGGCCCATTTAATTTTGACAGGCCTCCTTAACTAAGGAGGCAGAACGCTTCCCATGTCCAGGTTCACAAGTTCAGAGCAAATATATTCAAAGTTATAAAGCAAAAGTTACAAATTTCCTTATAGCATGGACTATAGACCTCATAAATCAGAATAACGAATGCAGCAATTTACAAACTTTCACAGATTCTAAACAATAAATACATTTTTATAAGACATATACCTATTTTGAACAAAGCTAACATGCAGGTGAACTGTTTTGGTTGACAGCTATGAGTTTATCAGTTTTTAGATAACACCTATAACCTTGGCCTGAGCTGGCTTTTGGTTTGCCAGTGTCACAGAGGGGAGAGGGGATTAAGGGAGTAAATGGGGATGGCATTGGCGATGGCATTAAGGGGAGGGGGAAGTGTTGGGGGACTTGGACCAGGGCAAAAGAGAGGTAGGAAGCCCGAGAGCGGAACATTGTGATGGATGGCAGGGGCAGCAAGGGAAATTAAGAGCCGGTACCTTAACTTTTGTATTTTCTGGTTTTCAGTGTTTTAAATCTGATGAGGCAGACTGTTTTTCTACCAGCCACCAATTCTCTAGGTTCTGCTGAACTATCTAACCAAGACATTCCCGTTATACCCAATAGCCAATTTTGCAAGGGGTTGTTTGCAACCAAAAAAGGTGGCCACTTCACCAGCTTCCTTGACTTCTTTACTTACTGGTATGACACACTTATTTCAGTACCAAATAATCCTTTTGAAAAACTCAGAAGCATTCATCCCCAATTAACTCTTTAAAGAAATCCCAGGCCTATAGTAAAGAGATTTATTATATAGATTTTGGATTGGATCTGTCATAAGGGGAGCTGTTAATATATAATAACTTCACAATGCCATATTTTCTTTGGTTCACATCTAAGCGTTCTTTTTAATTATTATTAATTCAAAACACGTTACTGAAATAATTCCCCATAAAATCTCAAAATAGGATCTCACATGCAAAAAGAGGTGTTTCCTTATCCTCATAGATTGTTTTCAATGAATACTTATCACTTTTCTTAGAGCCACCAAATTCCCCATTTGTACCTCATTTTCATAACACACCTTCATCTTAACAGAGATGTAAAATGCACAGATTTTCATTCCCTATGAAAAATACACACATTTCTGGTGAGTCCAAACATAGCACCCATTCCTTACACCCCAAACCGCTGTGGATATGCATGAGACCTTGGGCTGCACAAGGAATGCCAGTCTGCATGGGCATGGGCAATAAATCATTTAATGGGCATGGACAACATTCCTGTTAATGGAAATTTTCTCAAAGGCAAATATAAAAACTTAATGTTTTGCTTCCATTGTAAGCCAGCTAGATCCCTCTCCCTGTCCTTGTTAGTGCTCTGATCGGATCACTGTATTCATCATAGAACTTGTTACTTTAACAGATACTTAGGTTACAAAAGGGAAGTCTGTAGAAATAAGAAATTGCTTTGAGGAGTCTTGACTTATGACTCCAGTTTTTTAAAATATCTGATTTCTAATCATCCTCTTTGCCTTCTGATAGTGAATTGCAAGAACAAACTCTGATGTTTGCTTGAAAAGAAGAATCTGTTGAAGTGGTGCCAAAACACAACAGCCATTAAATATATATTGCAGCAATTTTTATTGCTTACTGTCTTTCCTGGAGTCAGCAACATGCCTAGGAAGTTGATGCTCCAGTTACTAGGCCTGCTCTACCCCAGTTATTGTGGGCCTGACCTAAAAACTGGGGAGTGCTTCCAACAGGGTGGTGACTTTCAGGAGTTGAGACACTTAGCACCTTACTGGACTGAGATCTGAAGGGCTGATGTTTCAGAAATAGCCCCTAATTTTGACCTTTCATTAATTGTACACCCAAATACTACAATTTTGATATCTAACCATGCTTGTAAATCAGATGACAAAATACTTAAATGCTGTCATTTGAGTCCAGAATTAATTGTGCTGGCATTTTTTCACTTGTAATTAATTCTGGACAACAAAATTAGAGGCAAGGTGGAAGTCCCTTTGAACTTTGGTCCTCCAAATTCTTGTTTTGACCTAATGTTTAGGACATAAATTTTAAAAAAAAGACAAAAACTTGAGAGCCCTCTATCAGTCAAGCCTGGATTAAGCCAAAATGACTTATGCCCAGATAGAGTATTATTGCAAATTCTGAGTCTCTCTAAACTTTTCAAGAAGTGTTTAAAAAAATTGTAAAAAAAGTTTTTTAAATTCAACAGACAATTTTCAAGTTATAAACAGAAAATGTATAGCACAGTCCTTTAAGCCACATGGTATCAAAGACTTTTTCCACATCAAAGAAAGCAGTCAAGGTACATTCTTTTCTGTTAAACCCTCTGATGTATTCCAGGGTTCTCATCATTCTATCAAATGCTGACCCTTTTTCTTCTAAAATCATTCTGAAGAATGCCCGCAAGACTCAGTTTGGATATTGGAAGCAATAAACTCTTACTATTTCAAAGCTTTTAGCAACTGCACTTAGCAAAGGGATAGACCTGTAATTACAGAGAATCTTTTATGATCTTTAAGTGGTTGAGTACTATGGTCACCATTTTCATTTTACAAAAGTGTGGGAAAAGATCTTTCTCTTATAAATAACATTTTTTGCATAACCATGACTGTGCTGTTTTCAGTCATTTCTTCTGGCCTCAAGTGATTTTCTCTCTGTTTTATCATTTTTTAAAAAAGTAGATTGGTAGATATTTTTTCTTTACTGTCTCATTTACAAATATTTTAGACTAACATGAGGGTCATACAACACTATTTTCCAACTTTTTTTCCAAATTCTGACAAATCACATATCTTTAGAAATGTATCCCCATGCATTATTTAGTGTCTGAGTTAGACTGGAATCTCCTTGCTTGGCCTGATTTGTACCCCTGGAAGGGAATGGGCTCGCTAAGATGTACAGCTGAAGGGCCTTACCACAGAACCAGTCCATAAGGTTGCTGTTGCCCAGGGAATGATGTAAAAGGCAAACAAAATGCCTGTTCTCACTCCAGAGGGGTAACTGGGTGACACAACCTATGATACTAGGACTTTAACCTATACGCACTATTGAATAAGGAGCCATTTACAGTGTGTGGAGCACCAAGGTATGTTTTCTTTCTTATCATCCTGTGTTAGTAAAAAGATTGTTAGGGGGGCAGCAAGTCCATCTTGATTCCAAGCCCTCACCAGCTAGCTCCAACGGGCTGCTCTTTCTGCAAACAGTGGACAAAGCAGGCAGCTGCCAAATGACATTATAAGGGAGCACTGCACAACTTTAAACAAGCATGTTCCCTAATTGATCTGCAATGTAACACGAAACAACGTTAACTTGGACGACTTTACGTGAAGAGTTACTGTAATTAAGCCTGGAGAGAGGCACTCATGGCTCTCTGTATCTGACAGAGAGTACACAGCCTCTCGCCCAGCTGAAGATGAAAGAAAAGAAGTCTGGCTACTGAGGCTATTTGGATGTCCATGAGCAATGAGCGTCCAGAAATCCTCTAAGAACACAAACTTCCCTGATGAATGGAATGCAGATACTCTTGGTTTCATCCTTCAGAAGCTTTTCCAAGCTGACCAACGAAACCTCCATCTTGCCTGGTTCCAGATAGGTACTCTTTTAATCCAAGTTTTTAATCATTCCGAAGAACGCAAGGAGCTGGATGATTGTGCTGTCTGCACATAATAAAGCTGTGTCTTATTTGAATGCAGCTGAATCTGGAACCCATGGCACTTCAATAATCATGCTAGGGGTTTAAGTATAGGACTGTACAGGTGACTAAGTTCAAGGTACAGGGGCAGCTACTTTAGAGAAAGGACAGAAACCAGCATTCATGCAACTCCTTCTACCCCAGAAGGTCGACTGTGCCAAACATCGCTGAAAGATCAAAGTGTATGACGATGGACATTTGCCCATTGTCAATGGAAGTCAGATATAATGTGAATAAGTTGAACAATCTTTATTTTGAAAGATAAAATAGTTTATAATTGCATTCTGACCCTTGTGAGTGTTCACACAATTCACAGGGTCAGGTTTATTTTGGGCTGCTTTTTTATCTTAATGTAAAAATGTGCACATTTTTCCCTGCGTGGTGCTATAAAACACTCATTTCACCTCTCCCATCAGGACCTACTGTAGACACTAATTAAACCTCTAGAGAAAATGTTAATAAAAATTATTAGCTAAGAAGCAGATTTTCTGTAAAGAACAAGTCATACTGAGAGAGCTAATGTACTGGTGCAAAGTTGTGCAGTTAATTCATTGGACAAAAGTTTTAATGAGCTGGAAAACTTCAGAAGTATTTTGGTTTTTTGCTTTGTGTGTGTGTCCAAACTGTAATCCCTCAATTCTATCTAACAGTGTCAGACCATCAGGGATTAGTGTTAGACCCTGATACATTTGTTAAGAAGTTTAAAACTTGGGCATTTATAGGGAATTATATGACTCCTGTGAAGGGTCAAAAACTCTTCAGTTTCTATCCAACAAAGCTGCTTATTTATTGGGTAGATATGAGTCAGTCTTATCTAGTATGGTTCTGTAATGCCATGTAGGGAACTAGAAGGTATGAAATATTTCTGGCCTCTTTTCAGTTTTATGGTGGCACAGGTATTTTGTTATAATACATTTGCCCTAAATCCTCAATAAGACAAAACACTAATACATAATATTCTGGATGTTTTTCCCATCAAGTCCTTCCTTGCCAATTAATTTATCTGTGCTAAGATTGTCTAGAATAATTTTACAAATGAACTTTTCCTAAAATGCATTTAATTTATATTTCATATTATGAGAATTTACAATGAACCTAAGAGCTGTACACAAGGTTCCCAAAAATATATCACCAAAATTCAGATTATGAAGAGGTTCTGAGTAAACATCAAAATGAACTGAATCTTTTCATATTTGTCATTATTAGTTCCCACTTACTCACTCATTTTCTGTCTCTTGTTTAACTTTCTCTGTCCCTACAAGAAAACATTAATGCCATGACTCTTCTGACTGAATAATAGTGATTAAAAACACAAAATTCTAGGGTAGCCTGGGGAGCTCCTCAAAGCCACCTTGAAGTAAACATGTTCCAAAACTCAGCCCATTTGTAGATATTTTTTAACAATATTCTTTCATCCAAAGTAGTGGAATTTGACCTTGTGTCCATTTGTCAGTGTATCTGTGCTAACTAAAGATGTATGTAAGCTCAAAAATTTAGACCTGATCCAGAATGCAAACGACCCGGTGTACACATTGGGACAGATATGGGGTTTGTTTTGGCTCATTTTAAAGATAGTGGTAATTTGCAACACTGGATCTGGACCTCCACCTCCAATATTTGGGCGAGCTTAGAGGTGGGGGTTTGGTCTAGTCCAAGGTTTCTTAAACTTGATTGCATCACAACCTACTTCTGACAACAAAAAATACTACACAACTATGGGAAGGGGGACTGAAGCATGAGCCCCACTGCCCCAGGCTGGGAGGGGGTGGTGCAAAGTGAAAGCCCAAACTCTGGCGCCCTGGGGAGCACCGAAATTTGAGGGCTTCAGCTGCTGGTGGTGGGGCTCAGACTTTCGTTTCATCCCTGAGAGCCAGCAAGTCTACTGGTGACCCCATTAAAACAGGGTTGCGACCCACTTTGAGAACTGCTGGTCTTGCCATATGTTCCTGAAGAATGTATTAGCAAGCTTGTATGACTACAAAACATATTACCTTTTTTTGGCTCTTCTAGTACTTACTTTAGGGTTTGGATGGATATTGATTTAAGAGGCGTTAAACACACTTTAAGAAAAAAGAAGGAACACTTGTTAGGGGTTATTTGGATTACTTTCCTTTCAAACAAAGCCAAGAGAAGAAATATTAAATAAAGTTTGAAGAACTGATTGACTAAATGATCAATATGAATGAACAGAATAACTCGGATAATCCATGCATAAATTAAATTTTACCTTTGTGTTTGCAGGCATTACTAACCCATTGCATGTGTCTGAACATGTATCATATGCTCCTGCTGAGTCAATGGAAATAATCATAGAATCATAGAAGCTTAGGGTTGAAAGAGACCACAGGAAGCCATCTAGTCCAACCCCCTGCTCAAAGTAGGACCAATCCCCAACTAAATCATCCCAGACAGGGCTTTGTCAAGCCAGGCCGTAAAAACCTCTTGGGATGGAGATTCTACCACCTCCCTATGTAACCCATTCCAGTGCTTCACCACCCTCATAGTGAAATAATGTTTCCTAATATCCAGCCTAGACCTCCCACACTGCAACTTGAGACCATCACTTTTTGTTCTGTCATCTCCACTGAGAACAGCCTAGCTCCATCCTTTTTGGAACCCCCTTCAGATAGCTGAAAGCTGCAATCAAATCTGCCCTCACTCTTTTCTTCTGCAGACTAAATAATTCCATTTCCCTCAGTCTCTCCTTGTAAGTCATGTGCCCCAGCCCTCTAATCATTTTCATTGCCCTCCACTGGACTCTCTCTCCAATTTATCCACATCCTTTCTGTAGTGGGGGGCCCAAAATTGGACACAAGACTCCAGATGTGGCCTCACCAATGCTGAATACAGGGGAATAATCACTTTCTTCAATCTCCTGGCAATGCTCCTACTAATGCAGCCTAATATGCCATTAGCCTTCTTGGCAACAAGGGCACACTGTTGACTCATATCCAGCTTCTCATCCACTGTAATCCCCAGGTCCTTTTCCGCAGAACTGCTGTTTGGCCAGTCAGTCCCAGCCTGTAGCAGTGCATGGGATTCTTCCGTCCTAAGTGCAGGATTCTGAGCTTGTCCTTGTTGAACCTCATCAGATTTCTTTAAGCTCAATTCTCCAATTTGTCTAAGTTACTCTGGACTGTACCCTCTCCCTACCCTTTACTGTATCTACCTCTCCCCCTATCTTAGTGTCATGGCAGAACTTACTGTGAATGCAATCCATCCCATCATCCAGATCATTAATGAAGGTGTTGAACAAAACCACCCCCAGGACAGATCCCTGGGGCACTCCACTTGATAAATAATGGGGCTATACACATATACAATATAAATAATGGGACTATACCAATGGTGGAGACAAATTCTCTTCTGTAATCCCAGTGAAGTCAATAGGGTTGATTTGGAGAATGGGGAGGAGTGTAAATCACAGTAGAATTTGGCTTTTAGCCTTGGTAAGCCCAGTGGTTGCGGCAGGCTAGGGAGCAGTCTGGAAGAGTAGTCCAATGTGCACAGATGGTCAGGTAGGCAGCAGGTCAATACATATCAGAGGCAGTTCAAGGAGATAGAGTTCTTGCAGAGGTTAGTACCTGGAAGATCCAGTCCAGGTAGCTGGGGAGGCGAGGCTGGGTGAGGCAGCAAGGCAAGGTCAGAGAAGGCAGCAGGTTTGGGTTAGGCAGTAAGGCAAGCCGATATAGGGAACAATCAGCAAACAATGGTCTGTTGTTCAGACAACTTCGTCCTCCAGTTGGATCTTTTATATAGTCCAGGTACCCAATAAGAGTGCTACCAGTCCATCCAATCAGGGGCCTGGGGAGTGGCTGCTCTGTACTTCTAGGTCATTAGCATTAAGACTGTAGATCAGGGGTGCCAGTTCAGCGCATCACCTTAGCACAGCAACTAAAGTTGTTGCCTGTAGGCCTGGGTTCAATACCAGAGTCCAGACACCTTTACATTACAGGTAATTCACAATTAGGTGGGCTAATAGAGCTGTGGCTTGCAGATATATATCCTGTTCAATATCTGAGAAAAACTAAAATTATGAATGATGATCAGAGAGAGTGAGATTTAATATACTCCCAAATCAAACAGAAGATTATAAATGTCAAACAGATGTGAAAGCTGAGGCAAGACTGCAGTCTAAGAAAATAAATTCATCTCTGTATCCCATATGAAGTTAATGTCCATAAAATGTAAAGAAAATTGTCTAACTAGCTGTAATCTGCTTGAGTGGAAATGGATGCTTGCAGCTTGTTTTCAGGCATAACATTTTCAGTTGATAGAAGATCTATAGAGCTTTTTATTAAAGGAAAAATAAGTAAGCTGTACTATGTGCCAAATGAGACATCAAATGAGGCTTTTTTTCAAATAAGTGATTTGTGTTGCATGTTACATCCAGGCCCCAATGTCTAAAAGAGATATCTTGGAAAAGTAGAACTTAAATTTAAAGTCAGGTAAGAAAATTCTCAGCCGGTAGCAATCAGCATCATTGTTTTCACTAGAGCAGTGCTGAGCTACGCTGGCTGAAGATATGGCCCCAAGTGTTTAACAGATTAAGACTGTTTAGGTAACTTACTATCTAAATACTTTGTTGTATTATCAATTAAAAATAGGTGAGGAATTAGGTCTATGCGTGTCAGAAATTAACATTTGCCAACAGTTGGCACTGTGGTCCTGAAAAAACAAAGTTTTTTCTCTGTATGTAGAGTGGGAAATATCTAAGGTATCTCACATATTTCTGCATGATAACTTCTAGAAAATGCTGACTTGACAATTGCGATCACTGAAACAAAATTAGTGAATGTGGTGGAGATTTTGCACCAAGGAGAATTTCACAGAACATTGAAGCTTTTCCCAGATCACAAACTATTACCAGTTAGTTGGCCAAATTTTTACTGCAGGCTCATCTATGGCATGCAGCCCATGAGAGCACCGTAATCTTCCTACATAGCTAGAAATGCTTGCATTGTTTTGGATTTCCACCCTATTACCCCTCACCACCACCAAACCAAGAGCTGATATAAGTGACTGTGGCAGTATTTCCAAACCAAAATATTTCATTCATTCATTCATAAAACATTCTGGGTTTTTTTTTCCACAGCAAACCTAATTTTCCATTAAAAAACAGTTTCCATAGAAAATGTTCCACCAGTCCTAATGGCTTCACTTTCAGAGTGGTTGAAGTAATTTCTGTATAGATCTCCAGTGTTGTATCACCTTTGGGCATATTTGTATTGGAATAGGAGTGCTCGGTCTTTATAACCACAAAGCTCTCCAGGCAGGAAACCTTGAATTGTGGGCACTACAGAAATAAGTGACTAATAGGGCCATTGTTATTTTGAAAGGTTTCTTGAGGGTGAGCTGTACTTTAAAAGTTCAAGAAGAGCATCTTTTTTAAAAAAGAAAGATGTGTAGGCCCAAGAGCTGCTAAGGAAGAGCTCAAGAACTGCTTTCCTTCCTCTTCATAAAAGTGTTTTAAGGTCTATTTTTCAATCAGCACAAGTGGAATATATGTATGTAATTCTCATTAATGCTAATGGGAGTTTGGCACGTAAAATGATGTTAGAATAAGCAAAAAGAGACAGATCCTTGGCTCATGTAAATGGGAACCACATTGAACTCTATGGGGTTGTGCCCTTTTACATTTACAGAGCATCTGATTCAAATAGCAGGCTATGGCAAGCAGGCTAGAGCAACTCCAATCAATAGCAAAGTTAATGTTAAGAGTCTCAAAACTATATAAAAAATCTCTCTTTTCCCTCAAGTTTTAATACACAGTTTCACTGTTTTTTTGCCACTTCCATGGTTTCAATGTTCATATCTGTACTGACAACTCTTACATTTATTTCTGCACTCTGTATCTTTCTCCAGCAGTTTAGTCATGCATCTTTCACTGTTCCTATGACATCTCATCCTTGACATCTCAGTAATTTCTTAAACTCACCATGGCTAAAGCTGGACTCATTAGCTTTCCCCCTGGATCTGTTCACTACCTTGATTCTCTGTTATGGTTGACACCACCACTATTCTTCCTTTCCCCTAGCCCTGCAATCTGGTGTTAATCTTCATCTTCTCCATTGCCTTCTTCCCCAAGTTATGGCCAAATCTCTCTTTTTCCTCCACAATATTTCTAAGATCCAGCACTTCTTTTCTGTCCCAGTAGCCTAATTGCTCATCCATTCCCTTTTCAGCTTTTCCCTTATTACCAGCAACCTCTTCCTCTCATTTATTTTTGATACTCACTTGATATCCACCTCTCCACTCCATCTAAAATGCAGCTGACAAAATTATCTTTGTCATATGTGGTTTGACCATGTCTGCAAGTCACTCCACTGGTTCTCGATTGTACTGCTGATTAAATTCGAACTTCTTGTTCTTTCACAGCTCTACATTATTCAACCCCTGCCTACATCTTGGACCTGGTCTGCTCTCATATTTTACAGCCCTCTCTAGTCTGCTTCTTCATCCTCTTCTGTTTTTCCATGTTGCCCCTGAAGTTTGATAATCCCTCCCCCTTTTTTCCATAACTATGGTGCCACACATTAAAATCCCTCCCAAAACCTGCCCTCTGCTGTGAAATTGGCAAGTATTACAGACAGGAAAGATAATAGACACAAAGTAATAGACTCATCAATCTGTATCCATGCTTTACAATGTGATCTTATTTATCTACCTACTGAATATGACCGTTGCTTGCCATGTTTCATAAAATATAATTGGCACTCTCTTAGGGACAAGGAACATTACTTGTTTTGTGAAGCTCCTAGCACATTTAAGTCATATTAGGAAGCTCCATGATGCCACAGGTTCATGAGGAAATACGAGTGTCACAAAGGGCCACGGCAAAGACAAATCAAAGTGCTCCTACCAAGTGGGAGGCAGAAAGGTGGGAATCAAAAGACAACATGCAGAATGAGGTCACTATTTCATGTTCCTCATTTTAAAATTTCTTTGTGCAGTTTTTTATGAATGAATAACAAAAAGTTGAAATGATTGTTAAGCGTAAGCCCCAACACCAGAAAGTCAAAGAGAAGTGGGAGGGAAGCAGAGAGTAATGAATATGAATAGATATATAATATAATAGGTATAAACCTTAAGAGAGTAAAGCAGAAGATAGTATTCAACAAGTCTCAAAAGGACACATTTAATGTTGTCCTTTAAGATTCTGTATTTAATTTAATCTGGTCCAGTTTGTAAGACAAAACATAGCCTCAAGACCAAAGCAAAGCAATGCAATACTGTTTTCCATTATTATTTTCCTGAAGATTAACTGTCTAACTGACCTGATTGAAAAAAGAGGCCGTTTTTAATTCTGGACCAAGATCCAACATTTTAATGTGTTGTCACCTCTGTTTTGTAAGAAAATAGAATGGGTTAGGAACTGTGCTTCATCAGTATCTCAAGGGAAGAACTGTCACCAAGCTTCTGTTCCATGCAGATGCTGAGCACTGTAAAGTTGTTCTCATACACAAAGGGCTGGAGGCCTCTACCTTGGATTCCATTGGGAGGTCAAGTACTTTTCATAAACTGAACATCCTCTGCAATAGCAAACAGTTCTAAGAAAACAGAAAAATATTAACAGCCATCCAGGCAACACCAACAAAGGAACAAAAAAAGCAATATTTATCTGTACCTCTCTCAATATCACATGGCATGGGTATTTTCTCATCAAAACTTTGAGGCAAACAGACTGCATCAATAACATTTTATAATATTTTCATGATGAAAGATCTGTGATGTGTTTGGAGTAATAGTGAGTTGCATTTTAATCTGACAAATTCAACATTTTGGCAACAATTGCTTTTTCATAATTCTCTATCCAGCTTTCCCATCATCTAGCATATGTTGCATCCGACGAAGTGGGTATTAGCCCACGAAAGCTTATGCGCTAATACTTTAGTTAGTCTTTAAGGTGCCACAGGACTCTTTGTTACATATGTTCAGTGTTGCTCACAGCAGAAAAAAATGGAACCTACCTTACAACCAATGATAAGTACCTGACATTTTTTTAAATTAATCTGAAAAATGCTATTTAAAAAATTTGGTAACTAATGCAAGATCAATAGCTTCTTGGAAATTTAAATTTAAAGGCTCCCATTGAAGTCAGTGGCAAAATTCCCAGGGCCAGGACAATAATCTTTATCCCAAGTAAACTATTGTCTTTTATCTAAAATAAGTAGGGGTATGGAACAGCTTCCGTATGAGGCGAGATAAAAAAAAAAACTGGGACTTTTTAGCTTTGAAAAGAGATGACTAATAGGGGATATAATTGAGATCTATCAAATCTTGACAAGTGTAGAGAAAAGGAATAAGGAAGTGTTATTTACTCCCTCACATAACACAAGAAGCAGGGGTCACCCAGTGAAATTAATTGGCAGCAGTTTTAAAACAACCAAAAGGAAATATTTTTTTCACATTACACACAGTCAACCTGTGGAACTCATTGCCAGGGGTTGTTATGAAGTCTAAAAGTATAACAAGGTTTAAAAAAAACTAGATAACTTCATGGAGGATAGGTCCATCAATGGGTATAAATCAAGATGGTCAGGAAATGCAACCCCCATGCTCTGAGATTCCCTAAACTCTGTTTGCCAGAAGCTGGAATTGGACCCCAGGGGATGGATCATTCAATAATTGTCCTGTTCTGTTCATTCCTTCTGAAGCATCTGGCATAGGCCACTGTTGGAAGATAGGCTACTGGGCTAGACAGACCATTGGTCTAAGCCATTATGGCCATATTTATGTTCTTATGTTTATAAGGACATTGTATTACAACACTGGCCCAGCACAGAATCTGGGATTTCCAAAAGGACTAGATATTACCTTAGAAATGTAATGGCCTCCACCCGTAGAGAAGTCTATGAAAGGAGGTATTTTCTCTGGGTCCAGATTCACATAATTTGGGGGAGTGAGTGGGGAAAGTATTTGAAGTCACGAAAAGCAGAAGTCCATCATACCATAGCAAAATCAATATTCACATAAATACCAAATTCCCTGTAGCTCATAAATTGGATGACAACATTTTTGTGGGATTTTTTAAAACATTTTCTTTCAAATCTGTTAATGATTCTTTTTTCTAGCATTTGACACAACAGAGTTGCAATCGTTCTCTAAGGATTTACCTCTCTCTGTTCTATTTAGAATTCTGGATATGGTACTGTATTGAGACCCCTTTTGCAGTATATAATCTTGCAACAGAAAAGCACATATAGTGGAACAATGGAATAGTGAATATGATTTGAATAGTCAGGCAATTAATATGAAGGCACAAGTCACTGAGCATGCTCTTTTTATACAATTATTGAGCTTTACTACAGGGCCAGTTCTAGGGATGGGCTAACAGGGCTATATCCGTGAGCACCATATCATTGTGCTTTTTTCCCACTCTGATTGGCTGGCCATTTTTGGTTGGTTTTTTGGTTGTTTGGTCTCTTGTTTTTTTGTTTTGTTTTTGCTCACCAGCTCTCCAGCATTTTTTTTTCTCAAGTACTGAGAAAGGAAGTGGACAGGCACGCTGAAAATGTTTGATGGGCAGATAGGTAAGCCTCACTCACTATATTTATTCACTGTAGTTTCCACATTATAGATTGTTCCTGTCTACCTACTAGTCAGCAAACAATATAGTCTATAAGCCATCTGGGGCGCAAGGGAAGCTCCTCTTCAAGACTAGAGCCTCCTTCCACAAGGTAGGAGATCCGCCATCCCGGGGTGGGTTGGCAGGGGAACACGGGCTCACCCTACTCCACCGTGTCCCAGCCCAGAGCTCTAACAGGGGCAGCATTGGCTGCCCCTGCGTCGGCAGGGATCCCGCCTCAGCACGCTGAGTCAGCGGCTCCGGGCTTTGCAGCCGGCAGCACAACGGAGGCCCTGGGCTACTTCCAGTCTCCCCTCCGATCAGTACCTCTAGTCTCCAGCACTCCAGGCCAATCCCTGCCAGTGGCCGGGGCTTCAGCCCAGCCAGGCATAGGATCTCCTCTACACTGCTGCAGGCCAGGAAGAAACTCCTTCTCCTCTGCAGATTCAGCCCCATCTGGGCTGCCAGGCCAGCCTTTTCTAGTTCCGGCCACACCCCTATACTTCCAGTGAAGAGGGCGGGGTGAGCTAGGCTCTGCCTTCCAAGGGGAGTATAGTAGACACTCACTCACCCCAGAGGAAGGAGGGACCTCTGCCTCACTACAGAGCTACACAAGACACTATACATGTTAAAAGAAGAATTAGACACATGTATCAAGCAAGTTAATTTCCCAGGTTATTTTTTAGCAGTTTTATTGACCCTACTGACAAATATGGAAGCAATAATGATTGACTGCTTGGCATTTCCAAATCATATTTTGAAATACAACACCACAGAACTGTATAATAGGAAGTAGTATATTGGTGTTTTATCCAGTAAAAGGTCAACACTTCTTTTTCAAGCTCCTAATCTATCTTGTGTCATTTTAGATTGGTAGTGTGGCCTCATTGATTAAAGATATCCAATTCCTAAGCAGCCTTGCTGGAGCAGAATGCTTCTTTGAGCTCAGAAGAAATGCAGTCCAGGCTAGTAGCCCTGGAGGGGACAAGCTGATTTAATTTGGGAACTCTGGTGAAAGATAAAAAATTACAAGATCAGTTACAAGAACCAACTGTAAACACAAGCAATTAATATTGGACAAGCTACTCTTGAATGAAAATCTATAGTGCAGTGCACCGTAAAAGCATAAGCCTTAGAAATCTTCAAAACATTTTTATGTGTTTATTCTGAAGAATAGAGATGGCACAATGGAGACTAAAGAAAGATGCTAAACTACAGCAAATTGTAAATGCAATAGAGAATTATGCTTAATCTATAACTATGTTGTATACAAGACTCCCTCTCTCTCTTGCTCCCTCTTGGTCAGAGATTAAAGGATTTTGCAAGTTATTTTAATAGCTGTTGATAATGTCAAGCCAACTGCAATGAAGATCCACCAACAAAATTTACTTACATTTAATATTAATTGGAATGAGTTCTCCTGAATTTGTAGATTCCATTTCAGTCAGACCATGTGGTGTGATACAGGGGGTGATACCAGGGAAAGACATTCAGAGAGCTGTATTTGCATTATACTGCATAAAAGGGCTGGCACTGTGAGGGAATACTCTCCTTTCCAGGAAATAAACACAAATAAAACAAAACAGTGGAGTGAAAATGTAATACCCACAAAATTACAGAGCCAGGATCACGTGATGGATAAAATGAGTAGGACAAGGAAGGCAATACCTACAAAGGAGCTGCAATGCTTGGATTGTTTGAGCCCTGATCTTGGTTACACATTCTGCCAAGCTATCCTCTTCAGGGACAGGGCTGTGTCTTCTGATGCATTTATACAGCATCCAGCATAATTTAATTACTACAGCAGAAATCAGAATTTAGCCCATTATAATTAGGTGTTAAGAATATTTTGCAAAGTGTTTTAAGGAGTGCTCGTCAAAACCGTACTTTGAATGTCCAGCTACCACCTCTTTATTCATTCGCAGTTAGAAAATGACTTACTGCGTCTCTCTTCTTTCTCTATACAAAGGTTACTTTGATACTTGATTTCCAGGAAAGCCTATTCTATTCAAATCTATGAATGTAGTCCTTTCATACAGTGTTCAGACTATTATATTTTCTCTCTTTCATTCCTGTTACGATTAACTTTGAGATTTTATATATATCTATAATATTCTATGTAGACTGGTTACTTTTAAACACTTGCCAATTTTGTCTTAGATAAGTAGATACAGTAACATCAATGTTACATACGCATTTCTGATTATAAATATATCGAATACTGCAAATACTGAGGTTACCGTATCTATTTATGAACGGCAAAATTGGCAAGTGTTTATGGGTGGCCGTTGTACAGTAATTAGGGCTCCATGTAAGAATAACAAATTTTAAAAAGGCAAAGCTATTTAAAGAGAGATATAAGGAATGTAAGTCTTGTGTGTGTGTGTGTGTGTGTGTGTGGCCAATATTCACATTCGTGTCGGGGGTATTGAAGTTGGGGGATGTGTTCTGAAGCCTTTGAGGACGTACTGCAGCAATGAATCCTGCATGGAGAGAAGTGGCACAAATGGCCCTAAGGGACAGGTTTATTGGCGTAGAACAAGGAGCAGCAGCAGAGCATCTCCTTTCCTCTTTCCCTTAGGTGACCCCACCCAGCTCTGCTTTGTCCCCTTCAGCCCTGACCCTGCCATTTCCCTTGGAAGGCTTCCCTCCTCACCTTATCCTGCTTCTTATTTGGTGTTTTTTTCTTCTCTCTCCATATCTCTGTTCATCTACCCCCATTTTTATCCCTTACACTCCGTCTGTCTGTTTCTCACTCATCCCTGTGTCCTCCTCTCCTGTGCTTCTTTTACTTCATCTTCTCAGTTTTTATTCTTCCCTCTTTCTTTGTATCCAACCTCCTTTCCCCTGTTCTGTTCCTCCCCGCCCCATATTTTTGCTCTTCTCCACATTTTGATGTCTCTTCTTCCTCACATCTCTGCCCTTCCCACTGACTCTCCACTCCTCCCCCTGTTCAGCCCCTCCTTTTCCTCTTTTCTGTCCCTCCTCCCTTCCAAGGGTTTGTTCCCTCCTGTTTCTTTCCCACTCTCAATTCCTGGCTCTCACCTACATGTTTTTGACCCCATCTTCTCTTCTCTTTGGCCTCTCCTCGCAGGTCTTTACTTTTCCCTCTCTCCTTTACCATCATGCCACAGTGGCTGGGAGCAGGGTGACCAGCTTCTCAAAGTAGAACACAGGCGTATGTGTAACAGGGGTAAGGGTTGGATGAGTACAGAGTTTTGGTGAGGATAAAGCAAGGCCCCATGAAAGGTTTTTGTTAGCTTGGAGGGAGGGTGAAATGGTGTCTGCTTCTCTGTCTTCCCTTTGATCAACATCACAAGACAAAGAATATTTCTGGAGCAATTTTGCTCAAAGGTGGGGAAATGGGTGAGTTTATTTATAAATCTGCTTCAGAGGTTCATTGTCCCTCAAAAGCTGGGAGACATCCAGATTCCAGAGCATCTGGGCAACCTATGTAGGGGTATGGGAGGAGAGCCAAGAGAACATATGGCGGGCCAGGTAAGGATGATCACAGAGGCACACGTGTGCTTAAGTAGCCTGCATTTGCTTTCAGCAGATTTCAGCCTGCAGGATGATTTTCAAAACCTTGGACAAAACATGGGGTTTATAGCTCCAGCAGAATCACCAGGACAGGTCCTATAAACAGAGATATTTCTGATATTAAGACCTCCTCATCATTGATGAGGTACTTTTCTGTCTTAATTTATGCTGTTCCTGTTGTGTTTTACAAACTGTTACATGATGGTGGTTTCACCCAGCACATCCCCTGGCACTTTCCCCTTTCTCACTTATCTTGGCAGCAGCAATGTGAAGAGAAGATATTGGTAAGAGCTGATTTCCTTTTGTTCCTGAGCCTTCTCCTTCAAACCTGGATGTGGGACAAATGCCCTTTATTCTCCATCCTTTCAATAACCCTGCTAATGGATCTCCAACTCCAGTTTCATTGAGTGCCCTTAGGATTATATGCATAACTTCCATTGGTTTCAGAGTTGTGCGCATACACCAGAGGACACATTTTTTCTGTATATTTATGGAAACAAATATTGGGTTGATTCCTATTCAGATGCAAATATAAATCCAAAGCAGATAGAAAAGCCTACAAACTGCCATTGTTGCACTGGAAGGCAGATGAAAAACAGCCTCTCACTACTTCTAGCAGGAGAAACAGTTAAAATAGTGGGAGACAGGCAGTCTCCCAGTATTTCTCATTATGAAAGGTCACAGCTCTGCTAGTTCATCACCATTTCTCAGAGTGAGCTGCAGAAGGTGGTGGCAGGGAGAGAAAAATATTACAAAGGAGACAAGAAATATTACATAGCATTAGGGAGAGACAGAGAAAGTACTTAGTGGCTTCACTGGAGTTGCAGAGATATAACAGCATTTGACTCTAGTTGCTTACATCTTGCGTATCAGTTTACAATACACTGTGGGCCAAGTTGTGATCTCACCTTGTAAATCCAGAGTAGCTCTACTGAAGTCACCAGTCATGAGGTCAATAGAGATAATCCAGATTTACACTGGTGTAAATGAGATCACCATCTGGCCTGAAGTACTTTCTCTGTCTCCCACGTAAATATTTTTTAAAGTCACTCCTGGAGTTACTCTCCCAACAGCTCAACAGATGAACATCTCACCTCAAGAAATTCAATGGAGTTGCAATAAGCATAATTCAGAACTGAATTTTGTTTCTTGTGTATCCCTCCCATCCAAATCAAGACATAACATATGCAAGACACTGGTTATACATTTAGGGCTGCATGAAACATATGCATTGCACCAAAATCCCACCTGAACTTAAGGTGAGTTCAACTTCTCTTTTCTTTGGAATAATAGCTCAGATTCATGAATAATCCAAAAAACTTTGTTGATTCTGTTGACACATCCCCACTCCCAACTACCTTGCAACCCTACTTCTTACATGTGGTCATCTTCAAGAAAAGTCCATTAACTCACTCCCACCCATTTATCCTGTTGGGGGCCAACTGGCCACTCAGCTAGTACCCCCTGATCCTTAAAGGATTCCTCAGGGTGTCACCTCCCTCTGAACTTCACAGCAGATTCTTCCAAAAAGGGACAGGAAGTAGACTTCATAATGCAAGAAAATATTCCTATTGCTAGTAGCTTTATAATGCCTGAAAATTTACTTGAAATGAAACTGCAGGTAACAAGAACCTATCACACAATGAAAAACACCTTGAGCCCATTTACCACAGATGAAACTGAACTTCAGTACCACAGTAGAACATCATCTCCTACATTGGCAGCAGTGGTAGCAGTTGGATCTGTCAAGACACCTCCTTAGAAAACATGACATTGGCAAAGATATTACTGCTACAGCTGCTACTATTACACATTAAATGACCTATGTTAAGAAAATTGCCAGGTACCACTTCCTCTGCTGCTACTTCATAGGCTGGATGTTTTACCTCTTTGGCCATAAAATGCCAGGTGATGCTACTACTTGTATAATGTATAGTACTAGAATCACACCCAATGGCATTCTATATGATAAAGCTTCTCTCCCTTACACCATTTCTGTTGTTACAATGGACTTAAGAAGTAAGATACCTATGAACTGCACCCCATTTCTCCTGTATCATATCTATTATCATAACTAATTTGCATTGTGATAACATCTAGTGGTCTCGATCAGGATTCCACTGTGCTAGGTTTCCTCAATTTTTTATGCAACTTCAACTAGACTCTGGGCTCTATAACTGTTAGGTTAGGAGCTAGTTACCAACATCATAATTGCTTGATTAAATTAAGAGAACCAGCATAATTCAGGGAACTTGATTAACTTCTGGTAAATAGCCTCTGCTTCAAGGCATTTTGAAACCCAAATGATAGTCTCTTTAACTATTACTAGATTATAGGGGCCTTGTCTTCTTGTATGTCTACAAAGCAACATTCAAACTTAGTGTATGGGGCTATACACTATGACACCAATAATATTTACTGGTCAAATATCTAGTTACTGCAGCAAATCTAATGATCCAGATTCTAACCTCAGGTACATTTATGTAAATCTGGAGTAACTCCATTAAAATCAGTGGAGGTACTCCTAAATTATATAGGTGTGACTAAAAGCAGAATTTGATAAGGAGAAGTTGCATGGTACCTTAAACATCCTGTTCATCCTGAGCACCCCTCTAATAGCTTATCCTTTACTTCATTTAATTTAATAACAATCTGATACTTTTTTCTTCATATAAAATTCACTTTGCCTATAGCCATAAATTGAGAATAGATATGACAATGCAGGTACTAGTTTCAATTTGAAGGACTGTCCTTTTCAGAAGATTAACAATGGCCTTTAAGTATCTGGGAACTATTTTCACTTCTGAGTTAGCAAACCTGAGGCAGACCAATTTGACCCTCCAGGCTCACAGGAATGATGTCTGCCTGGGGTATATGTGTGACTGCGGAGGAGAAATGATGACAGTGAATCATCTTCCCAAGATTCTATGGAGTTTCCGAATGACACATGTATATTATCTAATCAAGACGATGTCAAAAATTAAAACCAATATTCTAGCTCTGGTTCCTGAAAGGCTGAAAGCCTAAAGCAAAGTCACAGTGTATTTGCCTATTAAAGAATAAAGGTGACTTCCCTGATCAAAGGCGTATGAGTGGACTCATAACTTGAAATGATTGAGGGCCTCAAGTGCTTGTATTATTTTTGTGGTGTGACCAGAAAAGATAATGTACAACCGCAGAGTTTTCCACAAAGAAGTTCAGAGGACAAAATTTTGAGATATGCAGAATCCTTGAAACATTCATTTGTATTAGAATCAATAGGAAAATGAGATTCCATGAAATATATTTTAGAAGATTAATTTCTATCATATGTGCTCATCACCTTCAAAACATCCTGGTATGAATCTTATCTATACAAATACAAACAGTTTCTTCTCTAGTCAACATTTGAATGTTCAACATCTGTCACTGACACCCTTTTACATGTCAAATATTACACCTCTCACACTGAGGGCTTGGAAATTAAATCAGATGAGGATGGGGGTTTTTTGGTTGTTGCACAAGAGAAGAATGTGTTAAAAGTCCTTTAATTCTCTCACTTTTTTATACTGTCATGCCCTGGGCTGTTCAGTAGCCAAAATTCAGGATCATGTTGGTAAGTTTCTGTTTGGAGCAAAATGGGGGACACAGAGTCAGTTACTCTCGTTGGAGGTTGATGGTTGGTTTGTTAAACAAAAAGTATACCAGTCCAGTTTCCCTGAACAGCAACATGAACAACCTGCTTGCTGGCAGCCCCCTTTGTCATAAATTCTAAGTAAGAAACCACTACCCAAGAAACATGTATTTCTGAACCTCTGCCTTTCTCCGTGGGCTCTTCTAGACTACTTCTTTGGAGGGACCACACCAAATTCAATACCTTGACTGTGCAATACACAATGTTGTTCCAGTTCTCAGCCCCTGATCAGGCACTTACTTGGATGTTCCTTTATCTTCTTTCCTGTCCACACAGGGAAACTCTCTCCTCCGAGTTTAGTGGCACTGTCAGCCCAGGCTAGCTGGTCTGTCTGGGGCAACAGCCTACAACATAACTGTATATTTCACTCAGGCTGGTAACCACCCATTTTGCAGTAAGAATGCAGACTAAACTACTCTGATAGTCCTCCAAAGCGTTCCCACTATTCTCCCTGCATGCCCAAAAGTACAGCTAATTTCTCCCACACGTCACTGGGAAAAAGCAAAGCATCTCTATTTACTACAGTGCAAAGGACCCTGGATATGCCTCCAAAAGACATAAGGGGACACACAGAGGGGAATACAGCACTAGTGAGGATTCAGTAATTCTGATAAGGCTTTGTTGCTTGACTGCTCACATCTGGCCTGAGCTGACCTCACAGGTGATTACTCACATTTCCTCTATTGTAAAGACATACAGTGAGTTTAAAACCTAGGGAAACCCATTAGCTCCACACTTTCTCAAATGATTGCATGGTTTCCCACATACTTCAGGACATCAGCCTCCTCCTTTGTGTGCAGCTATTTTGCACCACAAAATGCCCTCAGGTGCTCTTATTGTTGGGCAAAAGGGAGAATGCTTTACTCCACTCATTCATTGTAACAAATGTTGTAATTGCTTTTGCATTCAAGGTGCTCAAGAATTGGCCACAAAGGAAAACTGCTGGCAAGCACTGAGCGCATCCATATTATAAAAAGACCAGAGGGATGAGATGAAAGCACACCTAAGGTCCCATTCCTCCCTTTGAGTTCAGGACCCACAAACTGAGAATCACTTTCTTAATCCAAAGGATTATCACAGGTACCACAATGAGGTTTGCTTATTAACAAAGTAATGTAGAAGATGAAAAATAAATAGTCTTACTTTCTTGTCTTAGTGCACTTGCTGCGACTCCTGAAGCCAGGAATGAGTGATGTCATTCAAAGTGATGGAGAATGCAGGTTTAGAGTCAAAGAATATTACATAAAAACAAGAATCATTTATCTTGTCATGTTGGCATTTGACCCATACAATATTACATTCTGTGTACAGGAAGAGCTAAATGCTTCCATTTCAGTGTAAGCATTTGTACTGTAAGTCGAGTAATCAACATGCCAGATGCTCCCAAAGTGCTTCACACACTCCTATGTTTGCCTTTTTTGTTCACTCCATTTGTGGCGAGGGATAGTTCAAGAAACAAAATACAAATCTGAAAACATTTCTTTCAACTTTGGAAACAGTTTTTGTAACTTACCCAATAGATACCAGGGTTTCATTTCAAATCTCATGTCCTTACCAGACCTTCATATCCCAAAAGATGGATTATATCTTTTATTAGTCTGCACAATTATTTTTGAATGCAAGATTCAGATTGCCCCTTGACATTTCACAGTAATATATGTATATGGAAATAATTCTTAAGCATTTGGCTGTGTACTATGAGTCTATAATTTTTTGGTCCGATAGTTACAATGCTAGTTGGTTGGCTATAATTTTTGTCTCTGTTCGGCAACCTATTTAAAACATGAATTTCCATTACAGTATATTCAATCTTTATATGTATAAGAATTTCATTTTTAATGAAAGTTCTTATTTGAATTTTAAAGAATAAAAATATGAGGCCATTTGCCTTAACAATAATAGGTCATTTCCCTCTCCATAATCAAGTACAGAGAGATGAAAAAAATGAATATGGACCAATTAGAACTTCAGGCTTGATGTTAGATTGATGTTGATAAATTCCCATGCTACTCTTTGGATGGAGAACGAGAGTGTGCAAGGAATGCTTGCTAGGTCTTACCACATTGCAATGGAGTGGATTACAATATTGTACTTTTGAAAGCCAGTAATTGATCAGATCCCTGTGATCCCCATCCTGCAACTAACTCCACAGAGGCAGACTCCTCCACCCACAGAGAATGCAGTGAGGCTTTGTGTGACTGCACAGGCCTCCTTGAGTAGAGGCAGTTACAAGTTCAAATCTAAGTCTGATTCCAATATAACTTGCTCTGTGCTAAAGTGCTCTCTCTTGATTTGTGCAGCCTGTTTGCCTGATAACAAAGCACACATTCATTCATTGGCATTTTCCTGGTTTTAATCACCTTGCGACAAACAGCCGGAGTATCAGCACCTACTTTCTTACAGTAATAGTGCCTGTGGCCTAGATAGCATGTATTATGCAAAATAGACACTTTACAATGCAAAATGGGAGTCCTTATTTCAGTATAAGTGTCCAGAGGCTTGAAATAGAGAATGATCCCAGATCACCTGTAAGGAAAATCTTAGAGACCAAAGTGTCCCTAAGCCACATTGGGCATTTTTGCTGCCTTAGAATCCTACTACCATATTTGCATATATATAGAGATACACCTATCTCATAGAACTAGAAAGACCTTGAAACCAGTCCCTTGCCTATACTAGCAGGACCAAGTAGTGGCCCCTGACAATTTTTTTTTTTTTTTTGCCCCAGCTTCCTAAATAGCCCCCTCAAGGATTGAACTCATAACCCTGGGTTTAGCAGGCCAATGCTCAAACCACTGAGTTATTCCTCCTCTCTGTAGTTGTATCAGTAGATTCAGCTTTCAAAAAAAACCCTTAGCGTTACCAAGGAGAGTAAAACACATGAAAACAAGTCTGAAAATAAATGGATTGTTTCTGGACTGGTAAAGCGCTAGTTATTCAAATGAATAATTGTGAAGCATATTTAAATTCAGGCCTTGTGGGATTCTCTCTCTACTTAATTTTAAGCCAAAGTATGCAGGAGTTCTAAAATCTTCTAAAGTTCATCAAGGAATTCTTCAATGGATAAGGACAAACTACTAAAGTTATTAGCAATATGGCACCCAATCCATGGCAATTTCCACAAATTCAATAGAATATGTTATTTATTTTAGAAATTAGCACTTAATATAATTTTTAGAAAAAATGCTTTTTCAATATATATAGGAAAGAAACTTTTCACTGCTTATCTTTGGCATGGTATCTTGCTTTGGCAGTTCACATAGGAGCTGCTATAGCATAGAGAAAGCATTAGTGTTGAATTGATTAAAATCATAGTCCTTATAAGCCTGACTGCAAGCAGATGTAAGGCCAAATTTTTAAACTGTCTAATTTTGAACCTGCAACCACTTGTTGGCACTTATTAATTGCAGTTGCAAATGACTGAAGAATGTACAACTTGCCTTACAGCCAAGTTACCCAAGGCCTGATCCAAAGCCCATTGAAGTTAGTGGAAGTCTGAGGGCCAGTACCAAGATCATTATCTGATGGGCTTTGGAATAAACTTCCATATATCCCTAACTGTGTAGTACAAGATTCCTCTGGTGCATCTGGTATTGGATACTGCAAGCTACTAGAGCAAATGAATCCACTGACCTGATCAATATTCCACTTCCAGTGATCCTGTGACAGAACGTAGACATCTATTTGTTTTGACTATTTCTGCAATGACTGTAGGCATATAATACCAAACACAAAGACTTATTTGATTTCATTGAGAGTTTTGCTGTATAGAAGACTTGAGGAAGAAAAAAAACAAAAGAATATGAAGAACCACCTGTGAAAAAATGTTACACATAACTTGGAATACTGTTTAGGGCAGTAGTTGTCAACCAGGAATAGGCATACTCCTGGGGGTATGCAGAAGTCTTCAAGGGGGGTACATCAACTCATCTAGATAGTTGCCTAGTTTTACAATAGGCTACATAAAAAGCACTAACAAAGTCAGTACTAACTAGAATTTGATACAAGGATTTGTTTATACTGTTCTATATACTATACACTGAAATGTAAGTACACTATTTACATTTCATGGTAAAAATAAGAAAGTAAGCAATTTTTCAGTAATAGCATACTGTGATGCATTTGTATTTTTATGTCTGATTTTGTAAGCAAGGACTTTTCAATTGAGGTGAAACTTGGGGGTACACAAGACAATCTGACTCCTGAAAGAGGTTTTGTAGTCTGAAAAGGTTGAGAGCCACAGGTTTAGGGCACAGTCCAGTTGTTTGTGTGTGCATGTGCATGTGTATATTACACACAAAGCACTATGCTAAAAATATTATTAAGGTTGCAAAGGATGGAACCTTAAGAGATTTTTCTCTCACATTTTAGTCTCTTCTGAGCATATACAAACTGCAATTTTTAAAGGCATATAACTTTACCAAATTTGGGCAGATTTTCATGGGGATGCACATCTCTTGCATAAAGGACACCACCCCCCATGGCCAAATTTCAAGACCATTCACCAAAGCATGGGGGAGCTAGATCTTTTCAAAGAAAAGGATGACATAGTTGTTTTAAAATGGGAAGAACCATGGATTTTTCTAGCCATATTCTTGAAAATGGGTGATGCACTTTGGCTGAAATTTTATAAAAGTAATCAGAGGAGAGAGATTCCAGAATGGAAAATTTCAGCCACAAGGGTTAAAGTTTGGCAAAGGTAACAGGTATAAGCAACTAAACTTAGGGTCTTATTAGGTTGCTCAACTCTTCCTTATTATAAGAAGTGGCTCTACCAGTCTCACCTATTATACACACATATTATAGCAAGAGTACAAATAATGGGAAGAAATGTTGCTGGTCTTAGGTCTAAACTACAGTAAGGTAAATAGAAGTTACAGCTGGGGACTAAGTCCATTGAATGTTGCTCAAATGCTGTTTATACACTAAACAATGTATTTTTAAAATTAAGAGAGAATTGTAATACAGTGCAGGTAGCAACATAGTCTTCTGAAAGAAAATACAAAGAGATCAATAATTCATCAGTAAGTCTCTCTCCTCTTTGTTCTAACAACAAAGTCCATAGTAAATGTCTTTTAACTCTCCTTGTGCTGAAAAAGCCAGCTTCATACAGGTATCATTTTGGAAGGGGACTGAAAATCCCCTAATGACTATATCAGATGACCATTGTATCACTCCTGCTTCTGCTTCTACCTCTCTTCAGATAACTAAATAGTAATTAGGACAGTAATTGTTCAATACTAATAGTGTTAATTAAAAGCACTGTTATAGAGTAGAAAATACACAGATGAAAAATGATAAGTAGAATCTGAATGCAACTTTACCAAAGTACTATGAAACATGTAGCTAGCTAGGCTCTCATTTCTGTAACACACAATGCTGATAAAAGTTACTTAAAAACAAGAGCTAACCAAATACAAGAAAACATTTTCTGTAAATTTCATTTGAATGATTAAACATAGTCACTTTGCATTTGTTTGCTTTCCACAAATATGCTGGTGCCCGAGTTTACAGATAGGAATGCTTAAAAAAATAATCAATTTTGAAAATTTTGCAGAATATTCATGGAAAGACACTTTTTCAATTTGGAAATGTGAGTATTTGCTACAGAAATCAGAATTTGTAAAAACCATACTAACCTAATTAGGTTACATGGTAGTTATCTGTTTCCTGTGTACCAAAAAACAAAAACAAAACAAACAAAAAACTCTAAGATTCAGAATATTGAATTCCTTCCGGCAAAATAACCGTAGGCTCAAAATTTCACCTGCACTTCATGACTGCAAAAATTAAAATCAGGGTCTGAAAATCTGGTATAAAATGGCCTTTAGTGGAACACTATGTATTAAATGTTTGTGTTAAATTTGGTGTTAGTGTCTCTTTTACTGCTATGAGAGAAGTGGGTTCAAGTACATTTTTTGTGTCAGTGTGTGAGATGCAACCTTTCCATTCCTAGCCAGGAGTCCAACTTAACAATAGGTATTTATTGCCGACTAGATATGTTTCTTTTCTATATGTTTGCAAATACTTAGATTGCCTGAAAAAATGGTTTCTTGTTACCCACTAGCATATTGTAACAGGCAGTATAAGAGCTCCACTACTCTATTGCACTTCTTCCTCTTGTCTCCACCTTGTCTCAATTTGATCTAACTCCAGGGGCTACTTATTCAATTCCTGACAGAATTTAGAGATGTCTCTTGGAGATACCTCTGATATTGTAGGCTACTCACTACCTATTTCCCTCTAAATAACTGAGTTTAATAGTCCTGAGATTTAATATAGCTGCCTGAGACTAGAAAGAATGTTTGAAGCTTGTTCAGTGTAATATCTCATACTTACACTGACATGTACTGGCTGCTTATTGGAAAGAGATGGTTGGTGTCTTATAATTTCTAAAGTTCTCGGGATGTAATTAATTCACACTTTTATCTTTCTGTCTTCTTAGGGATCTTTTGAAGTCTACTATATTTTCTCAATACTTCATTTGTTGATTAAGACTTTATTTCTGAATGTTTCAAGTTTTGTATTGGTCTTTATATGGGAAATAAGACAGACAAACTGCGTCACCAAAACCCATACCTTCTTCTTGAAAAATCTAAACCAAAATGACTGCTATAGGGTACATTTTTCTTTTGTTTGTGATATTATCCCAGGAAGTCTGCTCTGATCCTTTGCTTGCCTTATGTGAAATACCTTTTTCACACTTAAGCTAATTCACTTTTATCTCCTCACCACACAGTTGACCGGGTATGAAAAATATTAAATAAAATGCAATTACCCACTCTCTGTGTCTAGCTGTCTTACCAAAACATATCAGGATAATGGGTTTAATAGTTGATGCAGCAAAGAAAATGTCTATATTAGCCACTTTACATGTATAAGTATCATAGCCACCTACATTGCCAGCTGCAAGATATCAGCCTATGGAAGAGACTATGGATCCCACTACTTTAATCCATAGTCTCCAGTGGATGACTGTGTCTCCACTGAACAGTTCTCCATTCCTGCTTCTGATCCTCCTGTGTTTGGGCATGATAGGAGATAGCAGCTGCAAAGTACTGGAAAACTGTTCACATTTGAGTCACTCCTTGCAAAGACTTATCCTCACTGTTTTCCACACATACCCCCTCTGTGGGGTGAAATGTCTTGGGGGCACAGAATGTGATAGAGATGCTCCTACCCACAGGTAGGCAAAACATTCTGTGTAAAACTTTTTTCACTGGAGAATGCAGATTCTGGTTAACCAAAATAAAAATTGTGCATATCGGTCAATTTCAGCAAATTGTTTCAACTGAAAAAAATGGAAATATTGAAATGGTTAATTTTCTCATTCCCAAAATGTAACATTTTAACTTTTTTGGATTTTCCCACAATTTTATTTTAAAAATCTTTTGAAAATGTTTAAAACCTCCTCAAAATCAAAATGACATGTTCCATTGCTGGTTGACGAAAAAAAAAATGTTTTGGTCAATCTGAAATGAAACTTTGTTCAATGTTCCAGGTTGCCAAACATTTTTACATATTCTCTTTTCGGGGTTGACCAAAAGTAGACAGACAGACAGACAGACAGACAGACAGATAGATAGATATCCAGTTATTTGCACAGCCAACTCAAAACAGTGGCAGTAGTACTAGAGCACATATATCCCTGGCCGTGTGTGCATAAAATGTTATACATATGTCCATAAGCCTGTCTTTTGTTGTTCTTTCTCAATCTCATTTCTCTCCAAAAGATAAATGTGCCATTTCAAATGTGCTAATTTTTAAAAGTGCAAAATTTCAACCTGGAAATGGATTAAAAATTAAAAGTTGGCCCTTGAAATGCGATGAGAAGGAAAATTTCAAGGATTTAAAAATTGCACAGAATGAAAGGGCAAATGTCATGTGACATTTTGAGACTAATCATGCAATAATTTCACTCTGCCCTAACTGTTAAACAAATCCTAGCCCTTACTCTGAAAACAAAACAAAAAAAACCCTCAGATCCTAAATTACTTACTTCCTCTACTGCTTTGAATTACTGTCTGCCTCAAGGGAATAGCCAAAGATTATAGAAATACTTCCTTGACTTAATTCCAAATGAAGCCATTTAAACAATAAATATTCCCTGAAGTGTTTCTCATGCAAACATTGCAGCACTGAACCAATGAATAAGAACAAAATTCTACAAACGCACACAAAAAAATGAAACTAGGTGGTCTATTTTTATTGTCCCATGTGAAAAAAATATGCAAACAGTATCTCTGTGATTATATTATAATAAATAGTGAAAAGTACATTTGATTTGTTGAATATTTTCAGTCTTATTAAATTAAAGTGTAATTTGTAACATAGGTATGAAGTTAGAAGATAAGAATGGCCACACTGGGTCATCCATCTAGCCCATTATCCTGTCTTCTGGCAATGGCCAATGTCAGGTGCTTCAGAGGGAATGAACAGAGCAGGTAATCATCAAGTGATCCAGCGTATATATGATAAATATGATTTTTACCCTCACAGTGCCCCTTTAAAAATAATTAATATTGACTTTCAATTTCTATTGTGTAAGACTCTGAAATCCTTCTATCTTCGTGTTCCTGAGCCAGTATTTCAAGTGCCAGATCTGAAGATGGAAGGAAAGCACGAATGTGCCAGGATCACAAATCCTAAGAAAAAGATAAATGATCAAAATGCCTCTTGGTCTGAAACCATGAGGTTTGAGACTTTAGTATAAAATGCAGAATATGACACCACAGTATATTTGCAGAAGCTCTCCTTTAATAAGGTGCACTGAAATGACTGCATCGTATACTATAGCTTTCTGACTTTGAATAGGTGGGTGAGATAAAAGAAAGAATTTGAAAACACTTCTTTTTTAATCTCACCCTGTACTCAAAAGGTGAGGAAGCAATGCTGCAGAAATTCAGCAGATGGCTCACCTATAACAAGAAGAGATGTTGAAGGTGAAACTGACATTGAGAAAGTAAAGGTTAAATGAAGAGTTCTTCTGGGACTGGTGAACATCAAAACATAGGAGACTGCTTTCTTCACTGAAACAGCAGTGTGAGAACATAGATAATGACAATAGAATAGTTGACTAAGTTAGGGCTCTGTTCTTAATAAAGGAGAATTCTGAAGACGTGGGCATAAAGGGCCAAATCCTCAGTCAGAAACCCATTCTCCGATATGCTGGTTATTTCCATTTAGAGTAGGAAAGAAAACGCCACTAATGTGAACCCATGAAGTTTCCTACTCATTCTTCTATCAGGAAGTGTGCTTTCCTTCCTAAACACAGGGATCTCAGGGGATCTTCTGTGCAGGCTCTTCCCTACATCTCCTACTGCATCCTGAAGAACATGTTTTCTACAGGAGCTGTGCTTCCAAAGCCTACGTGAACCCAGCTGCATCCTCCACCTCCATCGCCCAAAGGTACTGCAGGTGCCAGACACAGAATACATAGTACATAGTACAGCGGTGACAGCAATGCAAGTTGCTACAACTTCAGATTTTCCTGTAAGTTTGGTGTGACAAAGAAGCCTGAAGAGCCCAGATGGTTCTCCTGCCCCTTTTGGGTTTCTGCAAGTCAGTTCCTGTGGAAGTGGCTTGCACTGGGTTAGGGGGATGGATGAGCATGCTACCTAGGCAGAACATCCCTCCTATGGACTCAGACCCCTTCCATACACAGAAGGGAACATGGGCCATTGTTAGTCAGCCCTTACCTATTAAATCTCCCCTTGAAACCTATGTAAGATGTGACTGAGGATGTCACGATTTGTCCCAAGGCATTAAGAGATCTTCATCTATGCTCATCCAAAACACTGGAATCTCCTATGTACAAAAACTGTAAGCTTACAATTTTAGGATGTTTCTTTCTTTCTGCAAGTCTTGCTTTAACTCACAAGCCCATCGCTTCTATTTAAGATAGCAAATGAAGTGTGTAGTTCCTCTCCATTGATTAGATATCCTCCATATAGAGCCAACTTACTGCCAGGGGTAGAAAGGTTGTTTGTTACACATGGCCTCTTTCACATAAGGTCAGTGACATCATTTTTAATGAAGTCTATTTGTAATATCTACTGTGTGAGTTTACAGGGGCTTGCTTGCTTGTGTACAGAATATGCAGTTCAGAGCAACTCATATAGCACTGCCCCGCTCAATAGAAAATGTTCATGGGTCACATGTTGTCACTGTGCAATGACTCACCAGTGCGGTGCCTTCTGCTGGTTGTCCAGGGAATCAGCTCTTCCAGCTCAGAGTGCCCTTTGCAGGCCAGTGTCTCGCTTGCTGCTGGCCCAGTGGCCCTCCTGGACCCCCATGCCCTTTTATTTGGGGTGCTGCCCCCTAGAAATACCCCCACACTCTGCCCCTGGGTCTCTCCTCCTTGAGGGACCCCCAACTCTCTAATCCCCACCTTGCCTCAGTCTGCGCCACTCCAGTCATCATCGAGCACCCACTCCCTAGGGCACACCCAGTCATCATAGGCAAGGCGGATTGGACCTGCTGCCTTTCCCTGCAGCCCAAAACCTTTTCAGGCCTTCCTATCAGGCCCGCAGCTTGGGGAGTTGCTAGGCTGGAGCTCCCCAGCTTCCTTGCCTATTCCCCCAGCACTGCCCCACCTCAGATACCCTGTCCTGTAGACAGCCAGGCTCTGCTCCCTCCCCACCTGGAGCGAGACTGCCTAATTTCTGCCTCTCAGCCCTTTAATAAGGGTCAGCTGTGGCCTCAGTGGGGCGTGGCCCATCTGTGGCTGCTTCCCCAATCAGCCCAGGCTTGATGCTTTCTCCCAGCAACAGCCCTCTCCAGAGCTGTTTTACCCCTTTTATTTTAGGAGCGGGGTAACCACCCCGCTACACATGTGAAGAGTTCACACTACATATAAATCCATAGAGGTTAACTGACAGAACTAGTATGGACAGGAATGTGCAATAAACATACTACTTGTACTTCCTGTCTGTATGTGATCGGAAGAGCAAGCGTTTCTGCAGGTTGCATGATGATATTCTCCATCGACTCAAGATACATATGCCAGCTGAATCAAAATACATGGCTCAATATCAGTTTGAACACCGCTGAGCAAGCTCAGTTATGCTTGCCATGCTGTCTGGAGTGGCTCACAACCATGAGTGCCTACCTCAGGGAAGACTCTCTGAAAACAGGGCAGACACCCCAAGCTTATGGTGAGTCCTATAATGGGTTAGGCAACCTATGGCATGCATGCAAAAGGCGGCACACAAGCTGATTTTCAGTGGCACCCACTCTGCCCAAGTCCTGGCCACTGGTCTGGGGGGTTCTGCATTTTAATTTAATGTTAAATGAAGCATCTTAAACATTTTAGAAACCTTATTTACTTTACATACAACAATAGTTTAGTTATATATTATGGACTTATAGAAAGAGACCTTCTAAAAACGTTAACATTTATTACTGGCACGCAAAACCTTAAATTAGAGTGAATAAATGAAGACTCGGCACACCTCTTCTGAAAGGTTGCTGACCCCTGTCCTATAATTAGATTTTACCAAGTCAGTAAAAAATATGAACTCCAGGAACACTATCCAGTCTTACCATAGAGTCACAGACAGTTCCCTGTCATGAGCACCTCTTAAAATTAACAAATACCAACAGCTCAAGCCTCCGCCCAGAAACCTGGAAAAAACTATTTATCTTCCATAGGTGCCGTTAATAGGAAATGCTTCTCCTTTCACAAATACTGAATACATGACTATAACAAGAGAAAACATTATTACAGGAAAAGAAACACAACCTGAACTTGGAAAAACACAGCACCACTAAATCAACATTATGTTTATATGAATAATATATGAAACACCATATATAGATATGAGTAATATATGAAACACTATAGCAACTTTGGCAGCAGTCCTTTAGCTCAGTTTTCCCACCCACCAATGTGAACACCCAATGGCAAAGGTCCCTCCACTGCACCCCACACATAGTTTGGTGTCAGTGGCTAGCGTCGTCCCTGGATCTGGACGTGCAGTTGAGCAGGCCTGTCTCCAGTTTCTAGAAGAAGTGCAGCCTGATCTAGTCCTGAGGTTCCACCACTCAATGCAGGGTGTGAGACTCCAGCTTTATTGGGTAATGGGTAGGGGGGCCCACACCAGCATCCGCTCAGCATTGTTGCTGCCCTCTGCAAGTTCAGCAAAGAACCACCTTGGTGCAACTATTTGCTGCAAGCCATCTCTATGCTGATGGCTCTCATTGTGAGATCATCTCTACACTCTGCCTCAACTTACACTGTGGAATCATCTCTACAATCTCCAATGGAGGAGGCTCAGTGCAGAGCCCTTGCCACAAGGTAGGAACTGCTTTCACTTCCCTCTCCTCTCAGTTCAGTCCCACTCTCCAACCAGGTTAGGTACAGTACAGCTGGTCAGGAGTGTGTTGATAAAACATATTTCCACTGAAAAGTGCTGATTGTCTCCACAAACTTTTTGAGGAAACTCTCACATTACTGAAATTATCTGGGATCATACAGATCATCAGTGCAACCAAGGTCCTGTAGGGGCACCAAATCTTAGGTAAAGGGGATCATATAAAGTGTCTACGACCAGGTTATGGTCTGCTGATTATGATTATGTTATCTGTATGTGGGTATCATTTTTGTAGTTAAAGTTATGAATATTGGCTCTATACTGTCTGTCTTTCCAAATATTGTGCTATGCTGTTGGGGACATTTCAGAGCCCATGGTGTTAGCGTTGCTTGCCATGCTTGATGGTCCATTAAGGACTATCAGCTATACAATGGACCCATTAAGGAAAGGCAGACACATCCTGTATCTTACCAAGTGGGGCAGGAATTGCCTAAGTGACTCAGACTCCATTTTGCTGTAAGTTTCCACAGCGAAGGACAAAGAACATTCCTGCACCTGGGAAGGATATAAAAGGGTGGTACCCCATCTCCATTTTGTCTTCAGTCTCCAGCCTTGCTTCTACTTCTGGATGGAACTTTGCTACAAATGGAAATTCTGGCCAAAGGATTGATGACCCATTCCTCCAGGGAATGTATTCCAGAGACTTTGATTTGAACCTGCAGTCTATTCTACCTCTTATGCAAGCATAAACCAAGTATTGTGCCATTACTGCATGTAATTGATTTCCTTTAACCATTTCTAACCCTCACCTATATCTTTTTCCTTGTATAATAAACCTTTAGATTTTAGATTCTAAAGGATTGGCAACAGCGTGATTTGTGGGTAAGGTCTAATTTGTATATTGACCTGGGTCTGGAGCCTGATCCTTTGGAATTGGGAAGAACTGTTTTCTTTTATTTGGGGTATTGGTTTTCATAACCATTTGTCTCCAGGACAGGTGGCTGCTGGTGGTGTTACTGGGAAGCTGGAGTGTTTAAGGGAATTGCTTGTGTGACTTGTGGCTAGCCAGTGGGGCGAAACCAAAGTCTTTTCTGTTTGGCAGGTTTGGTTTGCCTTTAGGGTGGAGAAACCCCAGCTTTGGGTTGTAACTGCCCCCTTTGGAGCAATTTTTCCTGATTTGACACTCTCAGGTGGTCCCATCAGAATCAGCACTGTCACAGAAACACATCAGTTTCAACAGGAGGCTTCTCTGGTACTGGATAGAGTTCAGAGAGAAACCCAGAGCTGCCAATAAACTATGGCACGCCCCTGGGATATAGGAGACCCACACTCAAGGTGTTGCTCCAGCTGGTTCAGAGCAGAGATTTGAATTTTTTCTACTCACATTCTAAATGAGTGCTCTAACCATCAGGCTATTTGCTATTCTAAGGTGAGTAGTGCTCTCTTTCCCCCATGCATCTATCACAACAAATTTTGAAAGATCCTAAATGAGATGATTTGATGTGTCATTTTATATTGTAGACTGGCTGATAATGGTAAGCAAAGTATCAATGTTTAAGGCAATGATTGCATTCTTCTAAACGTATCCTAACATTCTCTTGAAAGTAACAAGGGAAAAGATTTAACTGTAGCTCGCTATCCTATTTTCATCAGATGATGTTAGGGAGCAAAATTTCTTCTGTTGCAGCTAAATGTATACAAACACCACGAAAATACTTGTTACAACTACTGACACCCTTGTGTACTACAGTTCTATGTTGTAGATGCCAGACTCAGGAAAAGAGGTTAACACTGAATGCAGCTGCTAAAAATCTGCTCCCTCCAGCCTCATTAAGTTCTTAACATCTTTGTTGCTCCATATCTTAAAATACCATGCTAATAGCCTGATGCTGATGGGCCAGCATCATTAGGGTTCTGTAAGCCATTTTGATCTCCCACCTTGTGCCCTGGCCCTGGGAGAAAGTGAGGAGGGGAAATGGAGTAAAGGGAAATGTGGAAGAAAAGGAATGAGGAAGGATCAGTGTGAGGGGTGATATGTGAGAGAAAAGACTGAGGTGGAGAAAAGTGGATAGAGAAAGGGAGATGGGTATATTAGTGGGAGAGAGAGAACTGGGGAGGGTAGATTTGGGAAGGAGACACAGGAGATGAGGGAGACCAGAAAATGGGTGGGAGGATGTGTAGGTCGGAGAAGAATTGATGAAGGAACAAGGAAGGGGTAGTGTGATATGAGACAGTTATAGAAAATATTAGACGGGAGAGATGAACCCATAAATAGAAGGCAGGGGACATAAAGAAATTGCAACTGAGATAAAAGAAAAAATATGGGAAGGTTTTGTCGGAAGATGTGGGAGAAGGGAATGAAAGGCTACAAGTAATGAGATATGCACATGCAGCTTTAAGCTCAGTATGTTTTATGGGAGGTAGGGTGATCTTGCAGCTATGGCACCGCACAGGGAGTCAAAAGAGCTTTGTTCTGTGACTGGCTGTACCTCAGACTTCCGTTTGTGAGCTGTAGCTGTGGACAAGTGCTTAGATCCTGATACTCTGTCTAGCTTCTGTTCCAACAGCACAAAGGAGCCAGAAATCTGGGATCTTTTCCCAGTCTGTAGAGGAAATCCCCAGATGACATAGCGAGGCTGCATTGTGCCTCTCAGCCCCCAGCATTGCAGGGATGGCTGAAGAAAAGAGGGCAGCTGGAGCACTGCTTTTAGCTCTTTAATGGCTACATGATCTAGCATTGCTGGAGCTATACCTGGCTGCTGGAATAGCCCACTGAGGCTATGGGCAGCCACATCCAAGTTAGAGCAGTCCTTTGACAGATGAGTCTCACAGTCAGGGAGCTACAAGATTGTCATAAGGTCCTTTTATCCACCTCAGCTTAGGTGAACGAGATATCTGGGCTCTTAACTTCCCCATTTCAGTTTCCTAATATACTAAATGGGGATAGCTATACATGAGATTTATTCACTATGGTTTGTAGAGCACTTCATTACCTTCCAATGGAAAGCTCTAGATAAATGCAAAATATGTTGAATTAATGTATTCATATTCCTTCTTTTCATACTGATATACCCTTAATGGGAGGAGGTTACTGGGAATCTGGGGAAGAGAAAGCCTTTCGGGGTACACTAGGAGAGGGTGGATGACCTAGCTGTGGAGTGTGGAGGAAGCAAGTGCAGATAGAAGGGGCATCTGAATGATGATCCTAATTAAGGGTGGGAAGGAATGGATTGGCTTGTTTTGGTTAGTGAGGAGTGGATGAAAAGAAGTCAGGAGAATGCACTAAACCGGATTATGTTTGAGAGTGGGTTTTGGAATAAAATGTGCTTCCTTGGTTTTTTTTGTGGGGGAGGGTTGTTTGTTTTGGGAGGAGTTAAGGGATTTCAGTGCTGATGCTTGGTTTCATAATAGCACTGACTTTAAAGAAAAGAGGCGAGATACTGCTTCACCCATCTCTCCTCAGCAAGAGAAAAGAGGGAAGGATGTAGTTTTGCTAACCTAAAACAATGACCCTTCCTGCATACCCACTTTAGAACTCCTTTCCTCATCTTATCCTAGGTCCTGTAAACATAGACTGCAGCTCTGATTTACTTCTCCATTTGCCAAATTCACAGCACTACACATATCAATAAAGGAAACAGGATATACAGCTTATTTGAAATCTGAAGTCCAGAAGTGCCACTGCATGGGAGACTCTATGACCCTAATTTGGCATTGCAAGCCTCCAGAAGGATCCATGTAGAAAATTTGTTTCTTTTTGCTTTCTGAAAGTTTTCCTTTGAAATCTTTCTTCAGTTACCAAATATGCCCATTTGTAACTGGCATTCCACCTTGTAAGTAAGCACGATGCTTCCCTACCAGATGGACATGAAATTAGGCATGCTGAAGGCCCAGTATATGCATATAGTCTTTGTGTTAGAGCCAAGATTTCTTTCTATCTTAGACCCATTGACATGAAAGGCCACACAGTTTTATCACCTTAGTTATAAAGGAATATCACTGTCCAGTATTCCAACTAAGAGCTAGAAATATATTGCAGATTTTACAGTAACTTTCAATAACACAACTAATTGACAAAAATAGTTTACAAATGAGACTTCTTTTTATTGTCAGAACTCTGTATCACAAATCTTCTCTTCAATTAGGTATGTACAAGAACCTTTGACTTCAGTTGGAATTGCACGCCCCGGAACTTGGTTGTTTGCTGTTAATAGGCCAAAGGACTGACAAAGGACAAAGGACTGCTGTAGGATCCTTTAGTAGGCCCTGTGTCACTAGAGGATTGCTGTGGCACAGCACAGATCCATCTAGCCCATCCACAACCCTGACATGCCCCTACATCAACATAGGTCAGTAGTTGGGAAGAGGCACATGGCCTGGATCTGGTACAGATCATGTGCCAATAAGAGAATGGGAGTTGAAACTGTGTATGGATATCTATCTATTTTAAAAGCAGTAGCTAGGGATGCTTTATTCCATATTTATGTGGTTATGAAATTGCAACCATTTCTTTTTGATGGGGAACACACCACAATCACTTGTCCTCAGGTCAGATTACTCCAATGTGCTCTACATTTGGCTAAGCCCCACTGAAGTCAGTGTCTATGTGTTAACCTGAATTTTATGGGTTAGTTGTTATGGCTTGTCACTGATTACATCCAAACAGAAGATTTATAGGTTCTTGTCCAATTCAGACTACAGAGTCTGAGAACTTGGTTAAAAACACTTACATTGAGGACAATACCAAATTGATAAAAACTTTATTGAGATTAACAAAAGAATAAAAAATGCTATGAAACTTGTGACTGCAAAAGAGTAAAAGAATTCCAAAACTCCTGGTGATAACATTCCTATTATGAGTACCTTAACCTAACATACTCACACCCTTCCTTAAGGAACTGGTAATAGGAGGTGAAGGACCAGCCTTATTCCTGTCATGCCCGATAACACGATGGTTCTGGCTTCCCCAATTGTTAGAAATGCTGAGTAGTTATACTATACTACACAAGCTGAGCTGATAGCGTGACAGAAGTTAGAATGATAAGCAGATAAAAAGATAGTCTATAGAATATAGGAGAACAAAGAAAAGAAAGAAACTCAGGTTCCCTATGTTATTATTACAAGGTATTTTATAGGATCCTGACGCTATGTAATTTGGGCTCCACCTATTACCCAAATCTTATTTCTGTACCCTAAGAAATGTATGGGTATCCTTATCCTATAGGTTAGTGGAGTATGACACTTACTCTCTACATAAGTGACAAAGAGTCCTGTGGCACTTTAAAGACTAACTAAAGTATTAGAGCATAAGCTTTCGTAGGCTAATACCCACTTCGTCGGATGCATGCATCCGACGCATGCATGCATGTCAGAGGCATGCATCCGATGAAGTGGGTATTAGCCCACAAAAGCTTATGCTCTAATACTTTAGTTAGTCTTTAAAGTGCCACAGGACTCTTTGTCACTTCTGCAATTCCAGACTAACACGGCTACCCCTCTGATTCTCTCTTACTCTCTACACATTATCTCACTCCAAAAACTGCCAACCTAGATTCTTTTGGTGACTTGCAGGTTTGTGGTATACCCTGTGGTTACGAACTGGTTGCAGACACCAGATAAACCTATTCAGTGTTGTGTGTAGTTCCTCCCTTTGGTTCCCCAAAGTTCAGGGACCATTCCTGTCTGTGCCAAAGGTTGCCAGCTCTTATGCTAACTTACTCTTAACTGATTATACTTGTAGCTATTTAGCAGATCTTACTGGATACAGGCCTGTAGCCTTCTTGCATTTCAGCAAAACTTATTCTGTTTAGAATTATTAGGAAACACATATCATAGGCCTCAACACATTCTAATTTCATAGGCATTGATACTGATAAAATATAAGAATTATATGTGAAATGGATTAATTCAGAAAGAGACACATATTATTTGATACAGCTGACTGGATTAGTAGGATATAATAGCTAGCAAAATAATCCTATGGGCTACATATGTGGGGGAGAGCAAGTTTCAGGGGTCACTACTTCTCTGTAATGCAGGTAGGCAAAGAGGTGTGAGGAGCTTCCAGAGCCACAGACTGACTCTACAACAAGCCAGTCAGCAGAGCTGAGCAGGTATGAGGAGGGCATATTGAGCACCTTTCAGCAAGATGTAGCTGGTTACTTCCCACAGGAGCCAGGGATGAGCCATAATCACAATTCCTTTATGTTGCTCCTAGATGATACAGCTACATACCATCTCTTATACAGGCTAAACTCTACAGCCCCAATATAATCCTTAGTCTCATAATTGCCTAATCTTTGTTTGTTACCTTCTTATCATTTTATCTCTACCTTTTGTATACTATCCCAGAGAGAGATGCTTCCACACTTTGTGGCCTTTAGAATCCTCTCTAATTTTCTGAGTTGGGTCTCTGTTTAATAGGATGTGTGTTTTTAAAAAAATGGGGAGAGGTGTTTGTTTTTTGCTTTGCTTTAACTGATTTATATGTTGCTTTCCTTGACCCAATGGACTGGACTAGATAACAGAATACCCACTCTTCTTAATAAATCAAGAAAAAAAACACCTGAGATTCATATGTCTTTGGGGTAATATGGACCCATGAATTTCTGAAAAGGTTATATGCTACATCAGGCCAGATTTTCCAAATGTCTTCCAGATTAGTTGATTTATCTTTGGCTTCTGATGCCAGCACCCCTCAAAAAAGCCAGTAAAACAGAAACAGCATCTGCTGTTCACCTTAAACACCAATTACACAATTAGTTTTGAACCTGAAATCTGATCCCTTCTTGTTTTAAACTAATATTTTCTTGTGGACTCTATGTATCTATGCTTTTTGCTCTTACTTTATTGAGGCTAAACATTTATCTTTAATTCCTTAATGAAAACCCCAAGCTCATGCTGCTTTCTGTGTTAGTCATGTGCCAAAATGATTCTTCAGTTTAAATTCCTTCATGGCCAGCCTTCTGATCCTCACCTTGCCCACTCAGTTTGTCTTAAAATATATACCAGAAAACATAAAATCTGTATATAAGTGCATGCCACTGTTTTCCTACCATTCATGCAACTGATCTAGAAACACATTTTGTACTCAGATATCTAACCATCTGTCTCTTGCACATCACCAATCCGAAATACAAGACTCTTTCCCCAGTGTCCTTAAGTTAACTTTTCCCTATGGCTAGTCCTGCCAGACCATAGTTGCAGTTCTATCTACTACTTTTCCATCACACTGACTGCAACGTGATCACTCTCAACACTCTTGCACATTAAAGGGCTGAAATAAAGCAGATTGAAGTAAATGGATCAGCGCCTGCAGGACAATTTCCCTATTGATTGGATAACTACGCCCAGAACGGGTTATTGTTCCAGATCTAGCTATATTATATGCAATATGTATCATCACAGATTGATAGAACCATTTTGATTAAATGGATTGGTTGCTGATTTTTATAAAATTAGAATTTATTGAAAAATATTTTTCCACTCACTCTACCCCATTTCAGTACCTCTGGGGGTGTGTGCGTGTACCTCCTCAAATCTGTGTGTGCGTGCACCTTCCTAATCTGTTTACTTAGCCACCTCATTCAGCTCCCTCCTAAGACTCACTTATGTACTCTCCCTAGAGGACTGAGAGGGAAGTTTGGTAGCTTACCCAAATACATTATTATCAGAACTGTCCATGAGCACATAGTTTAATGGGTAATTGTGTCACCTTTATCCTTCCTCTTCTCTTCCTCTGTATGCACTTCTTGGCAGAGACCATGTCTAGACTTTAGGTGCCCCAAAATTAATCCTTTCCTTCAAATTCTCTCTCCCCTTTGTCAGGAAAATGTCATAACCTTACTGGTGAAATACTGACATCAAGGGAGCGATGCTTCTTTACACCAGTGAAGATCATAGTCAATAATTCCTGAAGGATTTGTAAAAGTTTACGCAGAGTCCTGGCCAACAATATCATCCCAATTCATTGAGCGCTAAGGCAGCATCTTTGTCACCCTTCTCTGCAGTCAAAATGTCAACACTATTAGAACAACTTTATCAGAACTACAAACAGCATCCTCTGACAATCAGACAATTTAACTTCTCAAAAGTTTGTTTTGGGCAGCTATTGTCTTTTACCGTGTGTTAGAACAGAATCAGTCCTGACTGGGCTTCTAAGCACTATCATCATACAAACAATAGCAAAACACACACAGAAACTTGCATGAAAATCAGCTCAATAAGCATTCTTAAGTAGCTCCGTTAAAGTATTTCCAAGAGGTTACAGAACAATTTGATCTGACTTTTCATTAAAGACCAGTTCTGCTGAATGACCAATGTTTTCTGCCCCCTTGGGTTGTTACTTAAGACAGATTTCACTGAATCGTTTCCTGAGTTTTAAACAGATTTAATAGGCTATAAGGTGGCTATTAACCCACAGACTATGTTGGCTGGTGCAGACTAGAATTCATCAAGGGTGCTGGAGGAACAAGTGGTAGAGCAGGGGTTGTTATATCCTTCAATAGGGTGTATTGTGTACAGACTTCAGCTGTGCTGGTCAATGTGAAAATGGAATGACGCCACTGGTCATTGTAACCTCACCTGTCCCCTAAGGGCATCTAACACTGTTCCTAGACTCTTTGGGCCCTGCTGCACAAGGACAAAGGGTGGAGAGAAATGCACATGGCTCACCTCTGCCTATCCATATCAACCCTTTTGGAACTACCAGCACCCAGGTAATATACTTTCTTCTCCAACTTGTAATTTCTAATCCAAAACACTATTAATCTTCCCAAGCGAAAACATTCTAGCTCTTTTTTCTGTTGAGTCCAAAACATGGCGCACCTGATTCACCACTGCATTACTCCAGTTTTACATTTCCATATTGACAAATCCGTCAATGTCAGCAGTGCTTAATTTATGTCAGGGCTGAGCCCTGGAATCTCTGGGCTTGGCAGTTCATAGCCCCAGCACCTCTTGCTACATCAGTTATGCACGTAAAAAATATTGCTTCAGCCCCGGCACCTACCTGCCTGAGCTCCGGCACCTCTTTCATTACAAATTAAGCACTGGATTTCAATGAAGATAGACTGATGTAAAACTGGGGGTGGGGGTGGGAATTAGTGAATCATGCACAATACTTAAAACAGTGATGCTGTTGTGGTTGGGCCATTGCTCTAGAAGTATTGTACCTTTTTTAAAAATAAACAATTCTCTCAGTACACTGCTATTTTTTTGAAATTTGTTTTAATTTGTTAAAGTTTAGGTGGGTTTTTTGGGGGAGGGGGAGGGGGCTTTTGTTCTGTTTTGTTTTCAGTATACCAGATACAACCCTGCTTCTAACATTTCTAAAATTGGTCCAGGCCTTCTGACCAACTCTCCATTTCTAGAGGATCAAAGTTCTTTTGGTCCAGTATACCAAGCCATTGTTGTATTTATTTATCCTGATGCATCTTCCAAGAGGATAGGTTTACAGCATGAAGAACCTATTCCATGCAGAATGAACAGGGAGACTAGAGCAATTAAAATCTGTCTATGAAAAACATATTCTGCTAGAGAGAGAAGAGGTGTTGTCTTTGAAAACTGCTTCCACTCCACTGAAAAAGAGAGAATTTTTAGGCTCACATAAGGGAAAGAAGTGCTGGCTTTTGGACAGATTTTCTCCTTTCCACGTGTCATTATTTACTGCCTTGTTCTCTGATGATTTCCCAGCTGCTGTGATTCTCTCATATCTGATGCCAGAAGAGAGGTAAGGCGTGAGCTATTCCAAAATCAACAGGATATCTTGGAGCACCAGAAACCAGGAGAGAAGTACATGGATTTAACATGTTGCTATGTTCTTCCCATGACAACCATGTGCTGCACAGATAAGCGAACAGATTTGGCAGGACTAATAAAGGTTAGCAGTACCATAGAAAGCATTCTAAAAGCAGCTTGAAAAGATTACAAAACCAAATTTATTCATCCTTAAAAGCTACTGACAGATAAATTCGTCTTTAAAAACAAAAGCAAACAAAATAAACTTAATCATTGCTGAGTTTTTTTTTCCAAAAAAGCATTATTGGTTAAATATTCTTGCTACGTGATCCTTACCAAAAAGGAGTGCACAAATATCACCTGTCATATTCTCAGTCACAATTACAACCATGTAGCATCTCCAATAACAGCATCAGTCTAAGAAATTTTCACAATATGTAATAAAGACTGGTTACACATTATCCCATCTACAGATGGAAAAACATACATATAACTGGTACAAAAGAAATAATGAAAAAAATTACCTGTTTGTTTAATTTCACCCATTAGTTATGTATTAGAGCCATGAAATAACTTCATCAGAATAATCTTGAAAATCTAAAAGACTATTTCCCAACAATATAATTTCAAACTGCTTCAGTATCATCCTAAAGTCCTTAATAAACCTAGGGGAAATACTATCCCCATTTATATTAATGGGAAAACTCCTCTTGAATTCAGTGGGGCCAGAATTTCACCCTTCTATCTGAAGTTCTCATCCTATTCATTGTCAGAAATATATAGTGTCACAACTTAGTTTCCATTTTACTTAATTTCACATTTTTTATAAACCACTACACAAAGGAAATCATAGTTCATTGTTCATAGTTCAATACTTGGAATTCCAAAATATACAAACTTGGATTCAAGGGGACTGACCACAGCGGAATCTGTGGTATCTCCAAGAGTTACTTCTTCAGGAAAGTTGCTAAAACAACTTTCATCATATGAACATATTTTCTCCCAAGGCAAACAAACAAATTTCAACCTTGTTCCATTTCACTACAGGCCATTCATGTGGAGTTATAGGTCCTGTCATAATCTTTGCTGTTGTACAACTTCATACTTCAAGCAAATTCCATATTTCCTTACCAATAGATCACTGTTCATCCATAACCAGAAAGCAATTTCTCCAGTTCTTCATTTTAATTTACTCCTCAATTATTAGGCCAGAAGGGCCTCTGTGATCATCTAGTCTGACCTGCTATCTAATATAAACCATAGGATTTCCTTGAATTAATTCTTGTTTGAAATAGAGCACATCTTTTGAAAAAAAAATCAATCAATCAATTTAAAAATTGCCAGTGGTGGAGAATCTACCATGATCCTTGATCAATTTTTTCAGTGGTTAATTGCACTCTAATAAAAATGTTCCATGGTTCCCTTCCTCTATTCCTTCTTACATTTAATTAATATTCCCAAAATCACTGAAGCTGATTATATTTAAAGAATATTCACAAGGAAAGTGTTGCTTTCTCCATCCACCACTTATCCCTTATAATACTGCTTATAACGTTTCATTCTTCTTTGGGCTGAATAGATTAATATGTAATCTTTTTGCTCATTTCATATTCCTGGTGCATATAGCTGTTCACCTGTACAGTTACTGCTTGTTCCAGATCATCTGGCCATGTGTCATCAAGTGGAACATGCCCTCTTGACAATACATCTATGATTATTAGATGACATCTTGACTGGAATTCCAGGGTCAGATCATTACTTCTGTGAATATATAGGAATCACTATTTCGTTGATGGAGCTTCTTTAAGTCTTTTCTTATGTACTGCAGTCAGACAGTTGTGATCAGTATCACCTTTGGAGATGCAGGCATAGAGAAAATCGTTCTGTGTGTATGCAAAACCCAGCTTCTCTCTCTCTTTCTCTCTCTCTCTCTCTCTCTTTTGGGTGCATTCATTTTCTCTGCCTGTTGCAGGAAGTCATTTGGTTCCATGTCTCTGTAGCAACCAGCCTTCCTCTTGAAGCAGCAGTGATGAACATAATCCCATTCAATGTGTCAAGGATTGCAGTACAGGTGCTGATGTCAGTAAATATTTCAAAATCCTTAAATTCACCTCCTTTTTCCTTTTAGATGAATTGGTCAAGCTGCATAGCTGGGTCTGAACTTACTGATGTGAAGGAAAAAAAGGATAGGGTGGAGGTGTCCTGGTCAGGCAAACTGTATCATCCAAGGTCCACTGAACATTTGTGCAACTGAGTTGATATTTGTGGGTTTGGGCGGAATCCAAACTGACTCTGATTTGGAGGTACCAGACTCGTGTGAAAGTTTCACTTGAAATGAAAACTAATAAACTCTTTGTGCTACTAATACCAATACTACTTCTCAGGATCCCATCTTCTTGTTTTCAAATTATTCGCACTGTGATATCTATCTTCATCCCCTTCAATAGGCTTTCACAAGTATGATTTGTGGAGCTAAGTAAACTATTGTGATTATACTGAAGGAATGGAAGCCGGTTCATACTCCCTTAGCAATGTTGGTTGTGTAGGACCTATAATAGGAGCATAAAATGCAGCAAAACACTTTCTGAATACAGTGAGCACATCCTATTCTGAATAAACCCAAGGAAATGTATGGAGTAAGTGGTCCCATTTATACACAGTCACTTTGCAGAGCAGAAGAGCGTTTATACAGAAATGACATAGGAGGAACTTACTAGCCTGATAATGTTTAAATAAAATAATGATTATTTAATAAGCTTTTTTAGTAAGTGATCATTTAAAGGTGTCTCATTCTTTCTATGTATGTTGTGATTCAGTACCTGGGCCCACGAAGATAATACATTTCATATCTACTTTTAAGATAATTTGAAGTGGGCTCCACTGCAATAAAATGTCCACATTTCTTAAATATATAACAAAACAATGTTTCTTTCTACATTTTATTTATGATCAGAAATGTTTAATGTAAAACAACTTCTGAAGAAAAATAGTAAGTTCTTCATAAGCTGTTCAAATGAATGTTTGCAAATATATTAATCATGAGCTCTGACGTAATGCAGTCTCAAACATCCAATTAAGCTTATCATGGGAATGTAAAATTCTGTTGAGTGATCTTGGAAGTAGTTTACCATTGGATTACAAGAGTTTTTAGAAAAAGACTCTATGAATCTGTTACTTACTAATACTAATTTATCTCCAATTATTAAAATAGAAGCATGGAACTAAAAGAGTAGAATGTGTCTCTTATCAGTTTTGAATGATATAAGCACCTCTCTTTACATATGAGGTTAAGCTGTTGAATTCTGAAGGATTTGTAGGTGAACTGTCTTTAAGCAGCAGATAAAAAAAATTAAACTAATTTATGTGTAAACGAGAAATATGCAGGGAACATATGGAGATAAAATTTATCCAATAACAGCCTGTAGTAATGAGTCAATGGGAACTACTTCTGTGTTACTTACTTTCCCGATAGCTATGCCAGGGTCTGCGTGACACAGAGAATAGTTTCCAATTTCTTTACGTTACGTTATAATCAGCCTTCAGTTTTTTCAGAAAGACATACTAATGCTTCCAGTGTGTCAGCATGAAAGTGTAGGCAAAGACACACACATTCTTAACATTTTTATTTCTCTAGGAGTTGAAACGGTGTCGTGGGAAATACAGCTGAAAACACTATTTCACAGTTTTGATGTGAATTTGTGTGCTACATTCCATAGTGATTTCTCACATGGTCTTGAGAGTCACAGCTCGACCGCCCTCTGTTCATTTACAAGCAGAGCATTCTAGCTAAATCCAGGGCACGAGGTTTGTAGTTAATACTGTCGGAGGTTTTTAGTGTCACATAAATAAATATCCACCCACACTTTGTGTGATGTCAGCAAAAACTCAGTGCAGCAAAATGTGAACATTCAAAGGCAAGTTGACATTTTCACATTAGACTTTCATGTTTCCTGTGGGCAGTGCATGAAAGTGAAATAGAGAAAACAAATATCATATTGCCCCAAATTGACAAACTTTGAACATACTACATCATAGTGCACACAGAGAAAAATTTGCAGAGGAAGAGATCAAGGCTGGCTTGTAGGGTATCTGGGGCAATTTGAATGAAAATTAATTGCCATTTAGTGCAATCTGGCACATGGGCGGGGGAGAGGGAACCAACAACAATTAGCTTTTCAGAAGAGTCTTTATCCATGCCAACAATGACTTTTATCTCTGATGGATAATGTATCAATATTCAGTTAGGGAATAGGCTCCACCAGAGACAGAGAAATCCACCCTCTTTTCCTTTTAATTTCAGTCCTGCTTGTCATGCTTCACCATCTATCCAAATTATCTGGAGGCTTTGTCCATGCTGCTGTGTGAAAGCAAAGGGTATAAACTTTTTTTTTTAAATAAGCCAGTGCTGAAAATTTTAACCGCTTTCATTTCACCAAAGTAAACTCAAAGGTTACATTTGTTCATATTCTAGGAATTATGAAAACATCCCATTTTAACTAGCAACTGCTCATTGACTTCAGGCCCAGATTGGATGTATTTACCTGACTTTTAAAACTGAAAACACAAAATGTGACCAATTATTCCAGGACAGAAGTCTTTAATAAAAAGGATTAATATTTATCAGTATTTGTTTTGTGGTAGCACCAAAAACCCCACTGTGCTAGGCACTGGACAAATATATTCTTTTTATAAAGTTTCATTAATTTTAACCTCCGAACTTTGAATCCAAACTTTCTCAGTGTTTAAGGTTGTTTGGAGGCAGTGTCTTAGTTTGGGTCTGACTCTAAATTGTTTGTTTAGGCTATCTGATTTGTTAGTGCTGATTATTGGAATTGTATGGTACCCCTCTGATTTTAACTTTCTTGCAGTATAAGCAGACTAATATGATACTAATACATTCTTATCCCATTCGAATCCTACTAAATATGATATGGCAAATGAAGCAAAGAAGCCTGCTGTGCCAGTTCTGGGTTCTTTGGTTAGTGTCTATGAATAAACAAACAGTTGAGTTGATAGTTATTCTTTTCCTTAGCTGGATGTTAATAAATTGTCTCCTTTCTCACGGGTTTTCCTTTATGTGAATTAACAGGTCATTATTTACTGGATTTTTGAAGCCTGATGGGACAATAGAACAATTACATAGGGCAGAATGCAGGGCCGGCTCCAGCTTTTTTGCCGCCCCAAGTGGCAAAGAAAAAAAAAGTTGTGGACTGAAGGACCTGCCGCTGAAATGCCGCTGATGGAAGAAGAGTCAGAGAGGGAGTCACTGCCGAAATGCTGCCGAAAGAACAAGTGGTGCGCCTCCTCAATTACAGACGGAGTGCTGCCCTCCTGTTTTGGCCACGCCAACCACCTGCTTGGTATGCTGGTGCCTGGAGCAGGCCGGCCCTGGCCGAATGCACATATTAAGGCTTTAATTTGGGTGTTTTCAGAGATAAATAGGCTTATGCTGCAATGTGCCATTAGTGTAGCATTACTGTAAATAACAGAGGAGAGCCATTATTAACAAATGAACCAATATGAGAGTAGCAGAGTTAAAAAAGTGATGGCCTATTCTTTTATCGAAATGTAACCATTAATCAGTGAATGTGATTGTACGTACCAATCAATAACATTGCTGCTTACCTTTCACATTCACCAACAACATATGAACTAGAAGGCTATAATTTGCCAGAAATCCTAATTCCATATATACAGCAAAACAAAGATGAAAGAACATAAAAATATATTGTCGGTAATAATGCTGTAAAGTCGTACACTACACCTCCAAAGATTTCCTATAAGGTACTCTGGTCATCAGTATAATGAAATAAACCAGATCAAATCTTAGAAGTCTGAGGTTTCAAAGGTTCATTAAACATTTAGAAGCAAAACATCCCAGTTCCGCCCAAAAGTGGAAATTACAAAATACTGCACTAGAAATCTCTAAAGAAAGACTGATCTTTTGGAAATTACAGAATAGAGCAATTCACATAATACTGAGCTAAGTGTCAAAACTTTGGGCTTATCCAAACTAAATGTCAAACGTTTTAAAGTTAACCCATCTGTGTTTACAATACATTTTCCCCTGTGACAAGTGACTCCTAAGGCACGCTGGAACACAACAGCTGTCTTCTCTATTCAGTCCCACTTCATTAATACATAATAGATGTTTAAGAAGTGGGCTGGAAATGGCATGCTTGCCCGGTGTCCTTCTGTGCATTTATTAAAGCTAGACTTAATTTCAGCTAAATGAGGCATAGATTTATGTCTGTCCAAAGCTCACATCACAGGTATGCTCTACTTATTTGAATGAAAGAAAAAGAGAGTCACGGCTATGTAGTTGTTGTACAACAATTTAACTGCTTAAATGCTGTGTGTTGTGCCAAATCCTGATGCTCTGGTTTATTCTGATATTTCATACAAACAATGTTTTATTGAAACTAGCTGATGGGACACATGACATTTCCAATAGTAATTGAGAGAATAATAATGCATAGAGCACTGCATTGTCTCTCTGATTTATTTACAGTTGGTTACTTTTTAAGAGGTTCCAGCATTTCCAAGCTGCATCCTGTACCTCTCAATTCTTTGACACCACCAATTACAGATGGATAAGCTAATTTAAAAAAAATCCTAAGAATTGATTCAAACCTCAGATAAGAACATAAGCTGTAACTCTGTTAAATTTGAAAAAATAACTTCCCCTTTGCATTCTCCTTCCTCCCTATCTGCCATCTAGCTTTCTGTCTTTGCTGAATTGCATCTAGAGGATTTGGTAACACTGGCAATGTTTTCTCAAAGAGAGAAATTGTTTCCAAGAAATGAAATATGGGGTGTCTTTGAACTAGGGAAACCCTGGTGTATAAAAAGTTTGAATTAAGCTGGTGGGTAGGGCCCAACAGAGATTGATACATGCCAACAACTTGACTCCAACCATATGGTAGAAATAACATCAAGGACAGGGTCTTCTGAGACTTGGTTAGAGGCATCTAGTTTAGGTGAACTAGCATGGAGAGGAAAGGGGTAATGATGGGGGTGGAATAGTATAATTTTGCTAAAAGCGAGAAAAAGAATTGGGCATTAGATTAAGGACATGTAGGGACAATAAAGGATAAAGTAATGGAAAAAAGAAGGATTCGGTTCAGTTAGACTGGAAAACCAGACTCAGCGCTGGTCCATTGTATGCAAATCACCCTTAAACTAGGCAAAGAAAAGTGTTGCATACTTCTTCTTTTGACCTCCATATTCCTTTTTCTTATTGTTTTCTTCTCCTTAACTGGCTTCCAGTTGTTTTGTTTGTTTTGTGGGGGGGAAAGGATTTTTTTTTCCCTTGACAGAGCTAATTGATCTGAACATACCTTGTTCTCCACAAGATACTGTAATGGTTTGTTTTCATAAGCAGAATTTCATATTAGATGAAATGTTTAGTGCCCCACACACAGGGCCTGCTCTAGGCACCAGCAAAGCAAGCAGGTGCTTGGGGCGGCACATTTGCAGGGGTGGTATTCAAGCAACAGGGATACCGCATGGGAGCTGAGAACCCACAGGGCCCTGGGAGCTGTAGTTTCTTGGCTAGCTCCCTGCCTATAGAGCCAGCCCTGGAGCAGGGAAAGAACTACATTTCCCAGCATTCCCTTGGCAGTTATCAAGAGGAAAGGGAGGGGGAGGGAATGAGGTAGCTGAGACCTCATGCTGCAGCTTGCTGTGAATGGAGAGCTGTCTGCTAGAAGACTGTCCTTCAGAAAGAGAGCTGTCCATCAGAAGACTTCCCCCAACTGGCTTAGGGACACAGGTGTGACCTCACTTTGCAGCCCCCAAAGAAGGAATTGGGTGGACTATATGGACAGTGCACCTCTCTATCTGAAGCCTAGCAAGGGAGGTATGTGGATCCCACTAGAATTTAAAATGAAAAGTAAGGGAGGGGCGGTTCTACCAGAGGACCTGGGCATCTTTAGATACAGTACCTAGGAGGATTTCCACTTCTGAGCCATGGAAGCAGAAATCGACTTTTCCTTTCCAGATTTAGCTAGTATTCAGAAAGGGAATCTAGCACCTGCCTTCCAGATTTGAACACCCTCAAAATTCAGGCGTGCTCAAGCTCAATTTGGGCAGCCATTAGTTCATTTCTCCCAAATGAAATATACTGATCCATTGTAACTTGCTGTAGAAAAAGTAGGATAAAATTGAGCAAGAAATGCTTCCCAGTGGTTATTAGGACTAGAATTGCTATTTTCAACAGCCATTGCCTTTTTTTTTTTAAGTTTTGTTTGTTTAAAAGGAAGACAGTGATATTACATTGGCAAATTCCACATAGAAACAAAGAGTGGAACAAAAGAATAATCAAGGCACCTCAACTTTTCTTCATTTATATAGATCAGTCTTATAATATGCATCCACATGTCCTTCAATCACACAAGCTGAAAATTATTCCACTGTACTGCAGTTCTGTAACCATATGGGAACCAATCCTGTCTGTGTTCTGTGCACATCCAAAATTCCTACTGGATGACCCACCCTGGGAGCGAGTTACCAGTGACCCAGGACTGGTAGGAGGGTGCAGGTTGGTGGTGGTGGGGAGAGCCTAGGGCTGGGGCTGCAGGGGGTGCGGGTGGGGGGAGGGCACTGGTGGGGAGAAGGGGGGAGCCCAGAGCTGGGGCAGCAGGGGGTGTGGGTGAGGGGGAGCCCAGAGCTGGGGCAGAAGGGAGGTGGGGGGGCCCAGGGCTGGGGCAGCAGAGGTGTGTGGGAGGGGGCCCAGGGCTGGTGTGAGGGGCAGCCAAAAATTGTTTTGTTTGCGGTGGCAAAAAACCTAGAGCCAGCCCTGCCCACACATTCTCGGTTCATGTAAAAGTTATGACCTATTGCATAAAAAGGAAACATGTTTTGATGATTAGTATGCAAGGACCAAAAAGGGGGGTGTATCAGATGATGAGAACATGCATATAAGAAAGAATGAAGCTAATAAATTGCAAAGGACCTGAGTGATATAAAGCATAGACCTCTACAGCTGTGGTAACGTACCAGAGTTCACTCACGTGGTGATTTTTGCTAATTAAACCTGCAGTTTGGATCATGAGAAGCTGGAATGTACCACCCCCTGGAGGTTCACTTGAAGTGCAGTATTAACTTATTTAACACTTCCACTGGAATCCCACCTTACTTCTGCATCTGACTTCTCTTCCTTTCAAACTGTTTACCCAGGGGACAAAACATACTATATTTTCTCTGTGCTACTCATCTTTCTCAGTGTGCTTTAAGGAGATCAAGTTAGTTCACTGATTGCCCAGCCCAGGACAACTTTGGAATGCAGAGGCTGAATGTCAAAAGACATAGGTGCAGCCATGAGCCATCTGAAACCTTTCAAAGACGCAAAAGGCTGCTCTACCCTGGATGTAATAGGCAAAGGCTATTAGCACCCTAAATGAGAACAGCAGCAAGTGAAGGAGAGATGCTGGTTGAGAGAGCAGTGGCATCTTTTTGGGTGATGGAGGAAAGCCAGCTAGCTGGCTAAAATGAGGATGTTCCATCAGCGTCTGCAAAGTATTCCCACAGTACTTTCTTTGAGGTCTGCAAAGATACCAAGCTCATGCTAAATCATCTAAATTCACTGAATGAACTGTTCACTACAAATAGATCATACAGATCTAATCATAATAGTCTATATAATCAAAGCCTTGAAAATCTTGCAGCCTGCAGTATTAATTACATTTATTTTTTTAAAGGGTGGCTTATATCTTGTTTTGATTAAATCATCAACCTTATGAACAAGGTGAAAAAACAGGTATGTTCCTAGTTTTATGGCTATGTTTACAGCTAGTTGTGCCTAAGGGTGATTCTTTGTATTCAGAACACTGTGGGAGTGGTTTCAATTAATCACCACATTTTATTATTTCTGCTATGCCCTTTGTAAATGTGAATTTCTAGTACCTCACAAATTGTCTGTGGCTTTGGAAGTGGCTTACCTCAGCCAAAGTTCTCAAAAACTGATTCCATGAATCATCCCATCTATCATCCCACTATCTCTAGTGCTCCTAATATCTTGATGTCTAAATGCTGTATAAAATAAAGTTTTAGTATGAGAAAAAGATATTATCTCTCAAACAGTGAGGTGTAATATTTTTCATGTTCAAGTTATTTTTGTTTGTTTATGACAGTCTTGTTTATAGTCACCTTTCCCAATAGATGACTTTACTGGAAAACTGTGTCATAGGTTTGGACATAAATGAAGTCATATATGTATTCAGATGGTAACTCCCACCATGCAGAATAAAGACTAGGGAGATAGTAAATTGTCTGAACATAGGGGGCACCTAGAAGTTTTATACCGGAGTCTTACAAATGAAATGTCCACTTCTGCATAAGGAAGAAAGAATAGAAAGGAGTTAATTTCTTAATTTCCTATCAAAAAGAGTGGTTTAGGCAGATATATGCTAATTATAACACTGTCTTTCTCAACAAAATAGACTTCAATAATATTTTGGCAGGTATTTTTAACAAACTCAAAAACATAATTCCCAAATTATGGCACTACATCCATCTCAGGCAGACCTTATTAAAGAAAGATTGGTATGAGGTAGTAGATAAAATGTTGATTTAATGTAGACAAGATTTGCTAAGATACAAGTGGGAATTGAGCCCCCAACTCAATTGACTTTCACTGGGAATTGGATGTTTAACTTCCCTTTGTGCCTTTGAAACATTTCCCCTAAAGTATTTGTGTATGAAGAAGGTATTTAACAGGGTAGAACAGGAGAATTTGTTTCAGATACTAGAGTCATGTTGTTTCTGAATATGGTTCCATTATGTATGAAAAGCATAAATGGTCCAATTTTCTTTTTTGGGGACTCAAGTGCCATCAAGAGTCTCATCAGCAAGAGAATAACAACATACCCTGCTCATACTGTCAATCCTAAACCCTTCCCAAATTTTCTTATAATTTTAATTGAATAGTGCATCACATATGGTGACATTACTGTACTGAGCCCTTTCAACAAATTACACCATTCACTGTATTCAGAGATTTTAAGGATAAATAGGAAAAGAGCATTAAAATAGTACTAATCAGAAAAGATTGAATTTTATATAAAAAAACCTCAATGTTCAGCAAATTAGCCAATTTCTCAATTTTATAAAATTACAACTAAAATTATATTGCTGGCGCTTAAGGCCCAAATTCTACAAACACACAAGTACTTCATTTTGCTCATGTATACTTCACACAGCTTATAGTAATTGTGCACCATTGGTCTATCTACAGTAGGTTCTTAGTTCCCATCACCACAGTGTCTTGATAGTTATTAGATGGAATAGACCTGAGCTGGAAGATAAATCAAAATGGAGGATGTTCACAGGAATGTCCCTACCTACACTTCAAACCATTGGCAAATGTTATTAATATTTTCTCTGAATGTGGGCACACAGGCACTTGCTCCAGTGATTCTATTGACAAAGAGTAAAAATTGTCCCATAAGTTACTCAGCAGGAGTGTGCATAGGTAGCCATCTTCTTCCATTTCATTCCCAACCCAAATTTACGACCGAAGGGATACATTTTGACAGATAATTATCAGAGGAGTGGCCATATTAGTCTGTAACCACAAAAACAACGAGGAATCTGGCACCTAAAGACTAACAGATTTATTTAGACATAAGCTTTAGTGGGTAAAAAGCCCACTTCTTCAGAGAAAGAAGTGGGTTTTTTAGCCACAAAAGCTTATGCCCAAATAAATCTGTTGGTCTTTAAGGTGCCACTGGACTCATTGTTTTGAAAGACATTTTCATGGAAAATGACATGCCTAAAGCTGATCATAAGCATAGAGCAACAACTGGTCCAAGGATGGTCTGAAAAATCACATTTTATGTTTCTGTCAATATAATGGATTAACTCTGCTCTCAGTTACATGTGCAATTTCACTGAAGTCAGCGGGGTTGCACAAAAGTAACTGAGAGCAGAATTTGCTCTGTATTATCATGCTCAGTTTTAATTTTATAATGTTTAAGTGCATTTTCTGCTAGTTCACTGTTTTGCTCAACAGGGAAAAGGCAAGAACAAGATTTCAACCGTGCCACACAACGGAAGATGACAAAAACTAAGCATTCCCTCTCTACCTCCTTCTAATCAATGAAGGAAAACTCTCACCAAAGATCAAGTCCCATAAAACACTTCCTTCCTCCTACTTCCCACCCCACTTGACCTGTTTAACTGAGTCTAGGTTCTTAGTTTATCAGAACAGCCATCCTTTGATTACATTAGTTACCAGCCCTCTATTGTGTGTATTGAACTATGCTAGTGTTGTTGTGAATCCTTCTCTTAATTTATGTGTCAGGGAGAAAATAATGACAAATGTCTTCTTGTTAAGATGCTAAGAGTACACTGGGGCTTCTCAAAATGTCATCGTCCCTCTGCCTACTTACCCTGGAGATTATTTAACATTGCAAGGAAGGGAAAGTAATATAATATTGCATTAATCATCCTTGCCGTTACTCAACCATGATGTAGTCTGAAACTCCTGAAAAGAAATGGCTGGTCCCAGTTGGGTAGTAGTGTAGCTTAACCAGCATCAGCAAAGCAAGGCTCTAAAGCTGACAGACACTTGCTCAAATCAGAAACGTCTGATAGAATAGAAATCAAAGGAGGAAAAAGGGCTGGCAACTAGTAGCTCACTCAATACTGCTAACAGATCTGGTACCATCAAATCATATTTGTACAAATAGTACTTTTTTATTTAATCTGAGAGGTCTCTCTGTGCTACAACAGTCCTACTGGAAAATAATTATGTTGAAATATCATAAAACCTCCTATTCTGCTCCATTAAGGTTTGAACAGTCTTGTATGAAGCAGAGTATGTGTTTTACTATTTACCTGTCATACTGCAGGAGTTTGGAGAGAGAGAGAGAGAGAGAGAGATGAATTAGAAGAGATGATTGTTGAAGGAATAGTGAGATCAATTTTTGTATGAATATTATTGAGAGAGAGAGAAGTGGAATACAAAGAAAATGAAGCTTGTGTTACATTGCAAGTGAACATTTTAATATAAATCTAGCAAAAAAGTACATATTAAGCTGTATTTAACAATATCCTCTATATTATTATTTTTCAGCCACAGCAATACTTTAGAATCCTATTTGATATATTGGCCTATAACATTTGACCACACTTACAGCACAAGTGTAAAATCAATTTTCTGCACTCCCATTTATCTCAGTACTGATGTTAGCCAGCTCTCTAATGGAATGACTCTTCTGGAGAGGTAGTTATTTTACTTCAGAGTGGCATTTCAAAAGCCTTAAATGGTCTGAAGAGATGGCATGTAACCTTTAGGAATATTTTAGATCTGCTTTCTCTGAAGAAGAATTATTTAACCCTGTATATGTAGTTATATCACTGAAAGTCTCTCATGGCTTCTCCTTGTGCATCTCAATACAATGTGGCAAATATTTGTTCTGGAAAATCAACCCACTTTAAACTTTCTCATACCCCCATACGTTCATGTTTTTTAAATGTCATGGAAGATGTAGCAATAAGAATATAAGAATGGCCGTACTGGGTCAGACCAAAGGTCCATCCAGCCCAGTATCCTCTCTACCGACAGTGGCCAATGCCAGGTGCTCCAGAGTGAGTGAACCTAACAGGTAACGATCAACTGATCTCTCTCCTTCCATTCATCAACCCCTCCCCCCGCCCCGACAAACAGAGGCTAGGGGCCCCATTCCTTACCCATCATTAATGGACTTAACTTCCATGAATTTATCCAGAAAACGCATTGCCTTTCTCTGTTATTTTTCATGCTGTGAAACATGAATTTGTTTAATCTCTGGTTCTAATATAGAACTTCCCAAGCTCACATTGCAGGAAGTGTCAATTTTATGCTATTGAATCAATATTATGACACAGATGTAGAAAATCAGTGGTGAGGGCGGGGGTTTCATCTCCCAACAGATGGATATCAAAGTCAAACCATAATTTGAAAGGCATGGAATTCCAGAGTTTCTGCTTAGTGACTATGGACCCCAAATCTGCAAGTGCAGAATTTCAGAAATTCACCAAGGCTTACATCAGCTTCTCACTGGAATGTTTCCCAGAGCGAAGGATGTCTAACAATGCTATGTGGATAGTGAAAAATGTCTTAAAGAAAGCTAATCATGACAATAAAAATCTATATCTAACCTTTCTGGAACTTAGAAATGTACCAACAAAAGACTGCCTTCCTTAACACAAATTGTAAGTCAGGTAAACAAAGATTTTACTTCCCAAGATATTGTAAGTTACTCAAACCTAAGCAACTACCGGATCTACATACATAACTGAAGGAAATGCAACAGAAACAAAGGTGTTACTTTGACATATTTTATAAACAAAATCTGGCCTGACATCCAGTGCATCAGGTTACCTGAGAAACAATATCAACTGTAAGAAACTGCACAGAAGACTCATGTTCACACAGTGCAGAAATGGACAGAGATACCAGAGAAAATTATTAAGAAAAGGACAATGATGTGAAAGAATTTATATATTTGCCAGTAGAATCATTACAGATATCAGTATTGCCAAATTTGCCAATAGCATTTAGCTGAAGCCACAATATAAGTAGCCCAGAGTGAGTTGGGTAAATTAGCTGTGCCATGAAGAACAAATAATGGACTGAAATAATGTATAATTTATTGATTTTAGTAGCTTTGAAAAGTATTCCAATACCAAATCATCTGTTATTTGTTCTATTATTTCAAAATTAAAAGTGTGTGAAGGCTCAAATTGAGCTAGCTCTGAATGGCTTTTTCTGAAGCTGCTTTCTTGTGGTGCAGAATTTATACTTGGATTCTGTAAAAAAAAAGTCTAATTATTATGTTTTCAACCTTAACCTTGAAACTATGAACAGAGTGTAACAGATAAAGTGCTATGTGCCACAGTTTGAACCTAAAACAATAAATCTAAAAGGAGCCCACTAATCTCACAGAGGTGTTAACCCAGATATCAAGATGGTAAGAGGCCCTGATTCAGGAATACACATAAACGGGTGTTTAAATCCATCCCCATTGAGGAAAACATCTAAGTATGTAAAGATAAGGGTAGGATTTCCTGAACCAGGCTGTATTCCTGAATCGGGGGCCTTAAATGGTAAGATCATTAGCTATTTCACTCCTGATCAAAGCATGAGAGGAAGGAGCAAGGCTATTATATTATGACGATCTGTACAATTTGCTGTGAGTGACATTTCATTTAAATTCCAGGAGCTGATTGTGTTTGGGAGATTCCCACCACTTCTTTCCTCCCTAATTTGGCCTTTGAAGCCACCAATCTAGAAGAACAGAACCCTATAGGTCATGTGAGCCCCAGGAAATGGAGCCAACTCAAAGAAGCTCAGAAGACTGTAATGACACTTAATCACATCCCTAAAGTTAAAAGTGTGCTTAAACACCTATTGAACTGGGACCCAAATGAGTTGCCAGAGGTCACAAGAACCCTGTGGCAGAGGCAGGAAGAGAATCCAAATCTTCTGAGTCTTGGTCTCCAAGGCCTTAGCCCTTATTATCCTATTATGATCATATTTTTATCATATTGTAACTGTTCATGTAACAACCTCTCTGCCTTGACAGGAAATGTTTGATTTGGGGGCAAAAGATGCTTTCTTCGCTCTTCTAAGATAGATGACCCTGGTAGCAGCAAGAAGTTCATATGGTTCTGACGCATAAAGACCCCATGCATGCCACGGAACAGAACTCTGGCTGCTCCCTTTACCAGTTTAGCATGTCAGGCACGGGAGGGGGCAGGGGTCTACCACTACATGTATTCTCCATTCATTTTGCCCACTATCAAGGATATATTGCAGTTTTGAGGTTTACTGCTGTTTGAAGACTGCATTAGCAACTGCAGATCAACTCCATAGCCTGGGGGAAGAATTGCTGCTGATTTCTTTAGCTGTGCACTTGGGAGAGCATTTGGCCCTTTACAAATAAAATTATTATCTTCAAATACAAAGAAAGAGAAACAGATACTAAAGAACTGTCCCTCTGTGTTGATAAATGTCTCCTAAAGAGTATAATTCTTTTATACTGTCTAAGATATTTTTCACAGAGACTAGCAGTTATCCACTGTAACAATTTATGTCACTCACTTTCCTATATTGTGCTAATTTATTTAAAATACAAAGGCATCAGCACTGTGATTTGTCTTTTAAAAAAAATCATCTTAAATGATGTCAAAATGTCATTTAGTCAAAGTTTCCCTTTTTAATTTATTTTTGTTATCCGCACAGTATGTCCCCCATGAAGCAGACAAGCACAGTTCCCTAAATTGGAAAATGCTTATCCATTTAACCAAAGCCTGGGTGTTTATCTATTAGCATCAGAGTCAGATTCCTGTTTATTAGAAGCAGAAGAGTGTGAGTATTTACATAATCTGGCAGTCGAGTTTCTGCTGGTATGGTTACTAACCATCCCAGCAGCTCTGTGTCAGAGTACTTCTTCCAGATATATTAAGCTTTGGATCATTAGAGTAAGCATGTTTACTGTATCAACCTCTTTAGATTCCACTCTACACATTTTCCTGTTTCATTTCCCCCTCCCTTTCTCTAACTCAGATTCAGATGAAAGATCAGAAGTAGAAAATACTTACCAGAAGCCAGATAGGCTTTAGGGTACTAGTAAAAGCGCTGTCCAAGCCCAGACATTAATGCTTTGAGCCAACAATCCAGGCAATCTGAGGTCATCAGTGCAAGATTATTTAGGGCAACAAAACAAATAATGTGTTCCTTAGGCATTGTGAAATGTGCCCCTTAGAGTTCTCTACGAGAAAAAGAAGGAAATAATAATCTTGTGTATGGCTAAACAAATCGCTAGGAAATAATTGTTGTAATTATAGTGTCATCTAATCTGTGAGCCAACCTTCTAAAATCTAATACAAATTGAACAAAATGTCTACTTTTCAGTGTTATCAGGGGGTTACATATTGTAGTTGCATTTATTTTTTCAGCATATTGGTGTATGTCATTCACATGCCAAAATACGCTCAAGTGGCCTTTTCCAGCTGCCATTCTCTCAGTCCTTGCTCAATATACAGATTTTTAAGGTCCTCATAGGGTTACTATTAGCGCTTTTTAGGAATTTTTCAATGGAACATTTTCTCATCAGAAAATGCTGATTCATTGACATCAAAACTATTTGCGAGTTTTTATGAATTTTTCTTTTCAAAAAGATTTTAGAACAAAACTTGCAAAATTATGAAACATCTGATTTGACATTTTGGAGCCAAAATGATTCTGTTTTTTTTCCCCTTCAAGTTGAGAATTTTAAGCTAACTATAGCCAAAAAGTTCAAACGGAAATATTTTGATCAAGTGTAACATTTAAATTAGCTCAAAATGACCTTTTTTCTTCTTCTTTTTTTTTTTTTTTTTGGAGATTGCTAATCTCTTCTGACATTCTGTATAACACAGATGATAGAGCTTCCCTAAAATAATTTCTAAAGGATATATTTTAGAAAAACATCCAATCTTGATTTTAAAATGGTCAGTAATGGGAAATCTACCACAACCCTTGGTAAATTGGGAGAGCAATACAGCGGTGCACAGACAATCCGGGAAGTTTTTCGAAAGTGTAGGGGATAATTTCCTGGTGAAAGTGCTGGAGGAACCAACTAGGGACAGAGTTCTTCTTGATCTGCTGCTCAGAAACTGCGAAGAATTAGTAGGGGAAGCAAAAGTGGATGGGAACCTGGGAGACAGTGACCATGAGATGATCGAGTTCAGGATCCTGACATAGAGAAGAGAGAAGAGCAGCAGAATATGGACCGTGGACTTCAGAAAAGCACACTTTGACTCCCTCAGGGAACTGATAGGCAGGATCCCCTGGGAGAATAACATGAAGGGGAAAGGAGTCCAGGACAGCTGGCTATATTTTAAAGAATCCTTATTGAGGTTGCAGAAACAAACCATCCAGATGTGTAGAAATAATAGTAAATATGGCAATTGATCAGCTTGGCTTAACAGCGAAATCCTTGCTGATCTTAAACACAAAAAAGAAGCTTACAAGAAGTGGAAGATTGGGCAAATGACCAGGGAAGAGTACAAAAATATTGCTCAGGCATACAGGAGTGAAATCAGGAAGGCCAAATCACACTTGGAGTTGCAGCTAGCAAAGGATGTTAACAAGAAGGGTTTCTTCAGGTATGTTAGCAACAAGAAGAAAGTCAAGGAAAGTGTGGGCCCCTTACTGAATGAGGGAGGCAATCTAGTGACAGAGGATGTGGAAAAAGCAAATGTACTCAATGCTTTTTCTGCCTCTATCTTCACGAACAAGGTCAGTTCCCAGACTACTGCACTGGGCAGCACAGCATGGGGAAGAGGTGACCAGCCCTCTGTGGAGAAAGAAGTGGTTCAGGACTATTTAGAAAATTTGGATGAGCACAAGTCCATGGGGCCGGATCCACTGCATCCAAGAGTGCTAAAGGAGTTGACAGATGTGATTGCAGAGTCATTGGCCATTATCTTTGAAAACTCATGGTGATTGGAGGAGATCCCGAATGACTGGAAAAAGGCTAATGTAGTGCCCATCTTTAAAAAGGGGAAGGAGGAGGATCCGGGAAACTACAAACCAGTCAGCCTCACCTGGAAAAATCATGGAGCAGGTCCTCAAAGCATCAATTCTGAAGCACTTAGAGGAGAGGAAAGTGATCAGGAACAGTCAGCATCGATTCACCAAGGGCAAGTCATGCCTGACTAACCTAATTGCCTTCTATAATGAGATAACTGGCTCTGTGGATGAGGGGAAAGCAGTGGATGTACTATTCCTTGACTTTAGCAAAGCTTTTGATACGGTCTCCCACAGTATTCTTGCCAGCTAGTTAAAGAAATATGGGCTGGATGAATGGACCATAAGGTGGATAGAAAGTTGGCTGGATCATTGGGCTCAGTGGGTAGTGATCAATGGCTCCATGTCCAATTGACAGCCGGTATCAAGTGGAGTGCCCCAAGGGTGGGTCCCGGGGCCGGTTTTGTTCAATACCTTTATCAATGATCTGGAGAATGGCATGGACTGCACCCTCAGCAAGTTTTCAGATGACACTAAACTGGGAAGAGTGGTAGATACACTGGAGGGTAGGGATAGGATACAGGGGGACTTAGACAAATTAGAGGATTGGGCCAAAAGAAATCTGATAAGGTTCAAAAAGGAGAAATGCAGAGTCCTGCACTTAGGATGGAAGAATCCCATGCACTGCTACAGACTAGGGACTGAATGGCTAGGCAGCAGTTCTGCATAAAAGGACCTAGGGGTTACAGTGGACAAGAAGCTGGACATGAGTCAACAGTGTGCCCTTGTTGCTAAAAAGGTTAACCGCATTTTGGGCTGTAGAAGTAGGAGCATTGCCAGCAGATCAAGGGACGTGATCGTTCCCCTCTATTCGACATTGGTGAGGCCTCATCTGAAGTACTGTGTCCAGTTTGGGGGCCCACACTACAAGAAAGATGTGGAAAAATTGGAAAGAGTCCAGAGGAGGGCAACAAAAATGATTAGGGCGCTGGAGCACATGATTTATGAGGAGAGGCTGAGGGAACTGGGATTGTTTAGTCTACATAAGAGAAGAATGAGGGGGGGATTTAATAGCTGCTTTCAACTACCTGAAAAGGGGTTCCAAAGAGGATGGATCTAGACTTCTCTCAGTGGTACCAGGTGACAGAACAAGGAGTACTGGTCTCAAGTTGCAGTGGGGGAGGTTTAGGTTGGATATTAGGGAAAAAAATTCACTAGGAGGATGGTGAAGCACTGGAATGGGTTACCTAGGGAGGTGGTGGAATCTCCTTCCTTAGAGGTTTTTAACATCAGTCTTGACAAAGCCCTGGCTGGGATAATTTAGTTGGGGTTGGTCCTGCTTTGAGCAAGGGGTTGGACTAGATGACCTCCTGAGATCCCTTCCAACCCTGATATTCTATGAAATTGTTCTAATTACTCTTACTGTTGAAAATGTATGCCTTATTTCCAGTCTGAATTTGTCTACCTTCATCTTCCACCCATTGGATCATGTTATACCTTTCTCTCTAGACTGAAGATCCCATTATTAAATATTTGTTCCCCATATACAAACTTATAGACTGTAATCAATTCACTCATTAACTTTTTCTTTGTTAAACTAAATAGACTGAGTTCCTTGAGTCTATCATTATAAATCATGTTTTCTAATCCTTTGATCATTCTCATGAGTCTTCTCTGAACTCTCTCCAATTTATCATAATCCTTCTTGAATTGTGAGCATGAGAAATGGACACAGTATTCTGGCAGCGGTCATGCCAGCGCCAAATACAGAGGTAAAATAACCTATTACTGCTAGAGATTGCCTTGTTTGTGCATCCCAGAATCACATAAGCTTTTTTGGCCACAGCTGACTATTCACCCCCCCACGCACACACAAATCTTTGTCAAAGTACCTGCTTCACATAATAGAGCCCCCAATCTGGAAGTACGGCCTACATTCTTTGTTCCTGGGTACATACATTTACATTACATTAGCCATATAAAAAACAAATTTGTTGGTTTCCACCCAATTTACCAAGCAATCCAGATTCCTCTGAATCAGTAACCTGCCTTCTTCATTACTTACCACTTCCCCAATTTTTGTGTCATCTGCAAACTTTATCAGTGATGATTTTATGTTTTCTTCCATAATATTAGGTAGTGTAGGGCCAAGAACCAGTCCCTGCAGGACCACAATGAAAGCGCACTGTAATGTTCTTCACTCTGGGATTGGCTGGGAAGTTTGGCCTAGTAGTTAGGGTTGCAACACATGACCGGTGGGGAAGGGGATTGTTTGTAAAGGAGCCCGGTCCCTCACACTCTACCACACTCCAGCCCAGAGTTCTTTGGGGCTGCCAGTGGTCTGACAACAGAGGCTGCTTAAGGCTGCCCTCCCTGGGCCACTTTCGATCTTCCCCTCCCCTCAGTCCAAGGCTTTCTACTGCTGGGTTAGTCCAGGCCCAGAAATCTAAAAAGTGATTACCAATGTCCAAGATCCATTTGCGGGGAAGAGGGGAATGCTTCCCTCTGTGACTGTTTCTGAGCTGGGCCCTCCTTTCCCTCAGGGACAATTATCAGAGGGTACATCTACACTATCTGCCAGATTGGTGGATAGTGATCGATCTAGCGGGGATTGATTTATCTCATCTAATGTCTCCCTGTTGACTCCTGTACTCCACCTCAGCGAGAGGTGGAAGCAGAGTCAACGGGGGAGCGGCAGCAGTTGACTCACTGCCGTGTGGACGGCCAGATAAGTCAACCTAAGATACAATTTCAGCTACAGTATTCGCGTAGCTGAAGTTGCGCATCTTATGTTGACCCTCCACACACACACACTGTAGACCAGGTCTAATGATTTCAGCCTTCCCTCTGCTTTAGACTGCAGGTGCTGCAGGTTGCAGGTCTGCTCTTTTCCAGGTCTGCCCCCAAATGAGCTGTTTCTCAACCAGATGGATCATTTGCTTCAGGTATAGCTGGGTGGGCCCAAAGTAATTCCTTAACCCCCTTGTTGTCCAGTTTGGGGTTTGTACACCCGCTTGATGCTGATTCTCTGTTTGCAGTTACATATTGAGACCTATTCGTTAGCCAGTTGTTAATCCATTTAATGTGTGTCACGTTAATTTTATATCATTCTGGGTTTTTTGGTCCAATTATCTTGAGGCTTAGAAAAGTCTAAGTATATTATTTTGCTGATCTGAGGTCTCCATAATAACAGACTAGAGCAGCCATTCACAATATCCCTTTGCCTTTCTCTTCATCTTCCTCTACAAACACATTAATTGATACGTAGAAATATATCTATGTATATTACATATGGAAAGACATTGTGTATGTGTCTCATGGTTATTAATAATAGTATCCATAGAAGATTTATTTCAGGGGTGTTTTTTGTTTGTTTGTTTTTTAAATACACTATATTTTCCAGGAGTTCCATGAAGAACTGAGGACAATAGTTCAAACAGATGTGAATTTGCAGTCAGCTGCAAAAAGGTGGATCAATTGATTGCTACCGCCTGTCAGTAATATAAGCTATAGTACAATAATACATCCGCTCAAAAGATTTTATGTGAATTAAGAATTTCAGAAGAGCAACTTGTATTTTGCAATTTTCATCAAAAGAATATTTATCATTAAATTTATCATTTATCATCTTTACAAAGACAAGTCCCTCATGGCTACTATATTTTGCACAGTTTGTAAAAACAGAAGTCTCAGTTAGTCCAATTTGTCCCTGAACTTGGGAATTATATAACTCTGAAGTTGAAATATGAATATTTGTACCAGTAGATGTTTAGTGGGAATTGTGGCACTGCAAATTTCTAAAGAAGCCTTTGTCATTATTATAACCTCTCTCTACAGCTATTCTTTACTAGTAACTAGAATGACTTAATTATTACCCTGTCTGGAAGTTGTTGTTGTTGTTGTTGTTAATATATCATACTGTATCTTAATCATTAGAGCTGGTCAACAAAAATTTGACAAAATAGTAACCCACCCCAGAATAGCCTAAGAATTGCCTGAGCTGTAGGAGACTCAGATTCACATGCCTGCTCTGCCTGATTTAGAGCAAAGAGATGAATCTCGGTCTAAACAGCAGGCTCTTCTAGTGTGGGTTAGTCTTTCTCAAAACATATTTGAAAAGCCTAGCTTTTGTTCCGTGTTGGAACAAAAACAACTTTCAAAACCTCACAATTTTTCATTAAATGAATTTTGTTATTTTCTGTCCAGCCCAACTTATATGAGAAGATTCACCCTCACCCACAAAGGGCATGTCATAAGTATAAAGTAGCCTAGAATTAGTGTTTACCTGTAAGGGGTTAAGCTAAAGGTAACCTGTGAGGTGGACAACTGACCAATGAGAAATTCCTCAGGAGACAAAGGATTTTGAGTTTCAGTTTCTCTTGGGGTCTCTCTCTGTTCAACTCGGCTATGGGATGAATCACAGCTATTTCTTTCACTGTAACTATAAGTTTTCTATCAATTACTGTAGTCAGTAAGTTTACCTTCTTTTTATCACTTGGAGGGTTCTCAGTGGTGAGTGTTGGCTGGGTGTTTCTTGATATTGTAAGATTCAGCAGAGATATCAACGGTGGGAGAAAGTTGCCTCGGGGGAGAGGTTTGGTTTCTTAATTCTTTTGTTGATTATGGTAGATGCTGTTCTATTGATGGTTATAAGGGATTTATTCCTTTCTTTTTCTTTCTTTTATTAAAATCTTTCTTTTAAGAATCTGACTGCTTGTTTTCCATTGTGTAAGATCCTGGTTTTGGATCAGGCACGTCTCACAGGATCAGGCGAGGTTTCTCTCAAGCTTCCCAGGGAGGGAATAAGTTTGGGGGTTTTGTGGAAAGAGAAAGAGGGGCTTCAAGTGGCCTATGTCCAATAGTTTTTTGAGACATTCTCACTTGATGGTGGCAGCATACCAGGTCCAGACACAGAAGAAGTTGTGTTCTGGGGAAAAACATTTTAACCCAAGCTGGTAAAATAAGCTTGGGGGGCATTATTTCCTTTTTCATGCGGGTCCCCACATCTGTACCCTAGAGTTCAGAGTGGGGAGGCAGTCCTGACAGGGCATTATTCTGGAAATGACCCTAGATTCTCTATCAATCTCATTTTCCAACACTGACCATCATCCCAAGAAATAATACCTTCAATATCAAAATACGTTAGAGTCTGTGATGGGGTACACAAACCACACATGAACAACAAGGGGTTAAGGAATTGCTCTGTCCCATCACACCTTCAAGACCTGCAGCAGGAGGAAGTAAAAGGGAAGCAGAACAGCTCACTTGTGGGCTGACTAGGGAAGAGAACAAATCTTCAACTCTCAGGCCTGGTCTACATTATGTGGTTATGTCAATGTAAGCTGCCTTGTGTTGACCTAGCTGTGGAAGTATCTTCACTTAAATTTGGCTCCCGCCAACATAAGTGCCTGTCTACACGAAACTTAATAACACCGCCTTCCGGAGCAGCATAGAATCACAGTTGATGTAATTAGGTTGACACAGTATCTGCATAGACACTGTGTTACTTATATAGACTGTTACTGGCTTTCAGGAACCATCCCGCAATGCCCCACACTAATAATACAACTCACATAAACACTCCTGAGGAGAACAAGAAGCGAAGTGTGCACACACACAAGCAATTGAATAACTACTGTAGCTATATGCCAATGTAATATAAGTTGACATTATTTTGTAGTGTAGACATCGTCTCAACTCCTGAGGTAGGATAGGCCTTCCCAGACAACAGCTTCCTGAAGGGCCTTTCCTGAGAGAAGAGAAGGTCTGATCCTGATCCACCCTAGCAGAGTAGTATCCCACACACACACTTACTAACTCAGTTTGTTTTTGTTAATTTTCCTTGGGTTTTTTTTTTTGTTTTGTTTTGTTTTGTATATGGACTATTCTTGAGAGAGAAGAACTTGGAAGAGTCCAAGGAATAGGAAGAGGCAGGCCAATGCAGAGGTGGAGGGTATCACATTTTACTGCTGACCCATATCTACTTGGCTGTTCACTATTACCCTTTATCACTGTTGCATTCCAAATAACTCCTTCCTATCGAATAGCTGTATTTCAGATTACTGTTCCCTTGCTGCACTACCATATTTTATTTCACTAGGAGGATGGTGGAGCACTGGAATGGGTTACCTAAGAAGGTGGTAGAATCTCCATCTTTAAAGGTTTTTAAGGCCTGGTTTGACAAAGCCCTGGCTGGGATGCTTTAATTGATGTTGGTCCTGTTTTGAGTAGGGAGTTGGACTAGATGACCTCCTGAGGTCTCTTCAAACTCTAAGCTTCTATGATTCTATGATTCTAATATCTTGCCTCTTTCCATGTTGAGTCTCATATTATCATTTTTTGCCCAGATTTCTAACCTCTTGAGATCCCTGTGTATTAATTTTCTTTTTTTGCTGGTGTTCACACCATCTCCCAATTTAGTATCATCTGTGAATTTAATTAGTGTGCTGTTTATGTCTTCTTGCAGATCATTAACAGAGTTGTATTATAATAAAGTTTTACTAAAGTTAAATCTAAGAGAAAATATCTCTAGCATGCTAAAGCATATAGATGCCTTAGGTACTTAGAAATAAGTGTCTTATAAATTATCAGTGCATAATTTATATTATATAACCATATTTCTACTTAATTTTTTAAAGTAAAACGTATAGTCTGACACACCTCATTCATGTAAATAATCTCTACTCACATGCGCAACATTTTGTAGGACAATGCCTAAATTTGCATGGTGTAGGGACCATGGCTTTCACTCTAGTTTCACAACATCTCACTTTTGTAAAATCCAGGAAGCACAGAAGATGCCATGTTTGTAGGTGTTGATAAAGTCATTTGCACGTTTTGCATTGCCTCAATGCATTATAAAAGCATACATTATCAGTGCAAACAATTCTGAAAATATTGGCTAACTGAAATGACCAAAATCATAACAGTCAATTCTGTAAATGGAATATTGCTCAGTTTAGTGTGTATTTATACTTTGTCTCAACAATCAAAGAAATCAAATTGACTGATAATAAATAAACAAACAGTTGCTCCTGAGGTAATAAAAATGGATGTAAGGTGCTACATGGACCATTTAGAGTCTTCTTATTAGGGGTGCCTGAAAATCTACTTTGCCTGTGCTATAACATCCAAGGACAAAGCTTTCTGAACCTTTTAGTTCTGCATAGTCTTCTGAGCAAAATAGTAACAAGAAAAAAAACATTTTAGGACATTATTTTTCTGAAAAAAATGTTTCACACTCTCGCAAGTTTTGTATTCCTGTCCTCTTGGGACCTCTGGTAGTAAATATTATGATGGACAGTAGAACCACAACATATAGTGGATGGTGGACCCAAGTAGCACTTGCTTGGCAAATGTAAACTGTAAAGTCCATGTACAAACAGAAAGCAAATTACTTGCAAAAGCCTTTCATGTAACTTCCTCAAGCAAGAATGATTAAGGATAGAAAAGCACATGAAAAATAAAACTCATTGTCAGTGATAAAAATTCAGTCACTAAAAAAAGACAAGGATGGTGTGGAGCTCGGTCTGTATTGTACTATTGTCCACATACAGCTGCAGCAACCATGATTTACTTAAGTCATAATTTAGGTATGTTTATTTTTCTAAAGAAATACTAGTCTAGAACAGTGGTCTTCAAAGTGGGGGGGTGCGCAAGACCCCCCCCCCCCATGGGGGTGCGCGGTGTCCCGGCGCCGCCATGGGATCGGCCCTGGGAGACCTTCGAAATCGCAAGTGGTATATTTTAGTCCCGCCGAAATGCCGCTGAAAGCGGAAGCTTTCTATTCAGTGGCATTTCGGCAGACATACCCCGGAGCTGCGAGTGGATGCAGGAGAGCGGAACGGGGCCACAGACAAAAAACTCTGAGGAAAGTTGGTCTAGAATAATGTACTTATTGTCTCTGAAATTCAGAGATGGAAAAGATGGAAATCTTTAGTCATTAAGGGACAGAATCTGCAGGATTTATTTTCAGTTAGTAGCACCTTACTAATGCCACTAAAATTAATGAGAATCATGTACTGCAAAGTGCTTGTCAGCATGAGTAAGGACGTTAGAATCAGGCCTGAAGAACTTATAAATCATCACAGAAGTGTCTCTGGGAAAGAGATGATTTTGTGCACGGTGACTTAACAATTCCTCCCTGATCCCTTCAAGGGCAATACAGAGTTATGCTGCCCATCACTCTGTGTGGTGCCTAAATAAACAACTGAGCTCCTGGGTAGTATCAAAATCAGACCTTTATCATAGTTAATTGTTAACAGTCAGTTCTTTGAATTCATCACCTTAGTATCTGAACACCCTTATCACATATGGTAAAATTCCAGTAACTTCAACCTCCATAAGTCAGTAAGTGACAGGTGTGAATCTGCCAATGCTTATCATCCCCTCAAGAAATGTATGAGGTGAACTAGGCCTGCTGGCTTGTTTCATGGGTAGACAAAGTGAAGATATTGCCCTAGGTATGGCAGCTCTTATATAAATGAATATTACTATTAGCATATGTATTGTTATAGTTAATATTTATACAGCAGCATAAATTTCCATGTCCTAACTGGCGAGCCTGGTGCTATTGGAGAGGCAATAGGGACATTTCCCCCTGCCCCAGAATGGTCTTCCAGGGGCTCCAAGTTATTGTCAAAAAGGCCAGAATAGGTAGAAAGTTATCCAATGTTAAGCAGTAGAACAGCAGCAGACTGCAGAAGCTTCATCCTTTATATAAATTATAAATCACAGGAAAATAGTGACACGGTAGCCAAATTTGACTTTTTAAATTCTTAAAATCCAAGATTTTCCAACAGTCTAACTAGCCTCTGTACAGTCTTTCTTTTTTTCTCTTTAAATAGCAGTATCAAGGGGCCCCAAAATACCCACTTGCTCCCTGAGTAATGGAACTGTTTGACTGACCCTGCTACTTGGCTCAGTTTGTGCCTAATACAAACCCCAGTGAAGTCTGGCTAACAAAACCCAATGACCCCCACCTTTACTATAAGGGACATGCGGGATACTGGAGCACATATGTTGGGGCTGTGAAAGGAGTGGGTTGAGGCATGGGGGAGCTCTGCTCTGCTCCACTATTTTTTCCCTGGCATGAAGTCCATTAGGTATCTTGCATCAGTGGTGTGAGTTACAGCCTCCTCTAGCTTCACAGCTCCACTGAGCTGTTTATAGCTCAGACACAGGAAGGACCTGGCCCAAAATGTGCTTATATATGATGTATTTGTATTTTTATTTAAAATCTGATTTCCTCGTGAAGTATTTTTATAAAATAGGCCGAATAATGAGGCAGTTAGCATCAATTTCCTATGGGATACCTTTAAGAGATTACACTTTTTTTCTTTCCTAAGGCTAATCCACTGAAGAAATGTCACTGCTGCAAATATCACTTTCCCTTGTCTATTCCTTGATGTGAAAAATAGCCCGAATGGCATATTAGTTATGTTCTGTGAGACTCAGCAAAGTAGCTAGGAATTCATCCTTCTCCAGTGCAGTGTGTCAGCGTAATGGCACACTGCTATGCCAAGCAATGAGAGGATGAAACCATTGGGCGTACTTCCATAATTTGGTATATATACAGGACTGCCCAACATGCCTGTTAGAATAGTAATATAACTATAATTTAGCACGGATTTCTGAATGCTCCCCTGCAATGGTTTCAGAATGGATGTTTACACTATGTTGCTCTCATTTATACCATCTAACATGGCAAAAAATCACAAATTGGAGGTGAATTAAGGATAGGGAAATTTGTGTTAGAAAATATGACAAAGAGTCTTGTAGCACCTTATAGACTAACTACAAGACTCTTGGTCGCTTTTGCAGATCCAGACTAACACGGCTACCCCTCTGATCTTCGAAAATAGTTTTTCTCGTCACTTCTTTTCTCTCATAGCTGGCATATAAACAAACCTTCATATTGCAAATAGTTGTTTGCAGGGTCAAGCCACTGCTGAAAGGTGTCTTAGTGTTGATTAAAGGACTTTGACTAAGGTCTTTAAGAAGCCTAGAGAAGAATTTATGTATGTTCAGGGACTGGCCGATTTTTGGCTCTGTAGTTACATGAAAAAGGTTATTTCAGCTGTACAAGAGTATGTGCTAATTTATCTTTCATCACTTGTTATTCATTATTCTCCTGCTTTTAAAAAGTTTCCTCTCCAATGAGAAAGAAGAATATATTTCCAGGTGTTAGGTGATCAATCACAACCACAAGTAACCCACAGAAAATGGCAAATAGCCAAAGTGAAGAGCTCAGAAACAACTCTCAAATATTAAGCAAATACTTTGGAATTGTGTTAATAAAAGCTAGGAGCATTGTTTGCAAACAAAGTTCAGAAAAAAATAAAAGGCTAAAAGCACTGATAAATTATTAGCAACAAGTCTGGTAGATAACTCTATATATGAGAGATCACTTCACCCCGTCTGTTACATAGCATCAGCTAGAGACATAATTAGAGACACTTAAACTAGCCCTCCATTGTTACAAAAGAGGATGCCTTCCAGGAGGGATTCTTGACTCTGAAACTTGCTTCCTCCTTGTGTTCTACTAAATACAGATTTCTTGACCTTCTAAACTTGCTATTTCCCCCACTTCTTTGCCTGGTGGGGAATTGCTTGAAGGAATTTGCTCTTAGTTTGCTACATCCCTAATAACTACAGTCAGATACGTTTATGATTGTGTAAATATTTGTGTGCCAATAGTAAATTGTTTTGGAAAATGATATTGAAGCACGGTTGATCTTTTCAATGAGTGCCCAGGGTCAAGCCAGGTGCTTTGACTGTGATATCATAACCATAATACAACGCAGCAGGATATTACAGAGATTCTCCTGATGAGTGTGGGGATTTGTTTCTTTAGATAGATCTCTGCATCTTCAGAAAGTGTTACTGTGCTCTCTCATGCTTCATCCCATAAGGGAGTCAACTTTTAAAATCCCTTGTAAAGGTATTATCTGTCAATAAACCCCTGTCCAATATCTGTGTAATATCATAAGGCCATCTAAAAGCTCAATTTTTCTTAAAATAGTAGAAGTAATATCAGTACTTTATTCAAATGTATTCTGATCAGTTTGTAGGTATAAACCCAAAACAAGAAAAGTGTTTAGGTCTTTGGCAATATTTCAGTCTCTTTCTATCCTATTTATGTAAGATGTTGAAATCAAGTCTTATATTTGTATGCTATAGTACAGTACATGCATCTAAAAATTTTAAATCCCAGAGCTTTCATAACATTGTGACTTTGTTTTTTATTTTCCTGTGTTGCTCTGTTCTCTTAGGTTCTCTGTTCATATAATCTGAAAGTAATCTCAAAATAAGTGACAGGAAATCTACGTTTTTCAGATGTACACTCCAGGCTGGTAGATATCTGGAAATGAGCAAGAAAATACAGATAGTTATGCATCTTAGAATGTAATGGATTTTTTACAGTGTCTGAACAATTTTAAATTATAATTATTTCAGAGCAGATATTGCTACCTATGCACCCCTTACTTGCTGATGATGATTCGGGGAGAGGTCAGATAGTTTACTGTAAAAGAGAGTGAGAGCTTTTAGGGCTTGATCCAAAACCACTGACATTAATGAAAAGACTCCCATTGACTTCAGTAGGCTTTGGATCATACTCTTAGAAAGTTGAACCGAAAGCTTGGGCATAGGGGTAGTTACACTAGAAGTGCTACATCCATGCAGCGCATCTGGTGAAGATGTTCTATGCCAACGAGAGAGAGCTCTCCCATCGGCTTACCAGTTACCATCTCTCACAGACGTCGATTTATGTCAATGGGAGAAGCCTTTCTGCCAACATAGCGCTGTCCACACTGGCACTTAGGTTGGTATAATTTATAGTGCTCGTGGTGGCTTATTCACACCCCTAAGCGACGTAAGATATGCCGGAGTAAGCAGTATTGTAGACCTGGACTCAGATTCTGCTACAGGGATGGGTGCAGCATAAGAACCTGAATAGAAAAAAGTATATGACTGTGAGAAAGGACAGTACTAGTGTGTGAAAGAGGGTGTGTATGTTGGTGGGGGGCTTGTGAATATGTGGGTGAGTGGCACTAATGTAAAGTTTCCAGGGCTGTCATTCTGTGACAATGGGATGTAACGGAAGAGTGAGGTATTGAAATGTCACTTTGAAACACGTAGCAAACCTGCTATTACCAATGGGAGAGAAAATTATAAACTACGTTCAGATTAATGCCAGACGAGGGAGTCTCCCTGCCCCTGAGCAAGACTCAACATGGTCTTCAGTGTGAATGTGTGACAATGTAAGTCTGAGCTGGCAGAGCAAGTATTTGTGTGAGTGAGTCTCAGAGGCAGTGTGGGTAAAGGAGGGTGCCTAAAGCATGATCCAGCACAATATGCAAAGCTAGACAACAAGTACAAAGTAGGTTGGGGGAATAGTAATGGGGCCAGTAAGGTGGAAGAGGTTGGGGATAAAGAGGGGAGAAGGAGTGGGAAGGAAAAAAGAAACTATAAGGAGGACGAAACACACAGAAGGAAAGGAATAAAAGGGCGAGAGAGAATGTTAAGGAGGAGAAAAAGGGAAAATATATTAAGACCTGAGCTACACACAGATTTTGTACCTATGTGTCTATTTCAATTAAGTGGGTGATTTTTAACTGAAATAGTTATAAGAATACAAACCCTAGTGTACACGTAGTTATATCAGTATTAAAAGTGCTCATATGAATATAGCTTATTGTCCTTCCTATATAAGCATAAGGCATACCAGTTTAAGAATTTTTATACTGGTATAACTATTTCCAGATTAGGAAGATACCACTTTAACTCTATTGGTGCAACATCTATGTGTAGACATAGCTTACAGAACAACAGACACAGAAATAGAGAGGAAAAAAGATATCAAAGAATACTAGATTAAAGGAAAAGATGAGTGAGAGTAAGAAGAAAAATGAGGAGGACCAAGGCAGTTATTTATAATATCATGTGCTAGTGCTTAGTACCAAAATAATACAATAAACACAAAGATAAATGTTTGCTCTTCTGCACACAAGCTCAGGTTTTAGGGAGACCCATAAAATTCTACCATAAGTCCCTCAATTTGCCATAGCCATTTGTGTATGATATATCTCTGTAGATTAACCACACTCTCTTACACACAAATGACACTGGTAATTCAAGAGTGGCACTGTAGAATTTTGTGGGCTGCAGGCTGTTTCTGCCCATTGTGGAGAGAAAGGGGACAAGACGAGAAGCATGTGGGTAGGACTTAGTAGTGGTGTGGGATGCTGAATTCAGTGAGGACATCCTGTGTTGGAGGGAGAAGCGGCCTGCCTTGGGGGAATGAATCAAGAATTGCAAGCTGGGCCTTAAAAACCTCTAAGGATGGAGATTCTATCACCTCTCTAGGCAACCCATTCCAACTCACCACCCTCCTACTAAAATAGTGTTTCCTAATATCCAACATCGATCTCCGGCACTACAACTTGAGACCATTGCTTCTTGTTCTGTCATCTGCCACCACTGAGAACAACCAAACTCCATCCTCTTGGAACCCTCCTTCAGGTATTTGAAGGCTGCTATCAAGTCTGACTCTTCTCTTCTGCAGACTAAATAACCCCAGTTCTCTCAGCCTCTCCTTACAACTCACATGCTCCAGCCCCCTAATCATTTTTGTTGCCCTCGCTGGACTCTTGTCTATTTGTCCACATCCCTTCTGTAGTCAGGAGAAAAACTGAACACAATACTCCAGATGTGGCCTTACCAGTGCCAAATAAAGAGGAATAATCACTTCCCTTGATCTGATGGCAATGCTCCTACTAATACAGCCCAATGTGCCATTAGCCTTCTTGGCAACAACGGCACACAGCTGACTCATATCCAGCTTCTTGTCCACTGTAATCCCCAAGTCCTTTTCTGCAGAACTGCTGCTTAGCTAATTGGTCCCCAGCCTGTAGCCATGCCTGGGATTCTTCCATCCTAGGTGCAGGACTCTGCACTTGTCCTTATTGAACCTCATCAGATTTCTTTTGGCCCAATCCTCCAATTTGTCTAGGTCACTCTGGATCATCTTCCTATCCTCCAGCATATCTACCTCTCGCCCCAACTACCTACCTACCAGACTCTCCACTACCCACCCTAAGGATTCAGCTTGCTCTGTTGAATCTTCTCACCTTCCCCCCAGGTAAAGGGACAGATGGCATCCAAGAGGGACCCCCAGGTTGCAAGGACTTCACGTCTCCTTTTTTCCCCCACTGACTGCGGTCCACCTGCAAAATCACATCTTTTATTTTCTGGTCACTAGCCCTGTGGCTTTTTATCCATACTGGAGGTCATGCACAAATTGCAATGCACTAACACTCACAGATGAACATAATTCGTTGGGAAATAGTCAACATGGTTTTTGTAAAGAAATCATGCCTGCACTATTGACTGAGAAGAAGAATTGCAAGTTAGTGTATTTGCAAATTACCTAGTAAGAGAACAAAACAACAAAGGAGCATGGAAATGCATTAGAGTCTTGAACTTTGTTCATTTATTTTGTTAATTTTCATTTATTCTTAGTTATTGATATTGCTCCATTACTTATTATTATTGCTCCAATGCATGGAAGTCCTAACCAAGATCAGGTTCAATCTGCTAGCTGTTATACGTACACTCTGTAACAGGCACCATAGTGCATTAATAAATGTATTGCGGTTTATTGTGTAAAAATAGTAAAAGCAAAGTAATAGTATGATACCTTAGTAGACCACTCAACTGTTAAATCCTTGCTGAGAGATAGGAGAGATGGAAAGTATCTTGTGCCATTTATTAGTTTATCAAAACTATTTTCTTACTTGTTTGTATATTATTGATTTTGATTCAATAAAATGAGAGAGTTTATCCTTTACTCTAGACCAGGTCTGCACAACTCGGAAAGCAGCGAGGGCCATATTACTGCAAAAAAAACAGCATCAGGCCGAAAAGCCCCGCCCCATCCGCTTCCCCCCAGCCACCAATTGGCTTACCCCACCCCTATTCACCCTCCGCGGGCTGCACAATGAGCCCATGCGGGCCGCATGTGGCCCCTGGGCCGCATGTTGTGCAGGCCTGCTCTAGACACTTCCTAACTCATTAAGGAGAGGGGGAAAGTTATTGCTCTATGAGAGGTCATGGGAGTAATCTATTTTTATAAGTGTTTTAAGTGCCTAGAATAAAGGGGATGGATATAGATATATTGTTCTGTCATGTTAGTCAAGGGTGCTTGGTAATGAGAAAGTCAATGAGGACCAGACTGGTAGACCAGTTCAGTTTCTTGTCAGCTGGCAGTAATTGTCAATGAAGTGGAAAAAGATATAGAAACAATAAAAAGAAATATTGTATCCAGACTTTGCCACCTCTCCCTTTCTGTAGCTTCCTGTATATTTCTTTCACGGTTCAAGTTGTGTGAATCAACTCCAGAAGAAAGTCCCCTAGCGGTGCTTTGGGATCAGAGGCCTCAAGTTGAACATAGCTGAAGCCACTTGCGACAGTAGCGTGTTGACCGCCCGGTTGGAAGGCCAAGAGTCAGTGCTCAGTTCACATCCCATCACTATCCCCTAACCATTACTGATTTGCTAGAGAATTCCAATCGCATGGGATGAGGAAGAAAACTATTCTGAGCATGCACGCATATGTGTGTGTGTGTTTCGGTGAAGGAGTTAGAGGAATAGAAAGTAAGAAGCTTCCTGTAAAAGAGGAGAAAATGGGCTCCTATAATGATCAAGACACAAGTGGGAAAATATCCTGATTTCTTGGGCTGTAAGGCAAGGGTGGGAAGAATGGGAGTTCAAACTATTATCTCCACAGAAGTCTCAGCCAGCACAAAGTTGTTCATAATCCACACCACATGGAACTGGCTAAGTATAGTGAACATCTGTCTGTATGTCTGTCTGAGTTAATTGTAGAGTCATGGGTCTCTAAGTTTTTGCAAACTTTAGCTAAGTTTCACTGGGAATTTGTCCCAGATTTGTTCAAAAACTTCATAAACCTAGATAAAGTTTTCAGTAAACCCAAGCAAAGGTATAGGTTTGTGAGAGAACCCAAAGCCATTTTGTGCTTTAGAATGAAAATTTTCCATTAATCTAGAGGACAGACTGGCTCCAGTGTAGCTTGTAGGAGACAAGGAGCTCATTCACCTTAGCTCATCATCCCTCTGTGCACCTTCACGGCTGCCTACTTCAGAGCTTCTCTCCCATTTTACTCTCATGCCGTTAGCCAAACATTACCCTAGATGGGTCATCTGTCATGGAATCAGCATCTTCAGTCTTTCGAACCTTGTGCTACCCAGTAGGCCTTGGATATTTCCTGTTAGAGTAGGACCTTAGAGGCTGAGGCGTTGCTCTGCCTAACAGGGAGCTAATATATTTCTTATTTTGAGTTCCCAATGGAAGGTTTTCTGAATTTCAAGAACAAATCAAGGGCTTAATTCACAGACCACAGCTTTCAGGGCATGGAAATTCAGTAATGGAGTTCACAAAACTGATAGGACATTTCCACAAAAAGCTCACAGTTTTCTCCCACAGACTATCAGTCAACCTTTCTCTTAATTTGTATGCAGCTGAAATCTAGCCTGAACCCTTCAGGTTATGACCATGACACTGGGATGCTTTTGACTTTCTTCCTAATTGAAAATCACATGGCAACGATAGCTAAATTCTGTGTACCATAATCTCATCATCTCTCAGGAACAATCAATGATTTCAAAGCAGCCCAGCACTAATAGAACTATAATAAGACAATTCAAACCACTCTAAGTGTAACACATTCATTGTCTTTGCTTTGCTGGCTTTCTCAATATAAAGAACATAAGGTTTTCTGTTTCAATAGACAATAAGGACTGTACTAATATATTTCATAGCACTTCATGACTTCTTCTTTTAGGACATTGTTTTTCTTTTGTTTTTTTTTCCTCGGGGCCACAAGTTCAAGTATATTTCTGCAGCTTTTGACTAAACATTGGTCTAATTTCAGTTTCCTAATCTCCCCTTTCAGCCCCTTGTCTCAGTATTTATAATTTGGCAGGATGTCAGACAAATCAGCAACATAATTTTAATTGGAGGATTGAACATCATCTGTGAAGGTCTTTGTGTAAACAATGAATGTTACCCTATGTTGGGGGGAAAAACTTGGTAAGAACAGAGACTGAAATCCTGGGTGAAACTATACAATAATGAATCTCTTATGGAAACTATGTTACAGAAACAAGGATTATACAGGCATACTCTGATTTTGGATGAAGCTAGAGTATGACTTATACTCTTTAATCAGAAAATGATCATAGAACTGTATTTGCCATTTACCACTAGCTACATAATCCCAGAATTTGGCTGGTCACATCTGCATTGCCCTTGATATTCCCCTTTCTGGAAATTCAAATAGTCAGCCCCTCAGTGGCCTTTATGACCTGCGCGTCATGGAACTGGAGTTCTGCCTTGTCCATCTTGGGCAGGGGAGGGGAATAGGGGATGGCAGCAGTATATGAGTTTGGCAGTGGAGATCTCAGGGTAAAATATGAGTTCATCTGTATAATCCTTCAGTTCAGTCAAATACTCTTTTTTATAATTCCTGGCACTGCTTTAGGATTGTGAGTGTGTCATGGTACATCCCCACAGCTGATGAAAAACCCAGAAACTCACCAAAGAGAGAAACTGATCTGAAAAATAAAACTATTGAAGATTTTTTTTCCTTGAGTGTTTCAATAAGCATTCTGTAAACGTTATCTCCAATCTGAGACTACACAATGCAGCCACATTTTAGTGCCTGTATTTAAATTTAATAGAGCAGAGTTTTATAATTATTCTGCACTGGGACTGGGGAATAATTCTATTGCCATTTGGTGAATTTTCTTCTTAGACGACATCACCTTGAGGATGCAAGCCTCAAGGGTATTTTCATACAAAGGTTGTAGTTCCAAGTTGCTATGACAGTTAATCTTAGAATTTTTATTAACACTGACTAGATTTAGATATAAACTTTAGAATATCAGAGAGCTCTAGAAATAACTTGCCACTTGCTAGAAGCAGCATTTTAGATAATAATGAAAACAGTTTCACAAAAGACTCCAGTGCCAGGCAAATAGATGACTTTATTATAGCAGCTCCATTAGCAATATTAAAGTTAAATTGTGTCTTTATGAAATTTTTAGGAGCGGAGGAAGTGTGTCTGGATGCAGAAGGTGCACACACGCCAAAAGTACAAGGGCCAGGTCTCCCTGTTGGGGAGCCATAACAGGCAGAAATAATCAGAAGAACATAGAAAAAGGGGAAGCTCCCGCTCTATAGCATGCATAGCTGCAATAATAAATGCTGATGGAGAAGGAAAAAAGCCCTTCAAGAAAAGCTTCTGGATTCTTTGCTGATGGGTGCATTAGAAATGGTCAAACCTAAATGAGGTAGGGAGGGGAATGGGTAGATGCTGTCCTCATCCCTCAGAGTTTGTGAGGCTGCTAAAGCTTCATCAGGTCAGTCCTGCTGTCAGGGTCTATTAACACTTGTGTCTCCCTGGGCCAACTTATTCTATTGACATTAACACAATACTCTTCGGCGAAAACTGAGAATTTAGGTTAGGTGCTGGTATGAAGCCAGAGATCATCTGGCCACAAGAGGCTCGTCTGTTAAGCCCATGGGTTTCCAGCCAGAAAGCTGCATAGGAATTAATGCTAACTCCTCCATGGCTGCTATTGTGGTAGCATGGCTCCTGCTTGAGGTAGGCATGGCCCAGCTCCTTGATGGGCATCCCAGTATTTGTTTGGAACTCAGGACAGCTGCTGGTTTAGGAACTGAATGTCTTAGGCCTCCACAGTGAGACAGTGCTTAATTTGTATTAAAAGGTGCCAGGACTCATCATTTTTTTACATAAACAACAAATGCTGTAAGCCCAGAGGAGCCAGGGCTATGAACTGCTGAGCCTAGATGTTCTGGGGCTCAGCCCTGGCAAGCCCTGGCACAAATGAAACAGTGTAGTGAAGGAAGGAGGAGCAATGCCCCTGCCACCAACAGAATGATGATGAAGAAAATGTATGAGCTGAAACTCATGGCATTTTCTTCCCCTTCTCCTCAAATGGGTGCATATATTCCCCACTAGGGTGAATAAGATCCCAAGTCTGGAGGCTAACTCACTTGCAACGTATCGTATATAACAATAAACAGAGCTAGTAAAAACAAAAACAAAATTTTGTGGTTTGGATTGGGGCTACGGGGAAGAATCATAATTTCAGTTAAATCCATCCTGTTCTATGGCCAGCTCTATAGACATCTAAAGTTACTAAGTTTGTGTGACATTTTTGTTAAAAACGTTCCCATTTTCATCCAGCTCTAACAAACTTATCCCATGAACTTTCATTGATGTAAACCTCATCCATCCTTTCCCTTTTCCCCTCCTTGTACTGTAATCCCCTGTGATATTATGCATTATTCAAACTGCACGATCCTTGGGCAGAAAACTGTCTTTTGAATTTGTCTATAAAGCACCTATTGTTTTCCGATGATGTGTGTGGATAGTAAATAGCAATTTCTGAAGAAGCTATTTAAGAAGTCTTGACAGCAGAACAATAAAAAGAAAAGGAAAGAGAAAACTAAAAATAACTTTCTTCTTTAAACCCAGTTAGGCCTTTTCTTACCATCAAAAGCATGTTCTCTGTTTTTAAGCATTCTGGCAGTAAGAGTATTTGAGAAAGCACTCTTTGGCAAAGTGCTGATTCCTAAAATGTAGTTCCTGGATGTACCACCTAAGCTGACACTAAGCCTTACAAACACCCTGCAGATCACAACTAGGCTAGTGAGCACATTTTATCCCTTTAAAAAAAGTAGGATAGTTACATTAAATGGCAGAAGTACAAAAATATCAAACTAGTAATAAAGACTCTCCAAATCTTTTACTTTCTTTCACTGAGAAAAATGTTTATACTATTAATATAATGCATATTTTAAAAAAGTCCTCAACTACATATTTATCCAATCTATGTATAGCTACAAAAATGTTTAGTTACCATGACAATTTCTACCCAGAATTCCTCAGTGGCAATGTGGAGTCACCATAACTGCATACAAACTCCAAACTGGTTGGGTAGCAGAACTCAGCTAACAGAAGAGAGGTTCCTACTTTGTGGCAAAGACTCAGCTCAGGGGTCTGATAGTGCTATTATTGCACTCCAAATAAGATTTTACGCTGTTGAGGAGAAATAGTACACAGGACAAGACACAGGCACTTCAAGGGACTAGAGACAAGCATACTTGAGTACACTTTTATACTTGGACTATGGAACGCACTGGCACCAAATTATGAGTGGTATATGGTAGATGAAGGGGTGTTTTACCTATTGGCTGTTTATAGGAAGAGGTGAGGAACCAGCTTAATGGACTACCGAAGTTATCATGCAGCATGTTTCTCTTATCATTTGAGGAGAGACTTTTGCTGTTTTATCCAAAGTTAACGCTGTGTTCCCTTCCTCTCCCCCTGTAATGAAGTTCTCTGTTTCATACACAAACTCAGTGCTTGTGACTCGAGAAGGGCATCAGGGAAAATATTTAGTGATACCATAAATTCTGGATGAGGACTGGAGATAGTTTAGTTATTTGTCAAGATGGAACCTAGATATTTGGAATCCAGACCTTGTTGCCGATGGCTACACTTGCCAGCAGAGTTACACCTTAAGTGTTCATCACATTTTGTATTAATAAAAAAAGAAAGCAACATTTTAGTACTCATAGTTAATGAATACTAGCGACAAAGTTACTTTAACACTCATGATTATAATGATCTGTTCTCACATGCACATAGATTTCTTATAAATTCTCCTTTTCAACTGAATCTTCCCTGCTGGGTCTTGGACCAAAGGTGATTTAAAATTTATTTTCTTTTGGGTAAATGCAAGGATAAAAATGGTATGCAAAGACACACAGACTTCTTATGCATGCAAAAAGCCACTAACTTTAAAAGCCAAAACTTACCATGTGGATATTAGTCTCCAGGCTAACTTGCAGAAATGGAATACCTACAAAATGAGTGTGAAAAGCCACAATGAGTGTTTCTCAGCTGTATTATATAGCCAACAATTTTTGCAGGAAATGGTTAATTCATTCTTGAATTTGCCAGTTAGCTTCATTATCATTGATAATTATCTATACGTATATAGAATCATGTGAATACATACCACTGGTCAGATTTAGTTATGTGGGCGTGATTTAATACCAACATTTCATCAAGAGGTGCTGTAGCTTTATAAGCTTACTGCTATGCCTTTTCAGAAGCACACCATGACTTCAGTAGAAGTTAGTATTTTGCTCTCCCCCTACCTCTTTTCTGAAAAAGAAAATTGAGGTTGTCAGATAATTGCATACTTCGGAGTATTGTGGACAACTACATATGGGAGCCATTATGGTCCCAAGTACAGGTCTGCACAGGAGAAGTGTGGGGCTACCTCATCCCAGCAGGAGCATACGGAGGCACTTTTCGTCAGGAACGCACAATGCCCCATCTACTTATCTTAGATACTTATAAGCCCCCATTACTGTAGTAGCTAAGCACCTCACAATCATTCATGTATTTGTCCTCCCAACACCCTTGTGAGATAGAGATGTGCTGTTATTTCCGTTTTACAGATGGGGAAATGAAGCCCAAGGTCACAAAGCAAGTCTGTGGTAGAGCAGGGTCTCCCAAGTTCTAGACTAATGCGCTAATCATTAGACCATCTTCCTCTCTTTTCATGGAACATCTGCATGTGGAGGGAGAGCACGCCTGCTGCTACATCCCCACAGGACTGCAGCAAGTTCACCCCTGTGTGGCAAGCCATTCTGCTGGATGATATGATGGAGGGGAGTATGATTCCTCCTTCTACCCGCCTCTTACCTAGCCTCTCATGGAATAGCTTGAGGCTCAAAATCTGGTAGCAAGGAGCAGTTGTTATGCAGAGATCAGCCCATGTTGTTAATATGGCCAGTTCTATGCTACCACTTACTTCGGTATAATTTATGTCACTGGGGGAGGGAGGGGTGAATAAACCTCCCCACAAGTGACATAAGTTACACCAACCTAAGCACCAGCTTGGATAGTGCTATGTCAGCAGGAGAGCTTCTCCCACCAACCTTAGCTATCCCCCTCTCAAGGAGGTGGATTTATTATGCTGACAGGAGAGCTTTCTCCAATCAGTATAGAGTATTTTCACCTGTGCCAATGTAGTGCTTCTAGTTTAGACTAGCCCTATGAATTCTTTAGTATCCAATGTGCCCTACAGATGAGGTATGTTACCATGAATGCCTTACCTTTTGCATTGCCTGACCTCTGAGGGATTAGAGCTCTATCTTCTTCAGCATATTCACCACATCTTTGCATTTGCTGGTATTTTAATCTTGATTCTGATAAAAGAGGTTAGGATTTTTAAAGGATTTTTGAGAAAGTCAGGCACACAACTCCTAATGACTTTCAGTTGGAACTGGACACAATTTTCTTTGGCCACATTGAAAACCCAGCTCTAAATATGTCATCCTAGTATACATTCTAGTGCCTCCAGCATGCACTCCTTCTCCATCATGTGTTGCGACAAAGTTTCACCTATAGAGAATCTGACCCTTTATCTTGGAAACACAAGTAAATGGAAGTTCAGTGCATATGCGGGAAGGAGGCTACAAGACTGAGGCTATGTCTACACTGCCAGTTATTTCAGTATAGCTCACGTTACTCAAGGGTGTAACTAATCCATACCTCTAAACAACGTAAATTACACTCACCTAAGCACCGGTGTACACAGCGCTATGTTGGCAGGTGAGCTTTTCCCTCTGACCCAGCTATTGCTTTTTATGGAGGTAGGAGTTATTAAGCTGTTGGGTGAGCTCTCTCTCTCATCAACTTAGAGTATCTTCACCAATAGCACTACAGTTGTGCAGCTGCACACTGTAAATGATATAGCCTAGACATAGCTTGAGTGCATAAAACTTGAAAAGACCTTGGCAGACACTACAATTGGATAAGCAAAAGTGGCTAAATAGCTAGGTAACTGGCAGATAAAGAAAGGGAAACAGGCCTTAGGATCAGAGAAAGTATCTGAGAAGATAAAATGCACTTGAGTCAATAGCATACAACAAGTTTTAAATCCTGAAAAATTACTTAGCCATTTTCTCCAAAATTATCCTGCCTTATCTGTTAATTCAGTCTTGAATGCCTTCATTTCATTTACATAACACATGCCTTATCACAGTATGAAGTTACCTAAAATAGTTATTATGTCTTTGGGCAAAAAATAGGCAGAAAGAAAAAGCTTGTGAATGCTTAGATCCCCTACAGAGACAGAGATTATATGTCTGATTTCCTAAATATCAAAAGTGAGACGGGATTAAAGCAGTGTTATTGTGAGACCTCCCAAATTCTCCCTGGTACTTTCCAAGTTTCTTGAGTGTATCTATGCTGAATTTCCCTCTAAGTGGGCTAAATCACACCGCTGCTATTGTTAGGGGAGCGTGATTTAGATGTTAAAGGCACGCTTGGCACTCAGAACTCTTGAGTTCTGTTCCTGGACATGTTGCTGGTTGTGTGTGACCTTGGACTGTCAAATTTGCAAAAGTGATTTTTGATTTGGATGTCTCAATTTTGGAGTGCCCAGCTAGGCATCAGAAGTGTGTACCCAAAACCAGAGGCATCTAGAATTAATAATTATTTGGGGGAATGTCAACCTTACCCACTCTGACCCTTAATAGGCCCAGTTTTAAATGCGTACAGTAATTCTTGCTTTCCTCACAAAGGTGAGGAGAGAATTAATTAATGTTTGTAAGCACTTGGAGATCCTTGTATTATTAAATGTACGGCTAGTCCACTTCCCCCAGTGATTCAGCATTGCCAGAAGCACTGTCTCCTGTGAATTAACAGGCAGGCAGCCAACACACTAATGGCAGAAATGGAGTCTGCACTAGAGGAACTGAAAAATGAAAACTCTTACAAGTAAATAGTATGGAGAAAGGGAAAGCAAATGAGGAGTAAACATAAGAAAGGGAGGAGCTGACCTGTTCTCTCCTCTTGCCCAGCCACACACAAATTGCAAAATCACATCCCAAATCTCATTTTAGTATTTTAAACTCCTTGAACCAGATGGGCCTTGATAAGCTCCTGAAGACTCAAAATTCCTGCTGAAATGTTATGTTAATGCTGCTGATGCTGTGTCCCATTGCATAAGTCTGCATAAAAATAGAATTTGGCAAACCTTTTGTCATTCAGCATTACCAAAAAGAGGTTCTGCAGTCACTCAGAATGTAATCTCTTTGGGACAGGGACCCAACACAAATAATTGTAGTTCTTATGTGGGACTCAGGGCTCTATTGCAATAGAAATATCCCACCCCGCAGGCGCGCACACAAGTACAAACCACAGTATCACCTTCTCTAGGCAGCACTCTAGGATTTACCAAATGCTGAAAGCATTGGCTGACCGGAAGCAGACTGGAAAGGACACTGGCACACTCACTGCAGGAGACACGTGGCCAGAGCTGTGCTGCTTACCCTGCTGGTTTACAGCTGCACAGAGAAGGAAGAGCAGAGAACGTGGTCATGGTGCCGTTTTTTATAAATGCTTTAGTGAGGATTATGCTGTCTCCACAGACTTCAAAAAGCAGAGTATCACCCTTCAGAAGCAGCTTCCTCCTGCCCCGGTGCCAAGCCACACTGCTGTTCTGTAATGATCTGTTTCCATCAGAGAGCACAATTTCTCATCCTGCCTGACTCTACTGATCATTCTTGTAATTAAGTCTCTTTTGATTCTCTTTGGCAGAGGACCATCTGCACAAGAAGGCACACCTGGAAACTGGCTTTCCCTCAGTTTTGCTGTCCTTGATTAAACACTGTTTAAATCTGAGAACCTTAATCAAAAGAATTGCCTGGCTGGAGGGATCTGTATCTGCCACACTTTCTCAGAAATTCCCTCCAAAATGCTGCAGGATTTGGATTACAATTTCCAAAAAGGCCCACTGCAAAGGGGTAATGTTTTCATAGGATTTCACCCTTAAAGAAAAATCAGACACAATGAAATAAGGATTAAAACAGGATTTTAGAGTAATTACTATTGAACCCTATCAAATTTATTAGAGAATGATTTGTCTTTTGTAGGATTTTGTTTTGTTTGTTAACCATTGTGCAAAATTTAGCAGGGATTTCTCTAATAAATGCAATAAAATGGGTAAAAACTGTAGAAAGATTAATTTTCTGTTACATTCTAAAGGACTTTTATCTAAGGGCAAGTTTACAGTGGTAGTCCACAAGCACATTGAGAAACAAGGGTAGGTTCTGTGCTGCACTTTCAGAGAGCGCAGAAGCTGCAGCTAAAGGAAGAAGTGATATGTTATTTTGTGCCGTCTGCATTCTGGGCTGTTCTCGGGGCTGATATAATATTCTGGGCATACATTATACCACCATGGATCTGTGGTAAAGGCCACATGGTGCTGCTGCACTGGGAGAATTTCCTCCCTAGCCATGTGCAGCTCCTTCGGTGACCCTGGTGACACCACCACAGCATAGGGCATAGGATGGGCCAAATTTTACAAAAATAAAAACAGAAAAGCAAAGGTGCACAATTTTTGAAGTGATCTGACACAGACAGACAAAGAGCTTTCTCTGAATTGGAAAGAGTCAGTGCCAATCACTTGTGAGCCGATCCTATCAGTGTTATCAGTTTTAAAAAAAACCAACCAAGCACTTGGTTTACAGAGTGATGCCTTTTTATCCTTCAGGAAAGGTTTCTTTCAATTAGCTAGATATCAAGACGAGCGACCTAATAATGTTAACTTCAAATCCTGTTGCTGTAATGCTCGGTTCATGGGACCCAAATTACAGCGATTTGTGATACATTAAAGAGGAACATTGAAATGCCAACTTTAACGTCTGAAGTGTGAGAATGTTCATTAAACACATACTAAAAATGCCTGGAATCACTACTGCTGATGGCTTGGACTTGGTAGGAATAGAGAAGGATGCAGCTACTAACATGATACATGAAAAGCCTCCAGCATTCTCAGACTGACTGATGTTATCACCTGTTTGTGGTTTAAATTTGTATCAGTGGCTGTCATGGTTTAAGTGCCCATTTCCCATCTCTAATTTTGAAAGTCATCTCCTCCCCTCACCCCCCTGCAAAAAAAAAAAAAAGTATAGTTTGTCATTTTCTGTTCCCTGCTATACACAAAAATGACCTGTTAGTAATAACTGCTCTCAGACTTCCTCTATAGAAGAAAGAAATTTTAGACCCATTGCATCAGCAGTACTGATGCCTTAGGCTATCTTGTTCTGTAGGACTGATCCACATTAGACTTTACTGGAGAATCACTCTCTGTTGCATTCCCACTAGTGCAGCTCCCCTGACTGCTTATACTGGGAACCAGTATCCAAACCACCATATCATCTAGATTTGCTCTGAAGCAGAGGCATGTGCCTTGTCCATATTAGCTCTTCTGTACGAGTGATACATCTCTTACTGGCAAGTAGGAATGTTCTGTATTATTTTGTATGACTGCATGCCTCAGTTTCCCCTACGCTGCATTGTTAACTAGACAATGGGAAAGAGCTGTTTATTCCTGGGCAGGCTACCACACAGGTGTGACTGACTGGCCTGGCTCTCTGTCCCTGGGGAGTTGAAGAAAATGGTAAATCTGACCACAGGGACATTTGGTACCTAGCAACTAATGACCCTGGATGGTCCACTCTTTCTGGAAATCAACTTTGTTTGATCATCCGGACAACAAAGGACTGTGGAGGCACCAGGTGGGACTGGACTGGAAATGTGAACAGAAGGGCATACAGAGGGAGCCAGGAGTGAATACCGCTTGGCTGGGGCTCTGGGTAACCAGGATGGACCATATTTTAACTTCATTTTCCCTATGCTAACCAAGGACTTTCTACCCTGTGTTCCAGACATCTGATAAACCCTAGTGCTTTTACATTGCTGGCGGAGAGTCACTGAAGATGCAGAAGGTGGGAGTACATAGCTCCCTTTGGGAGTACAAGTCTTTCCCAAATGTCCAAATCAGGTGGACTCACTGAGGGGAGTTTGCAACATGAAGCAGGGGAAGCTGAAGGCCACAAGATTTGATCCAAGCAGGCAGTGAAGCCAAGTGACTTACCCTAGAGAAAGAGTGAGACCTTAAGAGGTGCTGGCATGCCTAAGAGGTCCTCCCAGGGACTGTTCCAGAGCACCAAATCTCTGGATCTGTGACACCATGGATGCACTCTCTAGGGTGCCAATTATTAATCACAAAGAAGGAAAAGTACTTTGTGTGTATGTGGCTGCTACAAGATGTTCAGAGTGATTATTTAAACACGCCAAGTGAGCTTTTAATAAAAGACTATTTCGCTTTTTAGGTTCTCACTAATGCCCATGGCTGGCAGAAGGGATGTTCCTTGTTTTAGGTATCTAGATAGCTTAGTAGCCACAAAAAAAAAGAGTCTCCTGCTCTCCTTAGCCTTTAAATAGTCTATTTTACTGCACCACCAAACTTGCAACTGCTACAATCCTCAGTTTCTGCAAATGCTTGTAAAACAAAGGCATCTGTTTTTAAACAGTTACCTTCCATGTGTTCCTATAATGTCTCTGAAGGGGACCAATCACAGAGACACCATCCACTGGTCAAACATGGTGTGACAGGTCCTTTTCTTTCCTGGCAGCCATCTTGACAGCCACTGTGGTCCTGTGGTGGTGTCTCCCTTCCACGACTCAGCCGGGGAGTGAGGGGGTGGTGTTCACAGCAGTCTTTCAGCTCTCCAGCTGCAGTGGCCAGCCACACCCCACATCAAGCCCCTTCTGGCAGGGCTCTGGTGTAGTCCACCAAGGCCACTTCAGCCACCAGGTGCAATATGAGAGGGGAAGGGGGGAACCCAAGGCCCACTTTCTACTCTGGGTCCCAGCCCAGGGACCCTTTTGTGGCAGCCGTCCTGCCCTCCTCCTTTCCTCTAGTCCCTTTTGCTCTCCCTGGGCCACTTCCCCTGTAGCCCCTCTGCACTGGCCTGGCCTGGCCTGGCCCGGCCCGGCCCCACCCCTGCCCCCGCCCCGCCCCTGGTGCTGCAGCTCCTCTCTCAGGAGCCAGACCTTTCCCCTTGAAGATCCAAGAGAGACTGACTGCCCCTCTCCAGGGCAGCCTTCTTATAGTGCCTACCTGTCCCTGATTGGCTGGCTACAAGCTAAGCCCTGATTGGCCCGCAGTAGGCCCTTTTCTGATTGGCTGCCAATTGCGCAGCTACTCTGGCCTACTCTTAGCCCACTCTGGCCCACTACACCTCTGAATTAAGTGAGGTCTTGACTCCTCAGTCCTCAGGGGCTTTTCTCCCCTAGACTCCTCATAGCAGGGATCAGCTTCTGCCCTTGGAACTCCCTTTGGGTGAACCCAGGTCCACCCTCTCCATCAGGATCGAATCCGGGGCCCAGTGTAAGCAGCTAAATCCCGTACCACCTACCGGCTATAGTGCTGCCTCTCTGGATCACTTCCTACCAGTTACATCTTTTTCAACAGCTAAAATAAAGACATTAAATAGCTGGAAATCAAACATAAAGTCTCCAGTCTTCTGAGAATCCAAGTCTCTTCCCTTTTGGGTTGGCCACATCTTTAGAGTCAGGCCTTAGAGCTCCAGCAAAGCCATCAGAAACCAAATCCTGGAGGTCAAGCCTAGTGATTGAAGCAGTGGCAGCCAGGCCAGGAACAGGAGCCAAAAGATTAAAGCCAGAATAAGGACACAAGAGTCAAGCATGGAGTGGGAACAAAGCAAGAGTGGGACTGAGAGCTAGGGCAGGGCTGGAACTAGGCTGGGAACAAGACTAGAGTCAGAGTAGGGCTGGAGCAGGCTCAGGTCTGTGGAGTCTGTCAGGCTGGAAAGAGTTCCAACCTTGATGTGATGCTGGGCAGACTGAGATGCTGTTTTTTGTATGAGGTCTATATGTTTGCCCTGAGAGTCACCAGACCCACTCTAGGTTTGTGGACTGGCTGGAACCTAGCAAAACCTAGCTGAATTCATCAGCACATGTGACTTAATCTGGATGTAGTTCAGGGATGATTCATCATTTCACAAGAGCTTCTTCAAGAGCTCAGAAAGCAAGTCACTTCACTCCACTATTCGCTGTCCTACTGAGCTGGCCTGCTCTCCTTTGGAGTTCCTCCTCTAAGCAATGCCTGCTGTGCAGGAGTGGCTTCCTGGGCCCATAACAGCTGCTTAATCCCTTCCTCACTGGTGCAGAGTTTATATATCCTGACATAGCTTCCCTCATTCTGCCCCTAATGTCTTGATTCTGCATCGCTGAAATCAATGGGAAATTTGCCATTCACTTCAATGGCTGCAGGATTGGGCACTCACTCAATCATTATCCCTGCACTTGAAACTTATTTTGGTAGCGCCCGCTTCTGAGAAGATACGAAAGGAAGTGTTTCTTCTAGCTGATAAGGAATGATGTTTCTAATGTGTCCAGTCATCGGTGACACATTGAAAATGTAACTGCAGTTCCTCCCAGCGTGGAAGCATATTAGACTAGATGCTAGTGGATTAGATTGTTAACTCCTAATGCTGATGTTTGGCTCAGTCAGAATCCCTCAGATATTCTACACATGCGGGATTGAGAAAGCATGGTTCTGTTGTGGGGGTGGAGAGTGCAGGGAGGTAGTCTCGCAATCTAGCTGCTATATGGGAAATCTGAGTTCAGATCCGTCATGCAGCCTTTCATTTCCAGGATGTCAAGGCCTGGGCACACTGAACAAAGGACACCCCAGTTTAAATTTTGCTCTCATTTGCACTGATGTACTTGCAGAGTAACTATCGTGATTCAAATATAGTTATTCAACAGGGTAACTCAGAACATTTGGCTCTGTGCCTGGTGGGAGCAACATCTTGTGTCACTCTTGTCAATCAAAGCAACAGGGAAAAGGATCCAGAGAAAAAGTCAGCTATTTGAGGCCCCAGGAATAAAAACAAAAGACTTACGAAGGGTTCCCCTCAAAATATGAGTGATAAGAAACCAGTACCAGACTAAGTAGTTTATTGCTAAAGTTTTGCCTGAAATTTTCATTGGGCATCACTTCTCCATTTCACTGCGTCTCATTTCATAGTATATTAATTTTCAGTTTGACATTTGCTTTGTGAACATTTGGTTCTCAGAGTTAAGAAAGAAGCTTAACTAGGAGAACAGATATGCAAAATTAAAGGTTATTTATATAATCACTAGCAAAGCAACTGGGATGCTTAAGGCTGTTGAAACTGTTTTGAACCTTACAACTTTTTATGTAATATTGAAAAGTAATTTGCGAATTGTGGGATGCATGTAGCTATAAGGGATTTGTGTTGGGAACTTGCTACATCACTCAAATTTGTGGCTAACTACAATTTTTATTTTTTATGAGCTTACAAGTTTGGCTGATAAAAGTAACAATTTTGATGTAATATACGTAGACTTTTGTAAGACTTTTGAGTTAACAACATGTTGATTAAAATCTAGACTTATAAAATTAACCTGGCATATATTAAATGGATTAAAAGCTGGCTAACTGATAAGTCTCAAAACATTATTGGAAATGTGGAATCATCATTGAACAGATGTGTTTTTAGTGGTGTCCTGCACAAATCTGTTTTTGTCTCTACACTACTTAACATTTTTTTCAATGATACAGTTGACAGATAAGACACAATTTGAGGGAGTGGTAAATAATGAAGAGGACCTATCACTTTGTATTTGGCCCTGGTCTGACCACTGCTGGAATATTGTGTCCAGTTCTGATGTCCACAATTCAAGAAGGATGTTGATAAACTGGAAAGGGTTTAGAGCAGAGCTACAAGAATGATTAGAGGATTAGAAAACATGCCATATAGTGATAGACTCAAAGAACTCAATCTATTTAGTTTAACAAAAAGAAAGGTTAAGCGGTGACTTGATTACAGTCTATAAGTATGTACTTTGGGAACAAATATTTGATAATGGGCTCATCGATCTAGAGAAAAAGGTGTAACATGATCTACTGGGTAGAAGCTAAAGCTAGACAAATGCAGACTGGAAATTTGGTGTAAATTTTTAACAGTACTGTGGTAATTAACCATTGGAACAATTTCCAAGGGTCATGATGGATTTTCCATCGTTGTCCATTTTTAAATCAAGATTTATGTTTTTCTAAAAGATCTGCTCTACAAATTATTTCGGAAAAGTTCTTTAGCCTGTTATATAAGAGGTCAGCCTAGATGATCACAATGGCCCCTTCTAGCCTTGGAATCTATGATAGACCATGTATGGACTGAAAATGCTCACTTAACTCTCCAGAAGCAATTCATCTTGACTGGGGTAGCAAGAAGTCCACTATTTTGTTTCTCTTTTCTCCGGAGATTTGATCCTCAGCCTCTTGAAGTCGATAGTGAAAATCCTATTGACTTCAGCAAGGCAAGATCAGGCACCAGTTGAGGTCTGTGAGACTAATCCTTTTGACATTGAGAAATTAAGATAATAAGTGCCTTTGAAATACAACAGGCACAGATAGATTAGATTAAACAAATGAGAACTAGATCTGTGATGTATTTGGGGGTTTTTTAACCCTGTGAAAAAATTCAAGGAAAACAAACCAAAACAAAACACACCCCATCATTTTTTTTCTTCAGTTGTTTGTGGGAGGAAGGGTTGCTGAAAAATCCAAAACCAGATTTTTTTCATCAGCCAAAAACTGATAAGTTTTGATTACTGATTAAAAAACACATATACATGAAAGCAAAAAGTGAGATTTGGTTTTTCAACACAAACCCAACATTTTTCAACAAACTCATTTGTTTTATTTTGTTTCTTTATTTATATATTTTAGTAAAAAAAAATCTGGTTTGTCAAAAAGCCATTTGTCATTGGACAAAGGTTTCAATTAAAAAATGTTGTTCAACCAGCTCAAATTAGAACCAACATATGTTGTCAGGTTTATCCAGGTGTGGGATGTCTTTTGATCCAGCCCAGAGTATCTCATCTTCAGTGGAAAAACAGCTGGCATGTTTTCCCACTCCTGTGTTATGGACATCCCTCCATCAGTTCCTGCTGCTCTTGTTGCTTTTACAATTAGAAAAACCATGAGTGTAGTTCTATCATAGTGCTTCATGATATTATGAAACATGAGACGGCACAAATTTTCTTCCCTCCTCTAATCTCCTAAAAATGGAAGGAGGAATTTCATATGTTCAAGGATTTCACACTGCTGAGAAACACTCTCAGGCATAGATCCAGGAGGAAACCTGTAGGACCTAGTGGAAGGGCCACTGCATTGTGCTGCATCAGATCAGAGTACAAACCTACACTGGAATGGGATGGAGCAAACCACTCTCTGAAGAAGAACTGTGTGGAGATGGATATTAAGCTTTCTCCCAGAGGAGACAGCAGATGCAGGAGGAGAAGATGTGCAGTGGGGAAAGAAGTTGGTTGTATGGTGAGGAAAGATCCTGAGGCTTGGTTTGGAGAACCTAAAGCTCAGAAAACTATTTACAATTCTGGATACTTAGCCAGACCACTGAACCGTTGGAAGTTTGGCCACCATTGATGCTAATATCACGAAAACATCAGGTGCTTGGCTGAAAACCACGTCAAAAAGGCATAATAGTCCCATTTGAGATTTGAAGGAGGGGCAAAGTGATAGCTAATAAAGTGTGGTCTATTGGCAGTCAAGTCAAGAACTTTTTTAACCTGCCACTGCACATGAAATAAAGAGGTAAATTATCCACAAGCTGGAAATGGATATGCCTACCAACAAGGGACACTGGCAATGCACCTTCACGAATACAAGAGAAACTGAGTGAAGAATTAGTGTCAATATGCAAAAATAGCATTTTTCTAGGTGTGACAAACTGATTGAGTACTGAATCTTTTCTAGACACGATGCTCGCACATTCTAAAAAGGTTAATGCTAATGCAGTAGCCACTTAATTGGCCTCGTTGCCTTTTCTGAGCACTTCCCCTATAAAAAAAGACACATTAAGTAACTGTTCCCTGCAGTCAAATGGCCAAGGAAGGAATAAAACAATTTCAAGCAAATTGCCACTTACAATGGAGAGAGAGAGAGAGAGAGGCTAGGGAGACAGACTGACAGCTCAAAGGCTCATCAGAGAATGAACTTTAGCAAAAGGCAGGAAGCTGAAAAGAACTGCAGGGTAAGATTGGAAAGAAGGTGAAGACTTAGCAAAGTTTGGGTCCACTTTAGTATCTATTTTTGAAATTTCTACAGTAAATAGAGGTGGTTAGTTTTTCATGGTGAGATAAGGCAAAGAAGGAGATTTCACTTTAATGCAATTTAAGTTGCATTATAAAGCTGTGATATGAAACAAAGCCAAGATGCACTAATGATTTAAACTTTTAAAAGATCATTAATATCTTAAGTAATCCTTGAATTAATGAGCCAAAACGTGCACACATTTTTGTTGTTGCTTATTCTGCTCTTTGATGAGGCATTGCTGGACAAGGAAGATGCATTTCCCAAGTGCAAACCATACAGAATAACTTGGTGGGCTAAATTTACCATGCTGTTTTTTCGACAGTGCACTTTTCAGATGGGTGCCTTTGCACATTTTGCTTATACCCAACAGATACACATCTAGACAAATAGCTGGAAAGACAACTTGCATACACTTGACAGCACAGACATATTAATTACAGTGTAGTTATACAGATAGGTAGGTTAGGAAATACACAGGGAAAAGGGTTCACTTTAAACTAAGATAATTCAGGTGTGTTGTTAAACCACTGATTGTAGTATATTTAATGAAATACACATATGAAATAATATAACTTCAGATTAATTACAGCATAACAACCTTGTAGTTAATGCACCAGAAGTCTAAAAAAGAAGTATTGAGTTTGAGACTAAAAGAATAATTGAAAGTAATTCAGACATTAAGTTAAGCTTCAAGTTATTTGACTTAATGATGGTTACAGGTATCAAAAATTAAAATATTGTAATTACAATGTAACTGCACTTAATTAATGAATCTCTGTTAAGTGTATCATTAGTGGTATCACCAAATTTTTTGGATTTCAAGACTAGATTTTGGTTGTTTGGCTTCCAGATACAATGCATTTTTTTTTTCCAGTTTCACATGTAATATGAGAGAAGGAAGGGTCAATTTGTTGTTTTTAACTTTTAGGTATGAGCAAGAAAGCAAGATAGAAAGCAAGCAAGAGAAAAAGAAAAAAAGAAATACAAACGAATGAATAAAGGTGCATTTGTGCAATTCTGATGTACGAATACAGAGAAATTCAGAAAGTAGTCCAACTGGTCAGGCAGTCAAAGCATCAAGGTTTCCTGCTTTACTGCTGCATTGATATTTGGTCAAGCCTCAGAGCTTCCAGCTTTTCATCCCAATACTAAAATCAGCATTGTAGCTGCAGGTTTGATATCTGAGCCTATTGAATGGACAGAGTAAATTGACTTGATACGGTTTATTAGCAGCACTGAAGCAGCACAGTGAGCGTTCACTATATTCAATACAATAATAGCCTTTTACATAGTGGGGGCGGTATTATTTAAATCTCTCACTTATGGTGGCTGTTCCACAGTGACTATGAATGCTTTTCTGAGAAATTCTCTTTAACAGGCATGGAAGAGTGGTGGAAGTGAACAAAGGAAATAAACATCAGGTAAGGGGAGAGAGAGCACTTCTCATTCAGTCTGAAGTCACAGTTTTTATTGTGGCTTTCTTTTCATGTGTAACAAAGCAACCTGCAAAAGACCATGTAGAATACTGGCAACATATGTTGTAGTATTTAATAGAAGGCCCGTGTATAAACTAGAGTTTTGGGGAAAATACTTTCTCCTGACCCTACTCCTCCGAAATAATAGACTAAAACAATTAGGGTTCAAAAAGAACTAGATAAGTTAATGGAGGACAGGTCCATATATGACTTTTAGCCAAGATGAGCAGGAATGGTGTGCCTAGCTCAGGGGTAGGCAAACTTCTTGGCCCGAGGGCCACATCTGGATGGGGAAATTGCTTGCAGGGCCATGAATGTAGGGATGGGGCAGGGAGTTGGGGTGTAGGAGGGGTGCGGGACGTGGCAGAGGGCTCAGGATAGGGAGTTGGGGTGCAGGGTGCAGGAAGGGTTTGGAGTCTGGGCTCCGGCCCAGCACCTTTTACCTTGAGCAGTGCCGGGGTGGCAGCAGCGCACAGTGGGGCCAGGGCAGACTCCCTGCCTGCCCTAGCCCCGCACTGCTCCCAGAAGCAGCCAGCACCACGTTCCTGCTGCCCCTGAGGATGGAGGGGCAGAGGGCTCTGCACGCTGCGCTCACCTGCAGGTACTTCCCCCCCGTAGCTCCCACTGGCCTTCGTTCTCCATTCCCAGCCAATGGGAGCTGTGGGGGACGGTGCCTGGAGCCACGCGGGGCTGGCAATCCCGCAGTATGGATCCAAAGCCATCATAGGCCAGATCCGGCCTTAGGCTGTAGTTTGCCCACCTCTGGACTAGCCTCTGTTTCCCAGAAGCTGTGATTGGGCAGCAGGGGATGGATCACTTGAGGATTACCCATTCTGTTCATTCCCTTTGAAGCACTTGGCATTGACTTTTCTTGGAAGACAGGGTACTGGGCTATAAGGAGCTTTGGTCTGACCCAGTACATCCATTAAAAAACAGTTGTTGACATTTTTCTTTGAAAGTTCTCTTTTTTTCTTCAAAAAACTTCAAACGCCAAAGCTCATTTTATTTTCCAGTTTACAGGGATTGTTTCAAAACATAAAATTGGACAAAAAGCATCTACAAAAAGAGAGATTTTTGAAAAAAAAATCAATTTGGATAAAAAGCATTTTTATTGTAAAAAAATGTTTCACCATAAAATAAGTTACCAGCTCTAATATAAACTAATTCAGAATAAGATACCACAACAGTAGAAATTCAGTGAGGGAGAAAGAAAGATGTGAATGTGCCATTGTGACAAACTGGATCCATTTTCACTGTTTCACAAAAGTATTCCGTGTAATAAATTCAAACAAAGATTTTAAGCTGCCCTGGAAATTTTAATAAAGTTGAAAGGAGTTTGGTGCCCAAAACACATTGAATTTCAGTGGGAGTCAGGTGCCTAACTCCATTAGGTTGCTTTGAAAATCTCAGCCTTAGATATTAAAATAGCAATGACTGTAAAAGCTAGCTTCAGAAATTCAGGCCCCTGCCTGCATTTACCAATCTCTTGCTAATGCAATCATTGATTATATTGCTAAGACCCTGTAGTCTGTGAGGTCATGAATATTTCTTGTGTAAATCAAAATGTAAAATGAATCTGAGGTAACAGTTGGGCCCTGACCATCACTTGCACCAAAGTTCTACTAAGAGCTTCTGAAACAGAGGAGGAAGGAGCACAGATGTCTTCAAGCCTCCCTTTTCCCAAGATAACTGGGAATCGGTCCAGACTGCAATCTAATTGAAAGTTGCCTCAGCAAATCTCCAGCTGGCTGTTCAAGGCTGCTGGCAAAAAAAGGGCAGAAGCAGGGACCATGCCCCAAATCTCTAGATCCCTTTTTATCACAGGGCCAATATATAGCTGTGGCGGCACAGGCAATGTCTTACATTATTCACACAGTCACCAATCTTACTGCACCATCCACAGGCTTCAGTGAATTGGCAGTGGGAGGAGCAGCACACTCTGTTGGGCTCAAAATGGAAATATATTTTATTAATATTTATTAAGTGGGATAATGTGTTTGTACAAGACAAAAAATGAGATCGTCCCTGCCCTGAGGAATTTTCAATGACAAACACGAAGGACACCACACGGAAGAGGAACTTGGTGTTTAGCGACAGAAAAGGACTAAGACATTTTCAAAAAAAAAAAGTTATTTTTGAAAGGAGAAACATATAGGGAAAAACAACAGAGAAGAAGGGGAAAGAACAGAAAGGATGCCAAGGAGGAGGGTGATGATTACTGCATAGAACCTACATAAAAACATCATGAATCAAATTTTCAAAAATGCCCATTTAAATAGTAAGCATACAGAACCCACACTTGTACCAGGTAACTGCACATCCTAATCTGGTCCTATATTAGTATACCTGCAGTTATCCAATTTGCGTATATACAGATACCTTTGGTTCATGCAGCTCGAGGTGTGCATGTGTATATATACTTTGCCAGTACATTTTCTAGTTTAAAATGTTGGCTTTAAAAGGCCATTCTCCAGTAGATGGGGCTGAGCTTTCATCACAAAGCATTTTCGGCGGTTTTCCTTAGGATTAGAATCACATATAATAGTATGATGTTGGAACTTCTATAGTTATGCCCCTTAATTCTGGAAGTCATTTCTCATTACAAGTTTAGGAATATACTTGCTGCTGCTTATGACTGGTCTTAATTACTGAAAAGATTGAGCCAAACAATCCTTAGCTAGTGTAAATTGGTACAGTTTTGTAAATTGGTGGAGCTACACTGATTCAGACCGATTCAGTATTTAATTGCATGGTACTCATGACTCCTTGTGAAGTATATTGACAGGCTGGATAAAGCACAGAAAATGTTGGGGTTTTTTGGTTAGTGATGGGGCCCTCTTGCATATTTCCGCTTGTGTGGATCACTGCTTTTCCTTACCTTAAATGTTGTGTAAATAATATGTCTGGAATTTTTAAACCATTGGCCACACATGGCTTTAAGAAAAAGACAGATGTGTGGCTTGCTTCATCTCATTCCAAAGTAGGTTTGTGCTCTCTCCTGGCGGTCTGATTCTGACTGCCGTGAAACCCGGTGCAAAGTCATAACCCCAGTAAAGTCAATGGATGTGCTATGCTGTTTTTAAAATTTGTAAATAGGAGGAGGACCAGGCCCCAAGAATTTATGTAAATGAAGCTTCCAGATGGATTTTCTGCATAACTACCTTCTCTGTGTAAAGTTTCAGAAGAACTAGTTTAAGAGCTGATAACATTACCTTAAGTGTGCAGAATATCTTAAACTACCACACAGAAACTATTTAACTCAGGACACTACTTAAGGGGTAAATGCAGACATCTGAATAAATGGACTTTGCACAGGAAATTTCAAAACTAGGGGAGAGGCTATCCTCCCCCAGCGAACCACGTGCCTTGGTGTAGCCATTCCTCTGCCATTACTACGATCCATGAGGCAATGAGGAGACCTACACATAATGATTGCTCCCATGGCCACTCCCTCACACCTTCTGATCCATTCCCACAAACCTCTGTACTACCTTACTGCTGCAGAGAAACCCACAGGGGGCTGAGCCACCCTGCTCAGCCTTTTTTCAGGCTGTTTCCTGTTATAAAATAGACTCCCGGCAGGTCTGCTGCACCGAGAGCTTTCCACACCCTTTTTGGTGTGTTAGCAGAGCAGTACCTGGCCCTAAGGAAGGACGCAGTATGAATACCACAATAAATCTAAAGTAACCAAACCCTCACTGAAAAATTAGTTTATATTCCACAGCATTTGTAGAATATGAGCAAACTTGTTACTGTTCTACATTGGAGCATGGCAAGGGTTAAACAGTAAGGTATATTCTTCTCTCATGCCTAAATCACTGCACTGTAAGGTGAAAAATCGTGTGCCCCCCATAAGCTTGATCTTCTAGGTTCGTTCGCAGAAGAGCATCATTCCCTCCCCACTGCCTCCCAACCCCAAAAGAAGGCCTGAGTCTGTCATTTCCCTTGGGTTTCACATACGGAATATCAATGAGCTGTAGCCTGCAGCTGCACCACTGGCTGAGCCTGAGACATCTAGACATACACAATGTGCAGAAAGCCTCAAGTCAGCTTCCCACCACTGATTAATTATAGTCTCCTTTCTTTAATCTTAGTATCTTCTCAATGGTTTCAAGCTCCTCAGATTCGATTTTTAAAAGTCATATTTATTCTAGCCCCTTTTCCGTGTGTTCAGCTCAGCATTGTTTCTCCAGCCCACTGAAGCTTTGTGCTGTGCTGTTACTCCCTCACCTGCTTTTTCAGTTCATTGCAGGTTCCTCATTTCTGCTGTCCCCTCGCTAAATCAGGATCAAGCAGTGGCAAGGCTAATGCTTTTCTTTTGCTACTTCCACAAGCTGCAAGCAAAACCATGCGCAAATCCCACATACCCATTTTAGTCTGGGCTTTAGCAAGAGGCAACATGCATAAGTAGAGCTAGTTGAAAATTTTCAACCAAAGCATTGTTTTCCCCTATGGAAAACAGCTTTTCAACAAAATGAAAATGTTCACAAAAAAGTCTGTTTTAATGGAAAGCTTTCAGTTTTTTTTAAAAAAAAATATATATACACCAAATATATGATACAAAAAATTGAGGCAATGAATTTTGGTTTTAATTTTTTAAAACTTTTTCCACAGAGACTAAAATCTTTTGCCAATGAGCTCCACTGAGAAATAATCTAAAAGTTTATGAAAAAATGTTTCTCTAGGATATCTATAATTATTATCATATTTTATTTATTAGTAAAAGCACTATATGATGGGAAATAAAAACTATCTTTTTCTTCCTTTGGAAAGGTTCAAAAGATAAGGAATAAAAAGCAAAGGCAATGTTTAACAGTAATAACTTCTGGATTAGAGACACACAGGAGCTTTAAGGCATTCATTTGCCAGTTATATTTAACACACATTTAGTCAGGTCACATTTATTTAGAAAATAATAGACTGAAAACAAGCAATATATGAAAAATCGCAAAGCACTTATCCATCAACAACACGTTAGTTTCTCACAACTGAAACATAGCTGGGAGTTGGTACAGCCTGCATTCTCTGAGAAAAATCAATGATTTTGCTACTAATACAGTATTCAAGGAGGACCACAAGATTACAGTCCTAACATTTCACTTGCTGCAGAAGTCTATTTCATTCGGCCTATGTTGTTATAAATGTATTTGCTTTAAAAAGAAGTTCTGTATTTGCAATTAATCAAGTGAGTTTTCTCTTTAAGATAGTAGCCTACCAACTTCACAGAGGCAAGGGGAAGTCCCTGATGCTGCTGCAAAGTGATTTGATTGTTCTTGCATCACCTGATCTAACTTCTGCAAGCATTTCAAAGTGTCCATCTGATTAACAGAAAAAAAGTGTGATGACAGTTTAAAAAAATGACGAAGTTACGCATAATTTTACTTACAGCCAGATTGTCAAAGGTATTTAGGTTATGTCTACACTGCAGCTGGGAGGTGTGGTTCTCAGCGCAGACAGACTTGTATTAACTCATCTTAAGCCAGTGCACTAAAAAGAGCAGTATGGTAGCTAGCCACCCTAGTCCAAACAAAGGAGGCTAGCCTGAGCCACTGCCTGTACCACACCATCCACACTTCTGTTTGAATGTGCTAGCTCGAGCTGAACTATCTTAAGTCTATCTACCCACAATGGGAGTCACAGCACCCAGCTGCTGTGTGGACATACCCTTATGGAACAGGAGTCCACTCACTGCTAGTGTGGCTCCTCATGTCTAATCTGGGAAAGTAGCTCCCGCTGCATTAGGTGCCCCCGCCCCGTCCCCGGCTCTGTGTCTGTTGTTAAAGTTCTTCTGGTACCTTGACCCTCCAGCCATATCACCATTTAGACCCAACCCTCTGGTTACACTGTCCAACTGAAATGCTGTCAAAATGCTGTCTCCATAAAGTGTTCAGCTCAGGCTCTACCACTATACGAGTGACTATAGAGGAACCCAGGCCCACCTGCTACACCAAGTTCTACCCAGGACAGATTTGCCTCATCCTAGCCTCTTGCCAGACTCCAGGGAAGAGTGCCAGGGCTTACATTCCCCTTGGATTTCCTTCTTGTCCCTGACAACCTCCCTCCTCCCAGAGAGTGACTGCATGTTCCTTCCCCTGCAGCTCCCTTCTGCTCTCAATTTCCTGGTTTTATAGTGCTGTCCCAGCCCTTCCCCAACTGGGCTTCATTCTCAGTTAACACTGGTCCTCTTTGTCTTTCACCTCATGCCAGGTAATCTAACTGGCCTATCAGGCCTTCATTAACTCTATGAGGGCTGGTGTTGGGTGCACACACCCCATCACATCAGAGCTGCCTACAGATGCAGATAGGTGCCTACTGGGATTTTCAAAAGTGCCTTAGATACTGTGGAAAATCCCAATAGCTGACTGTCTTCATCCCTCGATGCGTAAATACTTTTCAAAATCTCACCCTTAGTGCATTATTTTAGAGGTGCTAGCAAAGGTGATCTGGTGATGAGGTAACAAGAGAAATTAAGAGAATGAAGTACATTTTGCTGAAGTTGTTTTAATTTGATCCAAATGTTACCAAGCCAATTGGTAGTGATCATAACTTTCACTAGGTCTTGGCAAAATATTCACATTAGACTTGGACAACCAGCTAGCCAACAACCAGTCTCTTCAATAATCTTGACCCCAAGATTCTTCTACCATCATGGGGTGGCTCCCAAATTAGAAGCTGAAACTCTGCTGCAGAAATGTCATGTCAGTGCTTAATAGAGCTGGTTGGCAATTTTTTAACAAACCAACCCTTTTTTGACAAAAAATGCCAATTTTGTCAAAAAATGCCGTTTGCTGGCAATTCAGGGTTATTTTGACAAATCTCCTGACCAAAAAAAACCCATTGAAAACAAGTTGTGAATTAATATTTTTTAAATGAAAAATTCAAGTTTTCTAATTTGAAATGACTTTTCATTTTAATAGTTAAACTCATTAGATTTTTTTAAAAGGTTAAAAAAGGAAGAAAAAGTCAAAACTGAAACAAAACCTTTTTTCAGTTAAACATTTATCAAAACCTACAAAAATATTCCATTTGCTGGTTTACAAAAAATTTTAAGATTTTGATTTTTCACCCCAAATCAACGCGGGGGGAAAATGTCAAACTCTTGAAATTACGCAAGGGACAGGTAAACTGTTTTAGTGCTCACCAGCAGGTTACAGCAGGTCAGAGTCAGACTGGAAACAAGAGTGGGAAATGGTTAGACTATCAGACACTGGCAAACCAAGACCCAATGTTAAAGGAATATTGACAAATATTCATAATTGTTTTTGCTTTATGGCATATAGTATATTCTTCATTGTTTGTAATATTTTCTTTTAAGTTTTAGAATTATTTCCCTGGGTGCTCTCTTTTTCCTCTCTAACAAAAGTTTGAAAGAAAACAGTTTACCAAGAGCAGCTTAACCACATACTAAACAACAGTGTGTATGTTCCTTATCTCCTTGAGCAGCATCAGCCATGGCGGATAATGCTCAATAACATACTGGCCAGCCTCCAGAAGAAGTGTTGATAAGGCAGGGGCAGTTCACCAGCAGTGTGAAGAGTAGTGCTGAAGAATGGATGAATGGATCACTAATCTGGGCATAAACTATAGCTGGTACGGACCATAAAAGGGACACCATCAAATCACATTTCTCTCTGAAAATGTTGTACCTTCTATAGTTACAAGTAGCTAAAGAGAAAAAGGGTTCTCTTTCTACGTTTTCTCTATGCATTTGACAGAAGTTTAAGCAAAATTCTACTCTATGTCATACTGGTGTAAATCTGAAGTAATTTAGGATTCATACCAATTTACAATGAATTTTCTTTCGGTTTACACTAGCATGACCTAAAACTGAGTGCAGTTTTTCATGTATATTCATTTTCACTTTTCACCTGGATAGTCACAGAAGGTGGGGGGGGGGGTCACAAAGGTATTTAGGTGCCTAACTCCCATTGATATCAAAGGGAGTTGAGTTAGGCACTTAAATCCCTTGGTGACTCCCACCTCTAAATTGTCAGTTTCTCTTTTGCTAAAAATCTTCTTTTAAACATTAACAAGGGAGCAGAAAAATTGTGATAAAGTTTGTTTTGAAGGCTTGTTTTAAATCAGTATATTCTGCTTCAAGGGTTCTGTCAGAAACTAGACTTTAAAAAACTAACCAGTTTTCTCAAATGCAAGTTGCTTGTTCTCCTCTAGCACTCACGGGACCCCAAAATTTCAAAAGATCTTATTTTCAGTTCTCACCAAAACAAAAACACATTTAGAAAGCTTTCATATTTTGGGGAAAGAGAATTGTTAGTTTCCAGACAGCCCTAAACACAAAATCCCTCACCTATTAATTGAATCATAAGGGACAACAGACAGCAGCCCTCGCTGTAACTGGAAAGGTGCCTGTGTGAAAAGTATTCCCAGTACAAGAACCACTTGACTGCATGGTGCTGCAGCCTTGAGCCCTGCTGTTCTGTCAGTTTAATGGTTTCTCCCTTGTGTGTGACTCAGGCTATAGATGCAGTAGATTGTTCTGGGACTAGCTTCCTAGCACAGTAATTCCTTTCCTATACTATCTCTGACAGAGGGACAGTGATTCCCTCTGAAGACATATGGGAGATCATCTGACCCAGCATTTCTCAAACGTGGCCATCGCCTTTCTGCAGCCACAAAAGCCTCCTGGGCAGAGATGGAAGTGGGAGGCAAAGCAGCAGCCCCTCCCTGTAGTGTCCAGTTGCTGTGCCTAGATGCACTGCCTTGGTGTTTGCTGAGACCATCAGAAGGGGATCGGACCCATGTACTACACTGGGTCCAGGGGGCTCCAGGCAGTGCATCTACAAACATGTGAGGCTGGAGGTGGGGGTGCCCTGCGGGGGAGGAACCTTCAGTTCTGCAGGCAGCTAGTGAATTCCCAACTCACCTTCCCAGGGGCTGAGAGGCTCTGGGAGCAGGCTTTGGGCTTCAGCACTCCTCCCTCCGCAGCTTCAGCCCTGGGGCTCTGGGCTTCAGCATCCCCACTCCAACTCCACCCCGGCTCCAGCAATAGGGGTCCAGCGGCAGGCTCTGGGCTTCAGTCTAGGGTGGTGGGGCTCTGGCTTGGAAAAGGTGTCAGGGCGGCCACAAGAAGGTCACATGCTGAGGCCACCAAAAAATTTGTTGTGAGAACCTCTCTAACCAGTACTTTCACTGGAAGAGGGTGGAGTTCTCCTTTGCAGTGCAGTATGCAACACTTTGGAGCCTAATTCTAATGGCAAGCTGGGACTGAAGAACATTCTGGGAGTAGTGCAAAATCTTAGGGCCTGGGTCACTCACTAGGTTAATCTGTCTGTTAGCCCTAGCACAACTTACACTCTTTGTTTGCAAGCTCAGCAGGGACACCCAGGTTTGAAAGAGCGCAAAACCAAACTTCTCTCTCACCTTAGAAGTGTTCTTTCCAAGACACTTTGGAGGGGCAAAGTGATGAAGCACTATTTTCCTTGTTCTGCAGATAATTAGAAGACTTTCATCTCTAAAGCTGTCATTTCAGCACTTTTTAAGAGCTCTACATTCCCCAGATGTACTTTTTAAAAGGTGAGTTACATGCCAGAACAATTCCCTTACAGTTTCAGTGTTGCCAAAGTTCTCCCCTAAGGCATAGTTGACTGATCGATAAGTTTTAGACACTGTAGAATCATTTTTATTTTTATTTTTTGGGAGGGGAGGAGGGTTAGCGTACTGTGGGAACATTATATTAAAAATAATCATAGCTCTGTGCTTTCATATACACAGAGTAGAGAAGTGATAAGGATTGTTTAATGGAGTTGGTAATGGTATTGATCTCTCATTGCTTAAAATGAAACTTGCAGCTTAATCAGATCTGCGGGTGTCTTTCTCATTATTTACAATGCCGAAGAGGATTAAATATTAGGGGGAAAGTATCAGGGCTTGCTTTGCCAGATAAATAAAAATCAATTTGTTTTTGTTAGTAAATGTGTTAAATGTAGCAAAGCAACAAATCCTACAAACCTCTGGAAGATCCTTTTACAAGACAGAGTAGCCTCCAAAAGGCAGTAAAAGCATTGCTATGAACAAGGAACTATGTAAGAGGCATGCAAAATGTGTGATATTAATCTCTATGGGGGCTGGACAATCATACACAGTTGTTTTTCTCCTTTAAACCTTGCTTCCTGTTTATGGCTTGGGAATTTCTTACGCAAAGTGTTTGTGCTTGTCAACTCATTCTAGTCTCCTCCTTGTGCATATCTGGGGCCAATCAATGAGGCTATTCACATAAGTAAGAATTTAGACCTTACTTTGTTTCTGTGATGTTGACAGTCTTCACTAACGTCTTGTCTTATGCCCATCAGAGCAACTCCTGCCTCTTCTCTCTCACACACATCTCTCTGCAAGAGCTGCTATATCCCTACCTGCCAGCAAGCAGTTCTGCTGCCACTATATAGTTTGAGGATAAACCCTCCTGGCTCCCTAGCCCCACAGAGGCTACACTCCCCAGTGGCATATCCCAGTTATTTGAGCTTTACAGTCGGGACAGGCTTTTCCCCCAAATGATGGGGTCTAGTTCCCCACTGATGCACACACAGGATTCCCATTCCTGAATCAATAAGAGAGCAGATCCTCATGTCATTTGGTTCTCTGTCATTTGATACACTGTTACCTACTTTGTGTGCTGTGCTCGGTGCTATGTACGTTTACCTCTGTACATCCCTGTATTGCTTTAAAAATTGCATCCATTTGGCTCAGATTAGAATGGAAGCAATCAACAAAATGACATGGGTGACATATTGTTTGCACTTTGATAGTGTATCTGTGACTCTATGAATCCCTCAGTGGCAACTAGCAAAGGGCTCACTGATACCTAACACCAACTCCTCTCAGGCCTGACAAACCACTACACCTAATACATTGGAGTCATGGTATTGATCTGTATAAAATGTCAGCTAAAGTATCAAATGAGAGCTTATATCTTCCTAGTCATCATAAGTATTGTGAGCTGTAGGTATAGATGTTAGTCAAGAAGTTGTATTATGTGCTAAAAAATTGTTTAAACTAGGTAAACAAGGTAGATAAACAAGTTTTTCCCAGATAAAAGAATGTTGATTTACCTGGGTCTCTGAGGTAAATCAAGCATTGTGTAAATCAACACAAAGCAAACTTCATTTGCATATTAAGTCAACAGGAAAAGCAAGTTAATGGGAGCATGAGAAAAACAATATGGCATCAGCATACCGAAGAACAGACAGCAGAGAAGAAAACTCCGTATGGGGGTACACTTCAAAGGGATACATTTCAAAGGTTTCAGGATTGTAAGAAGGAGGAAAAGGAACCCCTTGGTTATCCATCATTGAGAAAGCAAGGATGACAGCCCTTTTTGTGTCCATGAAAGCTAGATCCTATCCCAGGAGCCTAGCAATACTGAGAGAGGGCTTTAGGTGAGAAACTTAATTAGACAAAGATTTTAGCCTGCTAAAGTTATGTTTAGTCCGCTAGAATCATGTTATACCTTTTTTGTAACCATATCTGTGTCCACTACCCTTACTCAGTATCACCTGAGTATCTTTGTTAACAAACCTCTCTTCATTTTATCAGAAGTGTGAATTCGTAGTTGAATCAAATAAGCTGTCTCTTTGTAGGCAGCGGATTTGTAATTACTGAGAGTGTCCAGTGAGAGGGACTAGATACCACAAGGGAATGCTCCTCAAGGGGGCTTGGGGACTGGGGCACACCAAGTGTTACCTGCAAGGCAAAGGAAAGGCTGACAAAGTCCTGAGAAGTTTATCTGGGGTGGTTAATGGATGGGGGTAACAGGGAGTTGTCACCCAGGTTTGCACCAGCAAATCTCTCTTTTGCTAAGGCAGAGGGGTAACGCAGTCACTGATAGTTCTCGTCATCCCAAGAAAGTGTCACACCATGGAAGAAGTTTTTCACTTTTTAGCATCTGAACAAATCTGTCTACAGCAAGAAAACAAGGTGCTTGTTCTGCACTTGAAGAATTCAATTTATTTCTGAACTGGAAACAGAAGTTACCTTTTTAGATGATGATGAAAAGCCAGCACCAGAAGTTCCCATTCTAGAACATGATCCCACAAAGTACTGAACGCTTCTGTGAGGTACTGAACAATCTCAGCTCAACTACTGTGGAAGCTGAGACCAGTTAGCACGTGACAAGTCTGAGACCTCAAATGGCATCCATAGGCTTCACAGAAATATTGAGTGGCAGTTAACATATTTCAAGAATAACTTCTTAAATCTAAATTACTTTTAAAAACATCTCTCTCCTCTGGATCATACATGTGGGCGGCACTTACTCTTAAAGCACAAACAGATTAACTGTCATGAGCTGCTATGATTTATGGGTAATCTCCCATCCTCCCACCACAACTCCCTGCCACTGAAATCGAGTTATTTGCTCCTTTTGTCCTGCCACAGTAAGCTAACTTTCGACTGGAGTTCAGTTTGCCACAGAAATCTACAGACTTGTAGAGACTTCCAGAGCTTGTGCAACTGCAGACCTTTTCCTACAGGATTACATGCTTGGTTCTAACTAGAGATGGGCTGGAGCCATCAAATTTAGATCCCGTTTTTAGACATCCTAAAGCTCAGAGGTTTATGGACACAGGTGGCTTGATTCAATTCATGTTACATTTTAAATCCAGTCACCTACAGTTGTCAATACTGTTCTTTATTATTAAAGGTGGCTATTTATTGCTGATTAAATTATCTGTGATGAAGTTAGTGGTTATTCATTGTATAGAGAGGTTAGTGTGTGAACTCTGAGACTTTAACATTCCAAAGGACTCACTGGCAGCAGTTCTGAGCATACTAGAGGAGTGATGAACCAACTTCTTAAACAGTCTGTTAAAATACAAGTGAACAAAAACCTTCATCGACTGCAGAATGTTTTGCTGGTTTTCTGTGTTTTTCAGAAATATGTTGTCCTTGTCCAGAAGAATTTAAAATAGATTGAATTTAATTCAAGTGAATTCATGGTGTGCCATTGGTTTGCCCTGTAATCTTTATTATGAGAATGGGATGTCAGAATTGCAGTACCTCCTGGATGTTTCCTCCAATGCCTCTCTTTTATTCCGTGTAAGACATAAGAACTATGGGATGTGTTCAAGCAGTAGAGTTTTAAATATTCAGCCTTTTAAATATTCTCTTATTGAAATGACACACACTTTTTCTTCCCTGAGCCTAGTACTGCAATTTTGCTTGGTTCTTACATAGGTCATGCAAGGAAACGAGGTCTTTTATTGCTTCTGGGAACATTTGAAAGAACTAGCTATGAATCTAGCTCCTTTTTACGAGGGGTGAAATCCTCATCCCTGCTCTGTCCCCTTTACATTGGGTAAAAGGGCAACAAAAGTGTAAAAAGCTCCCATTCCAGTTGGTGGAGGATTCCCCTAGGATAGGCACTGCAATAGACAGCTGTATGTTTGCCTTCCATGGACACCTCACAATCCCAGCATAAGGGGTGTGCCAGGGCAGAGCTGGGGCATAGCAGGTTCTTAGGCACAGCAGGGACAGAGCAGCCCATGGAGGTCCCCAAAACTACACTAGAAGCCTTTCTATGTCTCTCAGATAGTCCAGGATCAGTAGCAGTGATGGACAACCTGCAGCCCATCAAGGTAATCCACTGGCAGGCTGCGAGTCAGCATTTACATTGACCATCCGCAGGTACAGCCTCCTGCAGCTCCCAGTGGCTGCGGTTCGCTGTTCCTGGCCAATGGGAGCTGCGGGAAGCAGTGTGGGTGATATGTTATGTCATCTTATAGGTGCTATGTTAACATAGGTGTGTAAAGCCCTTTTTATTCATTGTGGTGGCTTCTCCTGGCCACCAGGGAGTTATATACTGTTCCTTGATTCATGGGGCATGAAAACTCATCAACACACATTCTCCCCATGTATATTTATATAGGTGTTTGACAGGAACAATCCTAGGACAATGTGTCCCAGTGGAAACTACTATAACCAGTTAGTATAAAAGCCTGAGAACTGTTCCAGACTGAAAAAAAAGATTTTTATTAAGTCACTTTGAATACCTCATTACCTAAAATTGAACAAATTCTCTTGCACTGGTGTAAATCTAGAGTAAATCAGCTGAAATCACTATTTTGAATTTACATCAGCAAAGCTGATAGAAAAATGTGTCTCCACGTTATTGGGTGAAATCCTGGCCCTATTTAAGTCAATGGTGCCAGAATGTCATCCCTTTATTAATAATGGCTGCATCAGCTTAGGCATATTTTGTGCAAAATGTTAATGATTTTCTAATTCCCTGTAATCATTTATCCCTTGTGAGTAAGTTGTTACCACACTGCAACATAAATTCCTCCCAAGCCTTCTCCCCAGACTTGGCAGTCTAAAGGGTTTCTCCTAAAGACTTTCAATAGATCCTTAACCCCATCCCAGCTCCTTTATACACAGGACTGAATTAGTGACCCACACCTGTGACAATGATTGAATGAGTTAGCATCCCCCCAGCATGTGCCAATGCTTGCTAGCAGAGCAAATCAAGAGAAGTCCCCTGCCATTGTGTTAGACACCTCAAAATAATCTTTCCTGGAACTAAGTCAAAAATGAATCCTTTATCCTATAGTTTCATTTCAAAAGAGAAGAGAGGAAAATGTGAACTGAATAACTATGTGAACTGAATGTAGTTTGCAAGTTTTGTAGATTTTTTTTAAAAAAACTTCAATTAAGATTATTCAACTAGATGCATTTTTTCTACCCTGTTCTTTGGCCAATATTTTAAGGCTTGCTATAAACAGTAATGTGTGCTACAACCACAGATAACTTCAAATACTTCTGTGTAGGGCTCCTTTTATTTATTTATTTTGTTTTTAATTCACAGCACATTTTCTGTTCTGCCTCTGGTTCAAGGATATGATCAGTGCAGTATACGGTGGCACTCTAACTGTCCTTTAGCCAGGCTGATTTATGGAGCAGCTTTCCCCTTTCTTTTCCACTGCCTGTAATGTAATACAAAAAGGAAATATAAAATGGAGCTGTAAAATAATTGATTCACTGGTGTGTACTATCAAATGAACTCACTGTTCAAAAAGGCAGAGGAGCAAAACAGTTGATTGTCACATCTAACAGTGACAAATGCCATTTCAGTGTTATGGAATGAAGCTAATTCTAAACTTGCACAGCAGCGGAGACATATGACAATGACAATGTGTTGTCTTCTTCTGAATTTGTTAATCTATTTTGTGCCTTTTGTCTTTCACTTTGCTTTGTGGTAATAGATGAAAGTGGATTCTAAAAGTTCTCATTTTGTGTGGTTTGTCTTTCAAAAATTAATGCTCACCTTTTCTCAGGAGAAATTTGACACTCCAGATGGCTCTGTCATAACTTTTCATGCCTGAATCCTTGGAATTAAGTGGTTGTAGAGTATACATACCATTGAGGGCAGTAGGCATCTTTCAGATGAAGCCCTAAGGATTATTTATTTTTTATATGACTAGTCTAACATTACTCCTGAAAGTCACCAAAAATGAGCTTTAGCTCGTGCAGGGAATAACCAATTAATTCATGGCAAATCCACCTGTGCAATTGTATCAGAGAGGATCATCAACAAGCTCTGCCATGCCTCTCATCATTTGAGCCAAATCCTTGTCCAGATGCCAAGCCTCAGTTTGTTTCATCAGTCAAGTGATAGCCTGCATCTGCTACATCATGCTCCACCTTGCAAAACTTTCCACTCTTGCGGAGTGATGGCTAGGGGTAAGCTGATGGATCAACACACTCGTGGATTCTTTGTCCATAACCTTGATCCTTCTCTAGCCTGACTTCGAAATAACTTTAATGGTACTGTAGGTGAAGCATGCCTGGAGCACAGTACCACATTAGTCCTAACATCTTGACCCCAATTCCATTCAGCTGAACCACACCATTATGTTCAAAGCTGCCCACACCATGAGGTGCAAAACCAGAACATTAGTTTTCCCCATTTGCAGGGAAATGTGGCAGCTGCCATCTTAACTGGTACACCAGGAACCAAACTGGAGTTTTCCAGAGCTGAACAAGTTCTACATCATCAACTGCATCGTCGGAATCTATAGCCGGGGACTGTAACTGTAGTAAAGAGATCTTCAAGGGGTTCACTGGGTTACTCAGAGTATTATGCTTACAGTATAAGACCCAGTCCTACATTTTGCTAGGTGTAGGCACACAATTGGGACCATGTAGACCCCAGTGAACTTTGTAGGAGCCTGTGCAGATACACACATACAGGTGCACACACATATTATACACACAGAAAAATTCAGAATTGGGACTTAATTTAAGACAAGATGCAACAAATTAGTGTAACAGACAGTCACGGGGAAGAGGAGGAGGAAGGATCTGGGTAAAAGCAATACTGTAATGCAGCTACATAAGCTTACAATGTGCTCAGCTAGCATCATTCTGAACCATATGCACGTTTTTATTCGTATATAAAATTTTCTATCAAACTACCACAAATTGCAGTCCCTTAATTGCCAGCCTGGTAAAACATGAGCCTTGGCTCACTATGCATTCTGACTTATACCCTCATTGGAAGCCCTTGTTAAATCTACTAGCTACAAGTTTAGACTCCTATCATGCAAGCTCTGGTATGGGAGCAGAGGGGTTTGTCTGTGCTGAACAGACTAGGGGATCAAGACTTTAGTCTCTTCCTTGGTTAACATATCAACCGCAAACTGATCCTGATCTTTTTTTCAGTGTATTCATCATTCATATGCACCAAATAAAGTAGTTTCAGTCAATAACTTTTGGCCAGTGGTTGTTCCATGAACTCTGCTTTGATTGGTTACTAATTGCACTGTGTGATTGATCAACTGCTACATATGACTTTTCCTGCTCTCTCTCAGGAAAACGGAAACATGTTAAAGAGGAAGCTAATGAATCATGAATAATGCACTTCTGGTGTGATCTTTGGGATGAATAATCACTCATGCTAAAATTTGTGAAATTTCCAAGATTCACAAGATGTTGAGGATTCACAAATATTTTTGTGAGGCTGTCCAGACACTTATGAAGAAAAACTACTGTCACCCTGTGAATCCTAGTGAACCACGTGTGATTTATTCACCACATGGGGATTTTTCTTTTGATATTTGAACAGGTCTAATTGTAAACAATGTGATGGTTTGTTTCTCTTTAAGAGTGTGATGTGAATTCTGCTTTCATAGCTCTACAACCTTCATTACCAGTGCACACTGCTCTGAGATTTTTGGCACATACAAAGGTTTTTATGTCTCAGAAATTAAAATCTTTGAACTAATAAAAGGTGTCTAGAAAATTTAAACACTTTTAGAGAATTACTACAGACCTCTCTGTTAAACCACAATGGAATTAGAATTACATTTTATTTCCTATGAACTCATCCTCTGGTAAAACTCCACTTCTGAAATGTTGCCCTTGAACATATCTTTTAGTATCTCTGAATTCAAATCTAGTCGCATTTAAAAAAATCTCATTCTGGATTTCCATTAAAAACTAGACTGAGAAAAAGATGAATTTGGGGGTTTATTCTGCTACCTTTTTAAACGGGAAACAGGGGTAGAAGGTATTTGTATGTATAACTCCCAGTCAGGGTCTGATCCAATTATCACTGAAGTCAATGGAAGTGTTTCCATTGATTTCCATGGATGTCAGATTGGGCTTTAAATGTTCTAGTATCATATTTTCTCCCCACCCCATATAATATTTCATCCTGCTCCAAAATTTCTGACACCTTTGGAAAATATTCTCTAGAGATGACTTCTGCTTTCAGTATAAAACTATTTTAGGCTAGTTTAAAACTTTTTTTGGTCCTTAGGATGTAACACATCAATAGTCAGAGATAAGAACTGGCATCTGGCCAGCATGCACCACAGACAGCACAGATTAGATGCAGATCAATCTGCAAGAAATGTCTCCTTGTCCTAATATGTAGTCAGTGCCCTCCCCATTTGGAAAAAAAAAAGCCTATATCAACACCTAGACCCACATGTTTTACTTTGGGCTTAACAAGAGAGTGATGCTTCTAACAGACTATTTTAATTCCTGTATCCCTCCATTCTTTTCTCCTTTATGGTATGTCTGGTCTAAGAATATGACATTAGCTTGTGAAGCAACATTGCAAGCTTTCTTAAAACAGTATCCTTCAAACGTTGGCCATCAGTATGTGGCAGTTCAATCAATATGAGATTGCATCAAAAAACTATTCCTGCCTCCTGCAGGAGCAGGAGGTCAGTGGGAATGTCTGCTCTGAATGGCTAACTAAAAACTCACCATTTATCTCATTATGTGCAGCAACACAGTGAGTATGATTTTATATCTTGACCTGACTGTTGGAGCGATGATCAGAGTTTATAACTTCTAATTGCACAGATTCAATAGCATTCCCCCCACCGCTTTGTGTTTTCTTTAGTGTTTCTTTTTATCAAAGACAATATAACATTGTGTTTTTTTAAAGATAGTTTTCCATCTCCACGTGATCACTGTTAGCTTGTACCCATATTGGTCCAGACAGGATTTAGCCAATGTAACAACGACCTGATCCAGCTCCCACCACAATCGATAAAAGAACTCCCATTGATTTCAGTGAGAGTTGGAATAAGCCCCAAATGCACTAGGGAAGAGATTTTCAAAGGGTAGTTGGCACCCAGATCATAACTCCCTTTTGTTCCTTTGTAAATCTCTCCCTAAACTATCTTTCCTGTGGGGGTTAAAAATGCAGAGCTGGGAAATGTAGAAGAGCTGCTCTGTCCCTAGACACATGGACCAATGCTGTTTTTATTGTGTCTCCATCCTGAACTGACGTTGTTCTGAAAGCAGTTGGGGAATTCTTACTGCCCCATTTAAACTAATTGGAGCCAAAACTCCTGTCATGGATTCTGCTGAAAAGAAGGGCCAGAAATAAAGGGAAAATAATATTCAAGAGAGAGATTTTAAAAACAAAACATAAAAACATTCAGTTCTGAAGAAATAGGAACCAGTTTGCATGCTATCTTTCCAGAATAGACCCTATTCACATGGACAACACTCTGCCCACCATGGAATATGGCACACCTTTTTAAGTACAGGAGCTGAGCTATACCAGTGCTTTTTTGCCTGCTGGTTAGAGGCCTGAGGAATGGAAGGTCACACCCATCCTATACCGTATAAGACTACATTATGATGATACTGTCTGTAATTATGTAGACTCTTTTGCCCTGCCAGATTTTAGTTATATGGGGAAATATGTCATCAAGGATCTCAAATGTGAACAACAACAACTGTTTGAAGAAAATGAGCTGCCACGGCCGTTAATCTCTAAGCACTCGGTGAAACCACGAGGATAGAGGTAACCTTTCTGCCACGTGGAGTCGGCAACAAGGACCAGGTTCAATATCAAGGGGTTTCTCTTAACTATGCAAAACAGAATTGGCTCAAGCCCCCACCCAGTAACCTGGGGAAACTTAACATCACCTCTAGATGCCTCTAAGAAGCAATACTTCCCCACTCACAAGCACTGAGTTTGTACAACTTGTAATAAAAAGGGAAAGGAAACTGGCATTAATTTTGGAAAATACCACAACCAGGAGCAATCACCCACCCCAGAGTGTACTGGGAAGTGTCCTTTGCCTCAGTTTCTCCCCTTGCGATGTGAAAGTCCAACAAAAGTTCCCTTAACCTGCCATTGCCCTCTCTCTCCACTGCACCCAACTCACGGTTGTAGTCCTTGGTCAGCAAAGGCCCAGAGTTCACAGGAGTTCACCTGCCACCAAGGATGGCCGGGGGGGAAGAAGACATTGAGCACTGCTGCAACCTCTGCAATTGACTCACAGTTGCCATCCTTGACTCTGGCACTACTGGCCACTGCCATTCACTCTGCTGCTGCCATTCACTGTGCTGTCACACTGAGGTTCCACCACTTAACCCGGCTCTCAGTGATTGCAGCAGGCAGTGGGGAACCTCACTGCAGGCTGGGCACAGTCTCTTTCACTGGGACACTGTCCCATACCAAGTCTAACACTCAGCAGCTAAACCTGTTTATCAGTAATTTCAGATTTAGTGATTACTTAACAAAACAAAGACCCTCAATTGAGTCTAAGCAGCTCTGTTTGTGGAGAGAGAGAGAAGGTCAAATAGTGGTTAAGGGCTAGTCTTGTCCTAAGACTCTTTAGGCAGCAGCTACATCAACAGGTACAAACACCTATCAACATCCATTTTCTTCTTCAGTTATTTACCACCTCTCCCCTGATTAGTGAGTAAGGTTAGCTTGAGGGTAACCCCATCACTGAGGATGGACTAAATCCAGTTCTGCTGCCTTTTACAATCAGGATAAGAACATTCCATTGCCCCTGCATTCTAGTACTAGAGTGATTGTAATCCAGCACCAGCCAAAACTGATCATTTTGGAAGAGTAGTTCCTTCTATTCACACACCTAGGCAAAGGAGGTGTGTTTATGTAAATATAGTCAGCTTCTGAAGTCTTTTTCCCAGCTCACCACTAGATGTGAGAGGAGAGCTCACTCAGACCCTGACCATTATGTTTACATAGGCAAATTTCTCTAAGACTGAAATAATCATTCTAAAGCTATACAATGCTTTTGAAATCATTTATTAATCCTCTCTGAGAAATGAATCAGGGTGGATAACTTGCAACCAAGAATTTTAACTGTTGGCCAAGGAGCTCTCTTGACTGTCAATATTAATTTTTAATAAATCTTAGAAAACTGGAAAAGTTCCAATGGATTTAAAAGAAGCCACAGTTCTGCCAATATTTACAAAGGGTAAACAAGATGACTCATTAATTATAGAGAGTATAACTGGACCTTGATGCCAGGCAAAATAATGGAATGGCTGATACAAAACTCAGTCAATAAAGAATTAAAGAATGAAAATGACATTAATGACAATCAGCATGATTTCCTGGATAATAGACCAGACAAATGAATTTGATATCATTCATATATTAGAAGCTTAAGAGCTTTACTTTTTAGAGGCCTTGATTTGTTTTTTTCCTGCTTTGTCTTCTTTGAGTACGGAGAATCTGAATAATTTTAGAAAATAAATCACATCAGGAAATGTGGGATAAAATGGAAACTAAAGAATGATATTAGGGATTGTCTATGTGGTCAGTGCATGGCAAGCAAGTTACTCACCTGCCAAGAACTAACTCGCCATATGGACCCTACTACTGGGCACTAAAAATTTGAAACAGCAGTAGATCAAAGTGCACTATGGAACTTTTACTGTGCCATAGATTAGTCTACATGGAGAATCAATGCACAGCAGGTTAGAGGGCTGTAGATTCACACACCTGCTTTCCATGTACTGACTCTCCATACAGACCTACCCTTAGTTTCCATTAAGGTATTGAAATAGTAAAGAAATCTGTGATGTGTTGGAGTTCATCTAGGCCAGTAAGAGGTTTGACTACAGTCTCCCTTGTAACCTTGGGTGTCTTATGACTGTGCAGCTATGGTCCAGGGCTTTGATCCCCAAACCCTACCAGCAATCCAGAAGCCTCAACCTGGCTTTGCCAAACCTGGTTACTCATTTCAGAGTGACCTTAGTACCCTTCCAGACCAGAATTCACCCCAGAAGCATCCTATTGCATGGACCAGTCCCTCTCACCAGACCCTCACTGAGATAAAGTTAGGTTCGCTGCCTTTTCGGAGACAGTAAAACACTCCAACCCATTAACTTGCTAGAAGCACATGCTTTACTGAATTTACACAACACTGACTATTTGTAATGAAAGCAAAAGAAGTTGGTGAACAAAAAAGCACGGATTAAGTGATACCAAGTAAAAGAGATAAAGGTAGAGATGGTTACAGGCAAATAAAAGTGAAAACATTCATCTAAATGTCTAAAACTTAATCTAGCAAAATACAATTATTGTTCAAGAGGGCTTCTCCCATCCATGGTCTCCTTTCCAGCTTTTTACTAGCCAGGCTGGTCAGGACCCATCACAGAGAACAAATCACTTGATTCTTTGGTCTCCTAAGGTGAAGGATAAAGATGGAGTCTCTCTCTGTTCCTTATATTCCTAAAGGGGATGGCTTTCTCTTACAAATCAGGAAGGCATCCTGAGGATTCAGTCTCCTGTGTCTCTCTGGGGTACATGTTAATGCTCTGTCTCTCAAGTTGAGGATCAGGATAACCTCTGCCAGTTTAGTTCGATGGCTTTGTTTACTGCTAATATATAAATTCAGGTAAACCCACATTCCTTTGTCTCTGGTGAAAATCTGTTTATGACCTTAACATAGTCTGGGCTGTCTTATCTTAAATGTGTTTTAGTAACAGCCTACAGAGGGAATTCATAATTATACATATAACATTAACACGTACATTTTATAACGGTATTAATAACCAATGTGTTATTGGTTCTCATATGATATCCCACAAGGCATATTTTGTAAAAATAATATTGTAGAAATTTATATGGTGTGACTAAAGGCAGGGCCTAGGGTCATAGGGACAATGTGGCAAAACAGACAGAATTGATCAAATAGATTTTCTTCTGCAGCTTTCACCTGAGATATTAATTTGTGCTATTAGTATAGGTATGCATGTAATGTGGCCACATGGGATATACTCAAGCTATATGCTTTTTCACTTTTGACAAATATATTCGTGGCCATTCTTGAAACCAGCATAAGCAAATATACCTTTCAGCATCATTGGCTCAGGCTTTTTATCACGCTCCACAAAACAGGGCCAGATTCACATTTTACTTTCAATAATGTAACTTTAGAGTAATTCCATTCAAAGTTGGCCATACCTCTTCAGTGTTCGTTATATAATTTCTGTACACTGTCTTTTTGTTCAGTGTTTGTACACCACCTAGCACAATGGGGTACTGGTCTATGACTAGGGCTCCTGGGCATTACTGCAATAAAATGCATTATTATTTGTAATAAATAATGAATGGATCATATTCTGGCCTCATTGAAGTCAACGAGTGTTTTGCCATTGACTTCAGTAGACCCAGGATTTCACCCAATATATTTTAATCAGTTTTGATAGCAGAGTGAACTTGTTTTTTTTATTTCCTTTGCTGATGTGACAAAAAAAAACCCAAGTGACATAATAATCACTGTATTTGTCTTGGCTACACAAGTAACGAGTATCTCTCATGCCCTTTGGGATGAGTCATCTACAGCTGGGAGTTCCATTTGCTTCCACATTTTATCTATGATATTCTTTTCTACTGAAAATGAGATGCCACATATCCAGATGCTGGCCTGTTAGAAGTGTTTTAGAAAAGACTCCCAAGAGATAACATTTTGCAGGTGGGAGAGTTTTCCCGGTAGATCCGCTTTTGGTATTTTATTTATTTATAACGCCAAGATGACCAATGCTTCTTGTTTCAAATCTAAGTCAGAGACTCCTCTCTTTGCACATTAAGTTGGTTCATTATTATAATCTATTATTAATTATTATTTTTATTACAGTAATGTGTTGGGGCCATAGGGGCCAGATTCTCAAAGAACTAAACATACACAGTGAGTAGCAGTCCCCAAATCCCAATGCATTGTTTTAATCATGAGACTCTACTTCTTCCTGATAGAAGTGTTTCAGGGATACTTGCTGATCTTCTAATATGCAGGATACATTAATAAATAATATTTACTATAATTTGGCAATTGTCCCTCTTCTGCACTGAAAGCCAATCTTTGCTCAAGCTATAGCACCTGAATACATTCACAACAGTGTGGCTGAAGCCCTAAGAAAATAACAGGATACATCTCAGCTGCCCTGGAACAGCTGACTCAGCTCAGGTTTTGAGGGCTCGGGCTGCGAAGCTATAAAATTTCAGTATGGACGGTTGGTCTCGGACTGGAGCCTGGCCTCTAAGACCCCACACGGGGGACGGTCTCAGAGTTCAGGCTTCAACCCAAGTTCAAATGTCTACAAAGTAATTTTGTAGTCCTGCAGCCCAACTCCCATGAGCCCAAGTCAGGTGACCGGGCTCTGAGACTCAGTGCTGCAGGTTGACTATTGCAGTATAGACATACCCTTAGGGGCTAGATGGTGCCTTTAGGCACAACCCTGAGGGTGGTGTGTAATTTGTTCTACCCCAGGAATGGTTCTGGAAGGACTGCACTACACAATTCTGAGTCACAATTCACTCTTCACTTTCTGCTTACTCGGGGGAGGGGGTGGCAGGAGGGATGTAATTTGCTGCTAGCTTATGCTAGAAACAAATTACAACACACTCCACTTCAGGTCAGCTGTGCTAGCTGGTGCATTGGAACAACAGAGATTCCATTCATTCCCCCTTTCCCGAGCACTGAAATAAGGGGGAACAGGCGAAAGCACAACTCCCTCTCCTCTGTTAAAAGAGAAGCCACCCTGGCTTCTGTAAATAGCACTCCCTCTCTTGTTTGCTTGGTGTGCCATCAGCTCCCTTTCCTTTTTCAGTCCTACCACTGCCTGTTCAATTGTTACATACTCCTGGACAGCTGGGCCCATGCTCTGGGTTCTACAATAACTTGCTATGCTGCATAAGTGTGTAGTCACCTCCTAGCCAATGAAAAGGTCAGCACTGAGAATCTCAAAGGAAAAAAGAGCTAGTGCCAGTAATTAGGATGATGTCCTACTTTCATGAACCCAAGTATTTTTTTACCTGTGTAAAACATATGTTTCAATAAAACATCATCATTTCACATCAAAAATAAAGCCATGGCTGTGAGAGCTCTGCTGGAGGGGTAGCAGCACTGACCATGAAAAATAGTTTACAAAAGTAGATTTCATACCCTATTAAAAGGAAAGCACTGTGTCTGGAGCATGAATGCAACCAAATATATTAAATTTCAACCTCCATTATTTCTAAATCAGGAGAAAGTTTTTTTATTAGTTTGTTTCTGGGGATTTTTTGTTCTTGCCGCTGTAATATTTCCACGCGCTGGTTTTGAACGTTAAAGCACTTAGCATCAGAGAGAAAGTCAAGTATGGTGCCTATTTTATTGTTGAATAAATGATGGCTGATGCAGTGGAGCAGTGGCATCATGACCTGTCTTTGTGAGTTAACTTTTACAAGGGTTTTCAAAACCAGCCCAGAAATCAGTGACTTACAATAATTGTACTCCAGCCTGCACAAAGGGTCACTGCATCTGCACCTCCACTGCATCAATTATAACTTCTATTTTACCAAAAGTCAGACTAATATTTGCCTGAATCCAAGGCCTAATGAAAGGGGAAAAAAAGAGTTCTACTCCTTTGGCAAAAACAGGGGGTCTGGGACAGAGAAAGGGTCAAACGACAATCAAGGATATGTAGATACATATAGATAATGGTTTCTTCCTACCTTCAAATTATTCAACATATAGATGCCAAGTTAGCCTTTCTGAAAGAATAATAGTGGAAATAACATTCAAGTACTGTCGATGCTGATTAGCAAACATGGAATTTTAATTTCTGGAAATACCACATTCTCCATCCAAAGGACTTTTAGTCCATCAAGGGATGAGCCGGTGTCGAAAGCTGCAGTCCAATTCTCCCCCCAGCTTTGTGGGTGTTTCTAGGGTGGGCAAACATGCTCACTACAATGGGCTAAAAATCATCCTTGCCGTAACACCACTGAATTCAATGGAATTAAACCAGAGCTGCATTTGGCTCACAGACTCTAATCACCTCCATGCTATGCAGTAGCAGTTTTCCAATAAATGTATCTTTCAACACATTCTATAGACTTCAGCTCCGAGCACTTTTTTTCTTTTCCACTTCAAAGGTTTATACAATTATCAGCTTAAGCTTTAATTGGATTTAACTAATTGGTAAACAGGATTTTTATTCATTAGTTTTATACATGTATCAGTTATTCATTTAAGGTTTAATTTGAATTAAATATAAGCAACTGGGTTGCTGGGATTCTTTTTTTTCCCTCTTTCTTTCACCACTCAGTGAAAAAATGTGAGAAATATCAGCAATTTATCAATTCCTATCTTTAAAAGTCTGCTATAGATTATTAAGCAATCAAAGATTTTTTTTTAATATGTATAAGAGCACCCATGGTGCTCGGTATTTGAGCTGATCAGCATGAAATGAAATGCAGGAGCTTGTCAGGTTAATGTTAATTAAGTCTCGCACACATCTGAGAAAAGAAACACATCAACTCAAGAAGTAGTGTTTATATAAAACATTCTGAATACATAAGAAACTAATAACCATATTGATGGCTTTTAACCATAGACTAGCCCTGCAGTTTTATAGAAACTCTTGGGGGAGTCTTTAAAATATGATGCAGCATTAGAAGGAGAATTATGACTACGAATTAGCTGTCATTCAAAAGCCATCAGTTAAATTCCTACAAAAGACTGATTGTCATTAGAGCTGTGGGATACTGACCCCTGAACTGAGATCATGAATTTCCATACAACTCACAGATAATGCAAGGTGACAGATTTCAGAGTAGTAACCGTGTTAGTCTGTATACGCAAAAAGAATAAGACTAATTGTGACTCCTTAGGGACTAATATCAGAGGTTTTCCAGGTTTGGCTTGATTTTATTCATAAGCAATGACAAAAATATAAAGCACCATGAAATCACAGACTGCACATTTTTCTATACTCCAAGATTTGCTAGTTTCTTTTAACAAGGACAAGGAACCGAGCTGTAGACAGACATTCTAATTGACTGGCTGGGCCTTCTTGTAACTCTCATCCACCTTCTGGAGTGGCTTATTGACACATTAGATGCCAGAGCATTAGAACCACACATCCCCACCCATGTATGCTACTTTGGAACTCCAAAAAGCAGCAACATCATCTCAATAAATCTGACTGTTGAGTAAACATGATGAGAAAAGACACTGTTTCCAGAATGCAATCTCAATGCAGAGACAATGCAGAGAATGAGATACAGATCAAAAAATTATTCACAAGAATTATTTATAGGACAACTTTGAATAATGAATACATCTGTGAAAAACACAATCAGTTTCCCAACTATTTGAGAACAAAAAGAATCAAAATTCATTAAACAGATAATTTATCATCAATAATCTAGTTTCTGGACTATGACTGGATAAACATTGAGGGTGGCCTTCCAAAATTTTCACTAGCAGATAGTGCATCCACAATAACAACAAAACTTTTTGATTTATTTCCAAAACTCAGATCTCAGCATCACTAGGAAATACTGTAGCTGTGAGTTAGAGCTTTCTGGTTATCAGCATACAAATGAGAACACAAAATTTGCCATGTTTTTGAGCAGTTTACTAGAAGTGGGTCAAAGATCTTTCTATTTGGTCACCAAAATTTCTGGAATGTTCCTGTTAGTGACAACATATTTTCAGGTGCACATAAAAGATATTAGATCTGATCCTGCTCCAACCAAAATAAATGGAAATTTATGCTGTTGATTTCAGTGGAAGCTGAGTGGGCCCTTGATCAGCTAGCTACTGTGTAAATGAAAAATAAATGAAATAAGTGTTCAAAATTCAGAATTTTAACAGTTTAGCTTTTACTTAAATATTTTGGCTTTATTTTCTTAGTGCCCCAAATCAGTCAACACTGAGTAGTACTTAACTCTGCAAAGTAATCTCACTGTAATCAACATGCATCAAGATGCAATCCCCACCATCTTAAATTGTTAATCGTTAATCTTTCTTTCTTTAAACATTTGCATCACTGACAGACACTCAGGCCTACTAATGTACTTGGTCTACGAATGAACCAGTATGATCACATTACCGACCCCAGCTAAGTAGGACTTTAACATAACTTTAGCAATGTAAAAACCTGTGCCACTGTAATTCAGATGAATATGTTTAACTGATACTAGCAAGAGCAGTTTAGCTAGATATGTTCTTTCACATGGATAAAGAATCCTTTAGTATAAGAGTGGTGTGTGAGGCTCCTGCACATAATCAATTTACTGTAAGGGCAAGAGTGTGGGCAAAGACAGGCATTGATGACCTCAATCCTTCCTGAGTTCCCTTTCTGAGGTTCATCTGGCTAATTGTTTCTAATCCTAAAGTACACCCAAATTAATTCCTATTGTTTTTTGGTGGGCTTCCTGGTAAAAGACCAATTAATCCTTGTTAAAGTCTTATGAATGTTTCAACTTTTATTCATCAGGCTTTTCACCAGTTAGGTCTCAAATTCTTCTTAGACCCAGCTATGTTCAGATGACTCAGCTTCTGAAGAAAGATTTCAGTTTGCATATGGTATAAATGTGTCTCCCATTTCCCTTGTTTTCACACTCCAGCCTTCTATATAGTACAGCACTGGTGACAATTTCAATTACCGGGATATTTTAGTATTGTCATGACAAGAAGAAAAAAAATATTTGACAGCATGCAATTTTGTCACTTTGAGATTTAACAAATAAAAACACTGAACGCTCATGTAATGCTCTCTTCTTTTGTATCTACACACCCACAGACATATCAGAGCAATGAAATGACTGTCAGCTGTAAAAGGATGTTTAGAATTATGATTAAATACTAAGGGCCACATTCTGATCAGACGTTACATGACTGTCAGTCTTTAGCAATTCGACAGAAGTCAGTGGAGTTACTTGGGATTTAATCCAGTGTGACAGAGCAAAGTCCTGCTGCTGTTATTCAATTGTTGGGAGATTTACTGTATGGGGTATGCCCTAGACACATAACACACTGTGTCATACTTGTTGATGTACTTACAGGCAGAGTAAGAGCTTTTGTGTTTGACATAGCTGAAAACTCCTGGGTGAAAATAGACTGTAGAAAATTCCTAGCTGAGCTCTAATATCAATTTTTCAGGAAGCAAAAATTCTGTGTAAACATTTTCTAAACTATTTGAAATGGAGGAAGTTTAGTACACACTATGACAGCAACAACCCTAAATGAATAACCAGAAAATACATGAAGGATCAGGATGTCTAAGGCTAAGAAAATTCTCACTGATATCTGCAAGGTTTTTAATACCTTTGTTGTATTGTCTAAAAACTAGATGGGAAAAATATTTCTCCAACATTTCATTACAAAATTGTAATGAATTTTGTCAAATAAATTGACCAAATGATTTGACAAGCTCTGTAAACTGGGCAAATAATGGGGCAAATATTCAAAGAATAATGTATTCAGAAATAGAGCAAAATTTACCAACTGTTACTGGAACTGTATTGTTGAGCATCACAAAAAAAGAAAATCAGTCAGAAGTACAAAGAACAGGTAATGACAGGGACTAATTTTGTGAGAGATGCTATTAAAGGCCCCATCTACACTGGAGCTCGTACTGGGTTTAACAATCTTATGTATGGGGAGTTTAAATATTCTTAATTTTTGATTTAATTATTTCTTCCGTCAATGACAAAACAAAACAAAATGTTTTGATCAGCAAGGAAGGGAAATTGAAAGAAAAACATCCTAAAAATACAGCATTGCAACGTGTAAACACAACACACAGGAATAAAGCCGTATTCAGAGACAAACAGGAAATAAGCCTGATGTGATGTCAGGAGAAGAGCACACACATGTCATAACAATGCAAAGAAATAGCACTGTTCTGCTTTCTAACCTACAGTTTGGATGGATGGGTGCATGAAAAGTGGGAAGAGAGAGAAAGAATGTTTCTGGTGAACACTGCTATTTTGGGAACACCAAAAAATCAGAAAAAAAAACCTCTCATAATTTTCTGTATTTTAATTTTATGCAAAATTATCACCCTGCTCCCTTGGCAGTATTCCTGCTCCTTTAAAATCCAAACTCTGTTCTGTAGCTGTTTTATGTTTGTTTTCAAAGACTTGTGGTAAAGTATTGGAGGATTGTGGGGGGTTTTAACAGTAAAAATAAGAAACTACCTTTCTCTTTGGGTTAGAACTGAGATGAAATGAGAAATGGCTGCCACCAAGCAGAAAATTTGCTCACTTTATGTGTGCCAGTTAATTACGACACTTCAGAGGCGCTTCTGAAAGGATAAGGCAAGCTGCATAAATTTAGCTGTAATCCAGGCAGGCAAAACTAATTTGCAGGGGATGGCCTTATCTAGCTGCTGCAGCTTTCTCAGAAAATTAACCTTGGATATTTGGGCCCAATTCAGAAAGTGTTTGATTTTTTTTCCTTCCCTGCTCAGCATAAGAGAATTTCAAATTCAGTACAATGCCTGACTTTTAAGAGGCACTATGAATGCTGTAGGCAGTTCAGAGTTATTATCGACAAGCAAATATATATATTTATATATATACATATATATGATTGTCCTTCATGCCCATTATCCTGCCTTCTTACATGTGCATCAGAGGGTTTATCACAGCATGTATAGGGGGTTTCTTTGGATTAACAGAATATGCAACTCATTTTAATGTACTTAGAAAAATTCATCAAAGTTCATTGCAGAATAAGTCATGCATACTGACTTGTTCATTCCAGTGGAAGTGAAGAAATCCCCATAAAAATAGAAGTTTAATGAAGTGTTGGAGCAAAGTCCTGCCTGTCATTCCAATTACCACTGATTTAGAATCTTCCTTGAAATATCACTATTAATTACTCTTACTCAGGACAATTAAAAGTTTACCTTTGATTTCACCAGCTTTCACCAGTTCACGGGTGAAAGATTTAATTAACAAATATTGCCAAATCCACCTTAGAGCTGCAGGCATAAAAAGCAGCATAATAACTGTTACTGGCTCCTGAGTATTTTACAACCTATATAACTGAAGACTGAATTTTTATTTTATCTAAGAGTGTTAATCAGTTCATAATAAGTTCCTGTATCTGTAGATGACTATAGATTATTAAAGTATTGAATATTAATTTAAATAGAAGTTTGGTCTTGGGTATTTTGACATTGTAGGACTAAGACTAATATAATTTGTGATACTTGCTTTAAATAATTGTATATATATGCCAAAATCAGTGAGAAACTGTGTGTGACTATCTAAGTAAATGTATATTTTAGCCCTTTACTTAAAGCACATTTAATCTTGTGACATTCTGTAGCACATTAATAAACCTGTCTGAAACCTCCTAACACAAGTTCAATTCCCAAGGCTAAATGTTATGGCTAGCCCAAGTTAGGCCTTGTGAAAATGTAACCAGCCTCCATAAGGATCTGTACACAATGCTTATATCATTCATAATACTTATAAATTCTGGAATTTTTATGGCAACATCAAACTTCATAGCTACTCTAAATTGTGCTAGCTTGTAACAAACCTTTGGAGTTGCTGTACTGGCTAGAGATCAATGGAATACAGTATGCTCTGGCCACGCCCCATCCGTCTTTCGCACCAAGCCCTAGCATGCCCCAAGATACTTTACATGCTGGCTTTATGTCAGTATAACTTTATGTCTCATGTCAAATTAAAGACTAGCAGCCTATTTAGTTGATGGTAATTTTGCATGCAGAGTGACTGAAGCATTAGATCTAAATAAAAATACCAACCTTATAATTCTGCAATGAAGGACTAAACTGTTGTTTTTACCAAAGCACCTACAATGTGCTAGGCATTGTCTCTACACATAAGATCTTACCATTTAAGAAGACAAGCCGCATATGACGAGTCAAGGGGAGAAAAGAAAAAGTGTACAGGCAAAGTATAAATAATTTTAAAAATATATTTTTCTAGGGAATATCAAAGAGTCTTGTATAGAAATTCCTATTACATATGGAAGTGAATAATGGAAATAAAAAATAAAATACAAAGAAAATGGTGTTTAATAACTATTCAGAGACAGACAAAAATAAAAGTTGTAACAAAATACCTCAAATTCTTAATAGGGATCTAACCATAGTAGACTCTCTCATTTCAAGGCATTATGGAGGTACCGCTTGCAACTCTATAGTAAAGAACACATGATGAAATGTTCTTAAAATGGGGCATACATTATTGTTTTTCTTTATATGTAGGTAGCCTTTCACTCTGGAATTTCACATAACATTTGTCTATATATCATGTATTATATTTATTGGGCCTAATGTATATGTAAATATACATTAGACTCAAATGAAAATAATAAAGAGCCCAGTTTCAAGATACCATAGAAAAATCTTGTTCTTTAGAGTATTGTTTCTCCATTCTAAGAATGCCTAATAGTTTATCAAAATGGAGGTACTGATTCAGCAAAGCACTTATCCACATATTCACATGCTTAAAATTAAGCCTGTACTTAGGCTCTGTTTAATTAAGGCTGAAGGAAGATGGGGTGAGATCTCACTGTGTAAATTGGCATGCCATAGCTGCATTCAATTTATACTAGCTCAAAATCTGGCTTATTAGGGCATTGGAAAAACTGGGATCTTTGTGGTCATTCTGGATATACCCAATTTTTTTAGAAGAATGTGAACAAGTGTGTGTACCTATGATTAGCTGAGGATAGACTACAATTAGGCATAGTTCACAACAGACAATTTAATAACAATTGAACAGCAATAGAGATTCTTGCAGCTACCAAAAGAAAATGGAAGAGGGAATCATTTTTTCTGGTGGAAGCATAGCTATCAGCCTCCAGTGGAGTTATATAAGTAGTATGGGAAAATCTGAAATGGTAGGAACTTACATTGAAACTATTTCTCTAAAAAATTGTGTAACCATACAGTCCCACAACATATGTTTGAAAGAGCCTATAGCACAAGTGTAGTGCCAGCAATTATCAGAATCAATTTGGCCCCTTCAATATAATCTATGTGAGGTTTGGCAGATTCTGTGCAATAACTGATGTTTGATATTCAAATGATTGGTGCATAGAGATGATTTAGAAGTATATTTCCAAACATTTTCCTAAAATTTGGAATGAGGATCAGCATAAAATTTAATATCTAACTTCCAGTTACCCACATAACTTTTATGGGGAGGATCCTGAATTTTTACAAGTATGGACTAGATCATCTACCTTTATTGTTAGACATTAAATACTATATTTTTGTAATTTGTTTGACATTTCATAATTTAAGTAATATTGGTGAACAAACTACGAGTTTGGAAGTATTTAAAATAATGGGATGTCTAATTATGTTATTAAATTGTCTATTATGAACTATGCCTAATTGCAGTCTGTCCTCAACTAATCATAGGTATACACACTTGTCCACATTCTTCTCAAAAAATTGGGTATATCCAGAATGACCACACAGATCCCAGTTTTTATACAAAAACAATCTCTCAGGGGAAATGATAGATAGGAATGGAAGGTATTTAAAAGTTTTAGCAGCTCTGGGTCATATAATATTTATATGCAAAAATAGGTTAATTATTTTAGAAAGGATAATATTCTTCCATGAAATAAAAGTGCCATATTTAAGAGGGAAATAAAAGGCTCCGATTCAGCTGGTTCACGGCAGTATTGCATACCAGCACCCATCTGAAGCTACTATCTTGTTCTCCAGAATTTCAGTTCCCATCTTTTTTAGAAATATAAATATCCAGCAATTACAGTTATGAAGAAAACTTCAAAAATGTGAATTGAATGTAACCAGTGTGGTGATGAGTCTGCAAAGAGCCTGGAATAAGGCTGAGATGTGTGACCTGCCACATTCATCTCAATATAGTGTTAAGCCTCATGCCCAGTGATGGTGATTTAAATGTCAACATTGTTAATCATTTAATTTCTGATGTAAGAAAGGAGAGGAAGATTCACAGACCTGCACAATTTACTGAATGATGTCTCATTTTGGAGCCAGAAGAGGGTGGAGGTTAGGAGGTACCATCCCTTGTTTTTCTGCCCCGATCAAGAAATCAAACCTCAGGAGTTTAGCAGTGTCTCATGGAATATTCAAACCTCACCAAGGGATAGTCAATTTCAAGGAGCTTAGACGGTACACAACCATATTTTGAACATGTCGACAATCTACTATGATTAGCCTCTGATTTTGGTAATCACATGGGTGAAGGGTTATTTTGAGAGTGGAACTTGGGGGCGTAACATCACATTTTTTCCATAATTTGACCTCTGAATATGAAGATATGTGATTTTTCCAGAGAGATCCAGTGTTGTTGGGGTCATTTTGGCATCAGTCAGCAAATGGATCCAGTTGTGCAGTTAAATTATAGGATCAGTATGGAAACTCCAAACCACTCTTTATTATTTTTTATAAAGCTGATCAACTTTAATTTTATATTTCTGCATATTCCATTAACATTTTAATATATCAATTTTATAAGAAATTTAACTGGAAAAACTTGGAAAAGATAATGTGGAAGAGAAGTTTCCTCTTAGTGGTGTTTATCCGAGAAAAAATATGTTAGGCTAGGTTATTTTGGTAATGTACCACCTTTTTCTAAACTAAACAGCTGCAATGGGGGGATTTAAATTTAAACCATCTGAAGAATCTATGGATAGAGAAAACACCAGAAACTATTAAACAGCTTCAATATATTGAAAAAGGAGACTTTGGGGACATCACAGGCAAAATGTGAGCTGTCACAAGCATATAATGCAACCTGATTACCAATATTACTGACTTCTATACCAGGGGTAGGCAACCTATGGCACAAGTGCCGAAGGCGGCACACAAGCTGATTTTCAGTGGCACTCACACTGCCTAGGTCCTGGCCACCGATCTGGGGGGCTCTGCATTTTAATTTAATTTTAAATGAAGCTTCTTAAACATTTTATTTACTTTACATACAACAATAGTTTAGTTATATATTATAGACTTATAGAAAGAGGCCTTCTAAAATGTATTACTGGCACACAAAACCTTAGAGTGAATAAATGATGACTCAGCACACCACTTCTGAAAGTTGCCGACCCCTGTTCTATACTGATAATACTGCATAGCTGTTGGAGCAAAGTTATGCTTAATGCAATGCATCCAGGAGGAGATGCCAGAAACAGTGTCAGAAACTCAGGATTGGATGAAGGGAAACAAGTCAGGAGTAGACACCTAGTTCAACAGCCTCACGGTGGAATCAATGTGAACATAGGAGTCTGCACAAAGTGAGGGTTTAGCAAGAAGAGAATGAGGCCTAGGAAAGAGATCTGTAGGGATCCTCACTGACAACTAGAAAAGAGAATAGAGAGGCTAAAGGAATACCAGAGTCAGAAGGAGAATCAAGAAAGGACAAAGGTAAGAAAGTCACGAAACAACAATATGATCAGCTGCATGAAAAGCAGCTCAGAAGTCAAGAAGCACAAGGAACCGTCAGACTTGGTCATAAAGGAATTAGAGACAGTTATGAATGTAGTTTCAGTAGAACAGAGAAGACAGAAGAAGGAAGGTAAGGGATCATAAGTGGAGTGACAAGAGATGAACTTAAGGCTAATGTAAATGAATTTAGAAGTGAAAAGGATAATGGAGATGGGTTGGTTGGAAAGACAAGAATCTGGTATTCTATATAAGTACACGTTGATGGGATGTCACTTCGAGATACACAAATGCAGAGAAAAGAAAGAACTTGATTGTGTTGTTCCTAATCTTTTGCTTTTTTTTATTTACAGTTTTTCAATGTCATTAATCTCCCTCTCAGTATTTTCAAGTCACATATGGAATTGTGAGTTGGTGCACTGAAACTGAATCTATGCCTGATGCTTATTACTAATAACTTATGACAGCAAATAGCAGTATCAACATTAATTACTTGTTTCCAGATGTTTAGTATAATGGACCCATGAAAAAAGAGAAATAAAAATAGAATATAGTTTTTCCTTCTCTTTAATCTTCTTACATTCTTCCTTTCTTTTTCCATGTCAAAATGCTCAGACATGCCAATAGTATGTGTATTCCTATTACAATAAAGGAGATGCCAGTACTTCCCAGACAGAATATGAAAATTTAAAGTAGTCCTTAATATTTCACCGAATTGCAGCTACTTTTAATACTTCTGTCCAGAAATCTACAAATCTAGTAATTGGCATTCTAAATAAAATTTCCATTAGCATTATCCTTTCAAAATTAGTTCTGTAACTATCATACTTACAGCAAATCCTTTACACAGATTTTAACATTCACTTTCTTTTAGCATTCAGCCATACTAGTGTGTGGTGAAGGCAGTTTTACTAATGAGATGTCAAAACACCAAGTGGTTACTTTTAATTTAGCCCAAGGTAGAATTCTGTAGTTTAGAGCCAGTGATCCATTGCTAAATTCAATTTCCAAATGTTTAATTAATTTATGTATACAATTTAATGATATTTAATTTGGTATGCACATTCAAGATAGTGTGCTTATCCTTTTTCAAATAAATTCCTGAATAGGTTACTAAAAATGACTGAAGATATATTTTTTTCCTATGGAAACATGAACCAACATTTCTCTTAATTAATTTTGTCATTTCACCCATTATACTGTGTGTTTCCTCTAAGGACCTAAATAAATAGCCAGTAATTTCTAGGGAGAAATGCAGAAGATAAATTTGAAAACACCCTCTTTGGTTTTGACTGCAGGTTATAATCAGACATGATGTGTTCCACAGTGAAGTTATCTGAATTCTGAAAAAACATCAGAAAATAAGCAATATGTTCATTATATTAAGTAGATAAAGCACTCTGGAGGGAAACCTGATTGTGTAGTATGGTTTTACATGAAGAGTTTTGGTTCCAGGCTATGGAACTATAAAGTAAAGCTTCTGTCCTAGATCAACTTTGAATAAAATACTGATCAATGCAAATTCCAGGCCATCCTGTATATTGCAATACAACATAATTTGAACTAATAAAATAATGAGAGAAACAGAAAAGTTTATTTTATTAAAGCAATTAATATCTATTATCATCCCTGACTGTATCCTTAATTATTAGTAGTATTTATTTATTATTTGTGCTATAATAGCGTCTAGTGGCCCAAACTGAGATGTGGATCCCATTGTGCATACATACAATAACAGACAATCTTTGTGCCAGAGAATATACATTCTAAACAGGCAAGGCAAAGGAAGCATAAATATCTTCATTTTACAGATGGAAAACAGAGGCAAAGAGAAATGAAGTGATTGGCCCCATGATCACAGAGGGAGTCTGTGGAAGAGCCAGAAATTGAGTCCAGATCTTGTTCATTGCAATCTGGTGCCCTAACTACAAAATCCATCCTATCCGAAAATCTTGGCAGTTGCTATATACAGTGTAAGTTTACAGTTACCTACATTCATTATTTGTCTGTAAATTCTGAATAAAAAATGATCATAAACTTTTCTTTCTTAATTAAATGGTTTTTCAATTTGATCTGAATAATTTAGAAATTTTAACTGCTACTCGCTAGATTTATAATGCACTTGTGTCTTCAAAGAGTCATATATTTTATTTCTAACCATTGAAGAAACTCCTGGTTAATGAACCATACTTCAGGGAGTCATTAACTGATATAAACAGTAGTGCATGCTCTCTACCATTTAGATATAAGTTTTCCAAATAAGCACCATACATCTTGAAATTTTTACATAAATCACATGTATATTATTTTATGAAAATACCTTAAGATAACTTCAGTTACTCCAGGCATTTAAGAGGGTGGGGCTTTTAATATAAAGATCTCATGGCGCAAAGTTAGTACAATCAACATAAAAATAATTTGATAGCCTTCTACATTATTGAATAAAGGAGGCATAACTCTGAATGTGGAAAACAAAGGCTGGCAATTTCTTTAGAACTCTATTCGCGTATTTATGGCACTTTCTAGGGAAGTGAAAGTCTGTCCAGGAAAGCTTATCTAAGGCCTTAGGCATGCCAACATTTACTTATTCATGCTTCAATTATCAGCACGAACAGGTTTCATTCCATCTCTGTTAGGACCAGTGCTGAATAAAGTTGATGGGAGGGAACAAGGGAAAGGAATGCAGAAGACCTGTATTGTCATTAACAGTAATATAGATATGACTGTAAAAAGTTGGGGATTAGGGGACATGTTGCGTTCATCTCTCAGTGGTTGCAACTATGGGTAGAACTGGTCATCCTGTGAAAATTGCCCATCCCATGAAAATTTTCAAGATTTCTCAACTATTTCCTCTTTCATATTAGGATGAACTTAAGACCTTTCAAAATTTTTCACAAAAAATGAGATAGCGAGACTCACCCATAATAGGCAATATACCAGTTGTTAGAGCACTCACCTGCAATGTATGAGACCCAGGCTGAGGTCTGTGCTCTTAATTTTGGGTGTGCACAATTGATCCACAGTGCGTTATAGGCTTGGGCCTGGTTTGAAAGTGGGAGAATTGTAGAATTCTGCCCCAGGATAGGTAAAGACATGACACCTGAGGGAGTATGCTCAGAGGAAGGGGACAGAGATGCAGCTACCCCTGTAACTGTAACAGAAAGCAAGTAAAAATTTACATGTTCACTTCTCAGAAAAAATGGAAAGAAAACCTAAAAAGGCTTGTCACTGCCTCAGCCTGCCATTTCTGACTTACTAGTGAACATGGTAATTTCATAGTAACTTCTCAATGCCTAGTAATAAAAATAAATCAAAGTGAACTTATACTCTGAACACAAATGTGAATGTTCATCAGAATTCTGCATTAAGCAGTAGTTCCTTTATTAGCTACTGGGTGGAAGCAGATGTTTACACCAAGCACAATAATGGAGACCTATCAGAAGGAAAAATATAAGAGCATATAACAATGTGAGACAACCACTGCTGAGTAAATTATTTCTTTAAATACATCATTCATTTCAGACACATTTTTCTTTCAATTTAACAACAACATTTTGAAAGGGAAGTAAGCTAGAGAACAAGACATCCACAAGCACTACCTGGCACTACCAATTTAATGCTTGCAAGTGCAGCATACCTGGATAAAAACAAAACTGCCCTCCTTGTAATATATATCTTTTTTACATTCTTTACAATATTTCGCATAAGTCAAACTTGAATTTGTTTAGGTAACAAGCAGCTAACTGAATACTTTAGGAATGTTAGTGTTTTATACTATCCAGAAGAAGAGAAGAGTGAGGGGGGATTTGATAGCAGCCTTCAATTACCGGAAGGGAGGTTCCAAAGAGGATGGAGCTTGGTTGTTTTCAGTGGTAGCAGATGACAGAACAAGGAGCAATGGTCTCAAGTTGCAGTGGAGGTGGTCTAGATTGGATATTAGGAAACACTATTTCACTAGGAGGGTGGTGAAGTACTGGAATGGGTTTCCTAGGGAGGTGGTAGAATCTCCATTCTTATAGGTTTTGAAGGCCCAGCTTGACAAAGCCCTGGCTGGGATGATTTAGTTAGTGTTGGTCCTGATTTGAGCAGTGGGTTGGGCTAGATGACATCCTGAGGTCTCTTCCAACTAGGGTGACCAGATAGCAAAGGTGAAAAATCGGGACGGGGGGTAGAAGGTAATTAGCACCTATATAAGCCAAAGCCTCAAATGTCAGGACTGCCCCTAAAATCGGAACATCTGGTCACCCTACTTCCAATCCTAATCTTCTGTGATGAGAATCTGGACCTCAGTTAAAAATCAAAAACTTCAGTCTGGAATGTAAGCTTTGGAAAATAATTTATTAAATGGCAATTCATGTGGTTTAGATTCTGAGAAGTCCTGTTGTTCAACTTACACATTTTACTACGTAAAAAGTAATCATCAAAGATAAGTTTATTTTTAGTTCTGCTGATAAGGAAGGAGTCCATTATTTCTCTCACTCTATAGATGTGATGGAAACTATTTGCAGTGATTCCGATAATACAGACAAAACACTTTAAGTAAATTGCATTGATTTTGAGAGGAAATGATGCTCGCTGTGTTATATTTAATTGAATAAATAGGGAGTAACAAATCTCAGTGACCAATCATACTTCAGGGCCTGATTCACCATTCCAGTTTTAGTCCAATGTTAATTCCACTGATTTTAGTGAAGTTACAGTATCACAAAACAAGAGTAACACAGTAGTGAGTCAAGCCTCCTAGTCATCACCCAAGTCTGTTTTCATAGGCTTGCTGCTAGTCACCAGTTCTTATCAGATAATTGCTGAAGTGTAAACTATTTCCCATGTCTTATTTTAGCAGGTTGCCAATGATATTTAACATGGTCTGAAACGGTCTATTTTGAATTCCACATTCAGAGTCTATAATGCAGCCCATTTTGTATAGTTAATGCTTTGTATTTTGTGTTGCAAATAAGTATTTAATTTCCACTTCAGTTAAAAGGCATTTATTGTACAGTAAGAATCAATTGACTGCTACAAGGACCCTTTTTATGATTTAATCCATTCAACAACAAAAGTCGGTCGCTATCATAATATCCTCAGAATTGCATCAACAATACATGTAAAATTAATATATTATTAGCAATAAAATATGGGTGTCTAATTGACATGGGAAAAGATATATAGAGAAAATTAACTACCAGTTAGCATACTTCCTAAATGTCAATAAGTATTTTAATTAATTGTTCTTTAATTAATTCAAATCAGATTTACTTCTTCAGTTTCATTAAATGACAATTAAATAACTAAGTCTTTCAGATTTATTATGCGAAGAATGTAAGCACAGTTATACATTCACTGTTTGCATCTTGATTCATTGGCCTTGAATTATTATTTATAATGCCATCTCTTAAAATAGCGCATGTATCTCAGCACAGTTGACTTAAAATTCTTTGAAGATTGGTATATAACTATTGTGAAGTGTAGTGAAAAAAACTAAGCAAACTGTCAGACAAGACAAGCACTGCTACTGTTTGTCCAGCCAGAGGTTTAATTTCATGTATCTTTCACTCACATATAGAGCCTGGGCATTGGTGCTACATAGCTGTTGCGGAGGGGCATAAAAATTGAGGCTATGGCTCCTGAAAGTGACTCAAGCTTACCTCTTCCTTTCCCAGCCCTGACTTGCTGGGATCAGCCATCAGGACTGCAACCTGAGATGACAAGTGGATATAGCCTGTGGCTACTGAGGTGGAAAACTTTGAGACAGGGTTAAGCTTGAGTGAAATAATGGTTTATAAAAAGAGCATTATCCGAATGTTATCAAGTTTTATTATATTCATTTCAACATATAAAATATAAGAGGATGCAGGTCTCAGGCTCTAGGTGACCTTGACAAGCAATTAACCACACAGTCCAGCAGAGACACAAAAAACAATAGCAAACTAACAGCTGTTGTCTGTAAAAAAAAGATGCCATTCAAAAAACTGAGACTTTGCCACCTCAGCTCCTACAAAAATCTAGTCCCCCAAAATAAAAATCCACTCTTGTACACACACCCCACGCCTCCTTCCTCAGGCACCTGGCCACATAGAAGGACTTGTAGTGTGCTGTGAAGGTCAACACAGTTAGGACTGGGAAGGGGGAACCAAATTCAATATCAAAGTGTCCTCTCACAGGCAACATCTTGTCTTATATACGAAAGGAGTTCCATTTTGAGAGCTCCCCAATCTCAGCTGCGGGAGTGTTGCACAGGAAGAGAGGCCGATTCTCAGCTAGATAGGTCCCAGTCCATTTGAGGTTTGTATAGATCAAAACCAAACAACTCAACCTCCATTCAGAGGCCAACAGGCAACCAGTGCAGATTCTGGCCCACTGATTTAATGTGCTCATAGTGAGACACACCTCTTAACAAGCAAGCCATCACCCTCTACACCAGTTGAATTTTCAAGTAGATTTAAGATAAAGCCCCATCTAGAGTTCACTGTAGCTTGAAGTCAAAAAGGCCTGGATGATGGTAAAGAGGTCAAAACCTAAAAGAGTTGACTAGATGCGGGGGAGAAAGTGGAAGGGAAGCATCCTACTCCCTGCTGCTATGTGATTGTCTAACACTGTGCTAGTTTAACAAGACATCTGAATTACAAACTTGGCTCTGACCCTGCACCATTAAATTCAGTAGGAGCTTTACCATTGTCTTCAATGAGATAAAGATCAAGCCCTTGACTCTCAGTCAGCTGACGTGCGGTCTCACTCAGAGGCCAGTATAATCCTTGCCTTATCATCTAGCTGCTTATCCAATCTACCCAGGTCATTTCACTCTACTCTAGATTAAACTGGATTTCTGTACTTCAGGCCTCACTAACTTTTTGTAAATGGGATTTGCCCCACTCACTGTTCACCAACCATCATGTACTGATGACTGTTAATATGCATTAAAGTTCTCAAGAAGTGAATTAAAGCTTGCAGTAAGAACTAAGGAAAAAGTTCTGTTAAAGCTGCAGGTGGTTAAATTGTCTAATTCATCTAGGCTTTATTTAATAGAATCCTTTAAATACAGCTTTTGTTATTTCCTAGGGTTTCTTAAAAGGTGTTTTAATAAACACTTTTCTGTTGCCATGAATCTTTTTCATCTGCCCACCATTTCCCCCCTCCAAATGTCCTGTAGATGTTATCAGCATTAACTTATCTTAAAAGTCTTTATTACCTGTAGTTGTTGATTATTTCTAGTTCGTACATCTCTTTTCCATTTAGCATTTTTAATCACTGATTCCACAGAGAATAGCTTTGAGGATTTTTATTTTTTCAATTTTGGGTCGCACCAGGGCTACTTCTGTGAAATTCAATTAGAACCTCATAACAGTTGTCCACAAATTTCATCACTTCAAAAAAAACCCCAGTCAGATCTTGAAAGGAGCACTCAGCAACGCCAGTGAGGGTTTATTAGCACTTTGTCAGAAACGTGTATTTGTTTTAGGTAGATCAATCAAAACTACTGCAAATGACAAGTCCTTGAGTTCTGAATGGTGTGGGCCAAACATTCAGATTGTGTAGGGAAAAGGCAAGCACTCTATCTTTGTTTAAAAGACTAGAGAATGAGCCAGCTCTTAACTGCAAAATCATTTATGGAGAAAATTTACTTTTTCTTTCAAGTTTAGGTAAAGAGGGGACCCTCAGTTCCACCACTCTTCATTTTGTCGCCTTGTTCTGCACCATCAGAGCAGTCATTAAGGCCTTGCAATATGACTACTTTTCATTTATCAAGCATTTGCTTCCCAGTGTTGCAAAAACTGCTTATTTCCTTTGGAGTTCAGTCCAATACACCTCAAAGGACAGGCATAACTCAGACTTCTGGAAAAACAAGATTTATTGCAAGCAATAAGGAGTCAGAAGGGGTTATCACCCAAACAACTGGCCCACCTCAATACATGTGTGAGGATATTTTATACCCCTGTGTTGACAAGGGAGGGGGACTTTCAATCCACTTACACAGGTGGGAACACTTAATGGCTATTACATCCATTGTTGGTCTTAATCTATTTCATTTACATGTCTGGTAAACAGGAGGTTCAAAACACTTAGGGGTACTCAGACACTATGACGCCTGCACATCTGTGACAGGGTGAATGCAAGTTTAAAATGCATGTTAAACTAGGGATCAATAGTACATATACAGGGAGTGAGATTATAAGTCTAAGGTTATTTTAAAATCATACTACAACATTCTAAGTTACATTTTCCTAACAATCATTTTCTTAACACCAGTGATGGTTTTCCTGCTTGAAGAAACCACCATCTGTTTCCACAAGACCCCATGGTGTAAACTACACTGATGTGATATAGCATTAAATTGCAGCAATGTATGCCCATGTTACATTGGCGCAGCAGGGCAAAATTGCATTTGTGAGGGCTAAAAGAAGGATGTTGCACTAATCATGATGCATTAGTAGTGGTATCATTAGTTATATTGGTTCAAATGTCTCTAATGCAGGTAAGGCCTCAAGCACAAAAATGTGGAAATGTGCGGTTTTTAGAATATCATCACTCGTTTCCTAAATCTGGAGGCCAGAAGAGACTATTATGGTAATCTGGTCTGGCCTCCCACATAACACAGGCCATAGAACTTCACCCAGTAATTCCTGCACCAAGCCCATAATTGTTAATAATCTGTCATGTCTTTTTGACTCCCAATCCCATGCCTCTTTTCACCCTATTGAAACAGAAGGAAAAAAATCTCATTATATCCCCTGTGACAAAGTTCTGAGTCTGTATTTGTGGGTCCTGCGCTTCCTGGCAGATTTAGGGGCCTCAGAAACTCATCCAGGCCCCAGAGTGACCACCCTTTCTCAGTAAGTAATTAGGGGAGACAAACGGGGGAGCCCGGGCCCGCCCTCTACTCTGGACTCCAGCCCAGGGACCCTAATAGTATCAGCTAAGATGGCTGACCTTTTAGGCACAAAACACAATACAATTCCCTGGGCTACTTCCCCACAGCAGTCTCCGCTTCTTCAAACTCCACTTCGCCCTTACCTCAGGACCTCCTTCCTTCTGTACGATATGTTGTCCAACACTCAGTCTCACCAACAGCATAACTTCCTCCCACAGCTCCTGACACCCACAGCCCACCTGACTAACTGGGAGGTTTTTATCTGGTTTCAGCCAGTCCCTGACTGGCTTCAGGTGTCCCAATCAGGCTAGCTGTTTCTACTCCTTTCTAGAAGGTTCTTAATTGGCCCCAGGTGTCTTGATTGGCCTGGAATGGCCTTTGTTTGGCTATCCAGGGAACAAGGACCTACACATCCTGAGGCTGATATACCTGCCTTCCAGCATTCTCCTATACCCTTCTGGTCTGACTCCGTCACACCCCCTTGTCTGTTATGTTTAATTAGAAAAAATGAAGCCAGAATACATAAAAGTAGAGGCTGAGTCAGTCAGGAGACGTGTTGCAGGCCAAAGTGAACCTTAGCTCCTGCAGTCCTTATCATGCATGACACTGCATGTTGTGTATTATTATTACTATAGTACTGTTATGCTAGGCACCATGCAAACACAGAAGAAAAAGACTGTCCCTCTCCCCAAGACCTTACAATCCAAGAATAAGACAAGAAACAACATGATACAGACAGACAGACGGAGGAGCAGAAGGAAATAGTGAGATAATAATTGGTCAGTATAATAGGCAGTCATCTGAGGATGGGCAGCAGGTATCAAAGGCAGGGGAAGGCTGAGCCTCCCCAAACAGCTTTGCGTGGCCCTGCCTATGCCCCCACCCACAGGCTCTTTCCTGCTTCCCAGTGCTATGCTGCGGGGGCTCTTCCCCCCAGGGCTGGGACCCCAGGCTGGGGCTAATGGGGGCTGGCCTGAGCTCCGGAGCTGCGGGGGGTCCCGTGCCGCGTACCCATCCAGTGCTCTTGAGCTGGAGGAGGGAGGCCATGCCACCCACCTGGCACGCTGTGGAGGAGGGGGTTGCACACTTACTGCTCAGCGTTCCAGGATGTGCCATCCACTCACCCGCTGGACGCTCCAGAACTGGGTGAGGGAATGTGTAAACCCGCACCATCTGCCCAGCATTTCAGGGCTGAGGGAGAGGGGCTGTGCTCCTTGCCTGGCACACTGTGAGGGGACCTCGGGTGTCCAGCGTCTGGGTTGGGGACTGGCGGCCACCTGGGGGTCTTCTGGGCTTCAATGGGAAGGGTTGGGCCTCAGGTGAAGGTGCGGGCTGGGCCAGGGGCTCAACCACCATCCATGGGGCTGAGTACATAAGTGACCTAACCTTTCTCAAGTTTTTTACAATCATCACAGCAAAAGAGAGTTTTAAGGAGGAATTTGAAGATGGACAAGGAGTTAGTTTTGTGGGTGTTTTCAGGGAGTTCTCTCAAATGCATGGCGGTACCATGGGAGAAAATATAAATGTGTTTGTTTTTTAAAAAAATAAACAAATTGACTATAGAGGCTGACATCATTGGCAAATCAGATGTGGGAGGTGACATCTCAGGAGTGAACAGGACATCATAGATAGGATGAGGATAAGCCGTGAAGAGTCTTGAAAGTGAAGACAAGTAGCTTATGTTTGAGATGAGAGAAGAGGAAGCCAATGGTGGGATGCAAAGATAGGGCTGAGATGGTCAAAGTGACAGGCTAGGAAAATCATCTTTGCAGCAGCATTCTGAATGTATCTGAACAGGGTAAAATTGCATTTGTGAGTCCCAGAGAGAAAGATGTTGCACTAGTCATGATGCAATATGGGTAGAGCCTGGATGAGAGTTTGAGTTGTGCGGATGAATAGGAAAGGCCATATCTTAGACATGTTATGTAGAAAGAATCACAAGACTTAGCACCTGATATCTTATTATTTATTTGTGGTAATACCCACTTTGTTCTAGGTACTTTCCGATCACTTAAGAAGGATAGTCCCTGCTCCATGGAGCTCATACGATGTTTCCTAAGGATTTTTAGTTTGGAGAACATCAAGACAGTGCTGTTAGACTGAAAGACTAAAACATGAATGGTCATAAACTTGTGCAAAATCAACCATTTTAACAACTGACCTCCTCCACTAGCAATTATATAAACAAGACACCCCTAAGTATTATAATTTGTCATTATAATATTACTTAGCAGTTAGATACCACCTCTTGTCTTGAGAATTCAAAGTGTTTTACATAGGTGGATAGGTATAATTTTCCCCATTTTGCATGGGGGCTCATAGTCTTAGAGCTATGGAACTCTCTGCTCCTGTTATGAGAGAAACTGACTTGACATAATCTCAGACATTTTGTGCTCACGGACACCACTAACTGGAAGCAAGAACACTACATAATTTGAAATAACTTGAGCTTTGCATAAGCATACAAAATAGCTGCAGCTGCAGTTTTACAGATAAGAATGGAGAGTAAAATTGGAAGAATCATGAGAATAAGCAGAAGTGTGGATAGCTGGTCTTGGCTCTGAGTGTTCCCAATCCTGAGTTTTTGCTGATGTTATGACATGCTTGCTGATGCTAGAAAAATAGGTAGTTTGCAAGGGGTTATGATGAGTTATTTGCTTTGTTTTGAGCAACCTATGAAAAGATCAGTTAGCATGTGTAATTTGGAGAAGTTTGGAAAGGTTTTTCTATGAGCTAGGAGGATGACATCCAATTCCCCAGCGTCTAGCAGGAAGGCTGGCCATCAAAAACCTGCTTTTGACCACTTGACACTATCTTGTATAGACTTTGAGTAACTATGTCTGGGTTGCTCTAGACTATTGCTATTTTATATGTGTGCTTTAGACTCAAAAGGATCTTCGAGTGAAAGCACTCTTGTTTTACCAATCATTTATCAGATGGAAGAGGTGTGTCCCTATTGATTTATTCCTGAAACCACCTGGAGAGGGGAAAATATAAGTTACCATAGTTTTGGATTCAGATAACCCTGGGTAACACTCCCTCTGTAGGGGAAAAGGGGGAATGTCTGCTCTGGTCATCCTTATTAACATGAATTATACTGCTACTTACCCATAGTTCCACATTGTGTGTTTTGTTCCTTTAGTTGGAATTTGTCAATGTTCTCATTTTATAAATGATAGTAGATTGTTAAAGTGATTGAATTTATGAAAGGGTAGTAAGTGACTCACTCTGGTTTGGGAATGAATTCAAACTCAAGAAAGAGAAGGTAAAGAACTCCCTTCTAAAAGCCAGGAGCAATATCCAAGAGATTGAAGAGCCTGTCTGAGAGATTCTCAACTCTCAGTGGAGTGACTCTGGTACAGGCAGCAGGTACTCAAAGATGGCTTTGTAGCAGGGCTTTACTGGAGCAGCAGCAAAATGCATACTACACAACAAGGCAAACTGGTCATAGAATCACAGAATATCAGCATTGAAAGTGATCTCAGGAGGTCATCTAGTCCAACCCCCTGCTCAAAGCAGGTCCAATCCCCAACTGCCAGACCTGACCTTAAAAACCTCTAAGGAAGCAGATTCCATCACCTTCCTAGGAGCTCCAGCCTCCTAATCATTTTTGTTGCCCGTTGCTGGACTCTTTCCAATTTTTTCACATCCTTCTGGTAGTGTGGGCCCCAAAACTGGGCACAGTACTCCAGATGAGACCTCACCAATGCCAAATAGAGGGGAATGATCACGTCCCTTGATCTGCTGGCAATGCTCTTACTTATACAGCCCAAAACGCTGTTAGCCTTCTTGGTAACAAGGGCATAAGCATAACCAGCTTCTCGTCCACTGTAACCCCTAGGTCCTTTTCTGTAGAACTGCTACTTAGCCAGTAGGTCCCTACAGTGTAGCAGGGCATGGGATTCTTCTGTCCTAAGTGCAGGACTCTGCACTTGTCCTTATTGAACCTCGTCAGATTTCTTTTGGCCAAATCCTCTAATTTGTCTAGGTTCCTCTGTGTCCTATCCCTACCCTCCAGCATATCTCTCTCTCCCCTGAGCTTAGTGTCATCTGCAAACTTGCTGAGGGTGCAATCCATGCCATCCTCCAGATCACTGATATTGAACAAAACCAGCCCCAGGACCGACCCTTGCAGTACTCTGTTTGATACCAGCTGCCAACTAGACATGGAGCCATTGATCGTTATCCACTGAGCCCGATGATCTAGCCAGCTTTCTCTCCACCTTATAGCCCATTCATCCAGCCCATACTTCTTTAACTTGCTGGCAAGAATACTGTGGGAGACCATATCAAAAGCTTTGCTAAAGTTAAGGAAAAAAGTCCAGCACTGGTGACACAGAGCTTCTTCCCAGCACATACCTGAAAGGTTCTGAGCACTCTCACATCACAGTGTCCTTCCTTCAGCATTAAATTTCAATTACTATTGCATATATTTTGTATTTTTTTCTTATATATGCTTGTGTGCATTTTTGTCACTGCTAACTTTAAATTTATATTAAATTTGTATATACGACAGCATATATAATTTGGATTGGTTAATTGTTCCTATAGTTATTCCTTTCCTTGTCACCTTAATGTCACTATGCACATCACACCTTCATTGCTAACCGGAAGATAACTTAATGCCTAGTCTTGCTCATTACAACAATACTTCTTATGTGTCAAGTTTCTCAGTGTCTTCATTTTAAGGCTAATTGAGATCTCAAGTGACTCTGCAAGCAAATTAGAACAATCACAGAAAGTTTACTTGGAAAAGCTGATGTACAATAGTTTCAAGGTTGAATTAATGTAGAAATTAAAGATTTGATGTAGCAGCCTAGCAGTAACTCCACAAACTGACAGCTTTTGTGTCTTCTTTGTTTGTCTTCCCACCTAGTATTTCTTAAGTGACCGACATATTGAAGGCTCCACAGTAGAAGTGGGCCTTGAGGAGGGATTTGAAGATTGACAGGCTAGTGGTCTGACATTTGTCTGGGAGCAGTATTCTGTGCTACCAGGAGCAGAGAGGGAAAATGCTTGGAGCAGAAAAAGGTATAGAGAGTGAATGGGATAAAATGAGAAATCTGAAAACCGTGGCCATTAAAATAATAAAAGACAGAATGTTTGCCTAGCGTTTTCTTGTAGAATTTATATATAATTATTTGTTTAGAATTCTGTCTTCTGAGAGAGCCTGGGCTACCTGCATTCAGATAATCTAAACTATGAAAATCAGAAAACAGAAGATTACTTTGAAATATTTTAACGCCAGTACTGTTTCTTAAGACAAACAAATCTCTCTCTGATTTCATATGAAATCTCTTATCGCTGAGTCTTGAGCTTGGCATTACAAAAAAAAAAAAAAAAGTTTCCTTGTAGAAAAGGCCCAGACCTTACAGTTTACAGAGAAAAACATCATACTTGGCTGGTCTGGGTTACTGAATCAGCAAGTAAAGTTAAACCATTTGCAACCAAAGGCAATGCAGCAAAAATATAGTTAGAGTTTCAAAAGCACATAGAATACATTCATATGTTAGAGACAGAGTTATGCCATAGGATTCAGTGATATAGTAGCTCATAGAATGCCAGGGTCAAAAATTGCCCCCTTCTGCATATGAACATCCATATGGATGTCCCCTGACAACAAAATTGGTGCAGGTGAATTACCCTCACTTAGAAAATGCCCTTCTGTGCTGCTTCGTAACAGCTATTAATTAGAAAATGATGATGTGCATGGAATTTATCTTTCTTTGATGATGATAGTGGACTCCAATGAGCATTCTAAAGTAAACATGAAAAATAAAAGATTTTCTGTACTGTCTCATTGGTAGTATGTGCTATATACTGAACATTATAGGATATCATCATAGAACCTTAGTTCCTGGAATTTCAAGGTCTCGTGAGAACAGTTAGTTGAAATGTTCTCTTCTAGAATTTATAATCTGTGTGTAAAAGTGAAGTGGATAGCTTCTTACCTATCATGTCCCATGTCCAGATTTCTAAGTAAAGATAGGCCAAAGCCTTAAAATGCAGATCCAGATCTGGCTTTTGAAATATGCCAAAGTTGGGGAGTGAGGGCAGGGAGGGAGGTTTTCCTTTGAGTCCATCCTGAGTTCCAGGTGTCTCTTTCAACACCTAATAGAGTCAATAATCGCCTCTCCTCCACGATTGTGGAGGGCCTTTTGGCAGCAGAATCGTTTTGGTCTGAGTTCACATAGTTGGAGGACTGAACAGTGTGGAGGACTATAAGAGTGCACTTCTGCATGGCACAAATCCCTGTTCCTACCCCAGCTCCTTCCATGGCAACATACAGGCAATGAAAGGCAGCAGTGCAGGGATAGGATAAATCCAGAGGGGATTTACTGTTGTATGGATCATTCAACTCTTCACCTTCCAAGCAAGTATCAAGTCCCACTAAGCCCCTCCAGCCATTGTACTAGATTAGCCTCCAGCTCTTCAGAAGCTCTGCAAGCAGGGAGGGAGTATTTGTACCTTCCCACCAACAAAGCTGGGCTCAAAATCTGTCTGTTGTTCTGGTAATGCTGTTGTATCATCAAACGTAACAGGGGATATGTAGAACTCTGAAAATCAGGAAATACCAGACACTGGCTCCCAGTGTTTAAGTTTTAAATCTGTTTATTTGTAATTTCTCACTCTCATCAGATATTCTGCTAAGAATGTGGCCTCACAAACAGCTTTAATTTTACTTTTAAATAGAACCACCAAGTGAATTTCACAGTTTTGAATTTCAGGGTTGGTCCAATCCACATACAGTACAAAATTAGGTGGGTGCAAAACTATGCATATTGCAATGGTCGCAACAAATTCTTGTCTGAGATTTAGCAACCTGCCAAATTTCACTCACCCTTAGGCATAATGCACAAACTTTCTATATTTAACGCACAGATTTACATATATTTGTTTTATATCCAGTTAACTACATGCTATGTATGATTAGAATATAGTTGATCTTTTACAGTGTGCAATTACTGTAAAATTGTATTACTGTATTACTGATTAGATGGGGGTGCGGTCCCCAGGGGCGATTAGGTGTGAGGGGGTTCCCAGGGGGCGGTCAGGGGACAAGGAGGAGGGGAGGTTAGATGGGTTGAGGAGTTTTAGGGGAGCAGAAAATGGGAGGGGTCAGGAAGTGGGAGGGGGTTAAACAGGATGTGAGACCAGGCTTCCCTATCCTACCCAGCCTTCCATGCAATTTTGCAACCTCGATGTGGCCCTCGGGCAAAAAAGTTTGCCCAAACTGATCTAAGTAGACAAAGGAGAAACAGAAGCACAAGGAGGTAAAATGACTTGCCCAAGGTCACATGCCAATAGCAAAACCAGGAAGAGACTCTAGCTCTCATCAGTCTTAGTCTAGTGCCCTAACCATGGACTGCGCTGTGTCCCAAATCTGAAATAAATGAGAATTTGGGCTTCAGTAAGCAAACCTACAGCCCTCAACTAAAACCTCTCCAGTGCATCATCAAGGATCTACAACCTATCCTGAAGGATAATCCCTCACTCTCACAGAACTTGGGAAACAGTCTAGTCCTTGCTTACAAGCAGCACCCCAACCTAAAGCAAATACTTACCAAAAACTACACACTACACAACAAAAACACCAATCCAAAAACCAAACCCTGCAACAAAGCCGGTGCCAACTCTGTCCACAAATCTATTCAAGTGACACCTTCATAAGACCTAATCCCATCAGCCATGCCATCAGGGGCTCATTCATGTTCACATCTACCCATGTGATATATGCCATCATGTGCCAGCAATGGCTCTCTGCCATGTACATTGGCCATACTGGATAGTCTCTGTGCAAAAGAATAAATGGACGCAAATCTGGTATCAAGAATTGTAACATTCAAAAACCAGTAGGAGAACACTTCAGTTTCCTTGGTCACTCAATAACAGACCTAAAAGCAGCAATTCTTCATCAAAAAAACTTCAAAAACAGACTTCAACATGAAACTGCAAAACTGGAATAAATTTGCGAACAGGACACCATCACATTAGGCCTGAATAAAGTCTAGGAGTGGTTGGATCATTACAAAACCTAAACCTAATTTCCCCCTACTGTTACTCACACCTTCTTGTCAACTATTTGAAATGGGCCATCTCATTTCCACTACAAAAGTTATTTTTCCTCCTTTAGTATCCTACTGTTAATTGAATTGTCTCGTTAGACTGACCTCAGATTTGATAAGGCAACTCCCATCTGCTCCTGTATTTTTCACTCCATGTATCTGATGAAGTGGGTTCTAGACCATGAAAGCTTATACCCAAATAAATGTGTTAGTCTCTAAAGTGCCACACGGATTCCTTGTTGTTTTTAATAAAGAGTAATATTCACACAGCAGCATAGGGTCATGGAAAGTTCTCAATACAGTGGAAAACCCCTTAAGCAAGACAGAGCTAGGAAGGGCTCTGGGTAGGGCAGCAGAGCGGGCTGTGGCTAGTGTATCTGTGACTGTTTGAGCTTATGCTTAAATGAAAATGGCCTTAAATATGCCAATAATATTAGGCTTTTTAAAAAAACGTAGTTAACCAGCTTGATATTAATTGTTGATAAAAAACAAAGAGGAAAGAACAACAAAAAATGTAATTAGATTCAATAAACTGATTTTTCATAGAAGACCAAATTAATCTATTGCTATTTTCAGCAACTGAGACCAACTGTGGGAAAACAGAATACTTAAAAGAATAAATATCCTTGCAATACAAATACTCTAACATGAATCAGTCACTTCACATGAATTTAAAAAGTGCCCATAAGATAAATGTTTATCATGAAAAGGGGGGAAATCTTGAATAGTTCTACAAACATAAAACATTTGTTATCCTTTATTTAAAATAATAATGGCAACAAAGTCCCTCAATTTATTTATACTTATTAATTCTGATTTCTACAAAATATCAAAAGTGCTTATCATAAGCACCTTACCGTTTTTTTAAAATCCGTTCAGTAGAATAACTCCATTAGATAATTCAGCTCCTATGATAGTAATGCACTCCATAAACAAACTTTGTTGCTGGAAGACTAGGAGCCAAAGCCCCAGGTCTCACTGAATACTTACAAATGCGTAGCTGGAAGTCAGGTCAATTCTCTTGTGTACTAGAATAGATCAAAGTGATAGTTAAATGTATAAGAATATACTTTATGTTTAAACCTCATGAAAACTAATTGGATGCTGCATATGCATTGTTTTCACTTATCTGTATTCTGTTATAATGTACTAGCAAACATTTGCATTGTGCATACCCCTGTAACTAAATAATTCATCAAATGAGAAAGAAGCCTTGTAGAATGCAAATGAAGAACTTTAACAGGAAAGTACTTATTCTTTCACATTTAAATACAAGTGGTGCTTGTGTGTTATAATCAGAAATTAAAGACTCTAAATGCATTCTTCACTCCCCACTTGGGTGGTGACTCTGTCAGCTTGTTTTCTGTGAGAAGAAGATATGTGTGGACACAAAATAAATATTCTTCATCTCTGCACTGTTTGGATTCTAACAGAGCAGAATAATTGAACAAGAAGATGGGGTTCCAAGAGTTATTCTTTGTAGCTCTGAGACACTTTTGTGAAATCAGCAGATTATTATATCTCTGCTACCATTTGGAATTATAGACTGTGACTCACCTGTTCATATATTTTACCTTCTTTAACCTCTCAGTAACTCTCCTTTTTCTTAGCTAATAAACTTTCCATTGGTTTACTCTAGAATTGGCTACCAATGTTGTCTTGGATGTGAGATCTTGTATGTAAATCAGTCTCGGTGAGTGACTGTTCTCTTGGGACTGGAAATCATCAGGAATATTTGTGATTTTTGATGTAAGGGACCATTTATCACATAGTCCAGCTTGCAAGATAGACTGGAGCGTATAAGGGGACTGTGTGATGCCAGTACAAAACTATTATAGTATTGTGGGAGTTCACCTTTGCTGCTGGCTTGGTGAAATCTAATTACAGAACATACCACCAGTTTGGGGTGTCTTCCCTGAGGAAATTACTCATAGTCATGAGTCACTCCAGGCAGCATGACAAGCCATGGTTGGAAAAATATTCCTATCTCCTCCCCACAAAATTGTCCAAGCTCATTACCCAGGTGCCTCAATCTTCCTCAGAAACCAGATAAAATTGCAGCATGTTCTGAAGGCCAGAAAATTCAGACCATTTTGGATTAAGGAGGGAGTGGATTCCTTGAGTTGAGGAGCCCTCATGGAGAACTGCCTGCCAGAAACTCCCTCTTTTATGAGCTGAAGGAGCACCTGCTCAAGTACCTCTGCTTACCATAACAATGGCAATACAGCAGGGGGAAAGAATATTCCAAAGTGTGTTGGGTTTTATCATAGTACAAGAGAAATTTAGGGTGGAAGGGACCTTGAGAAGTCATCTAATACAGCCCCTCACCATGATATTGAGGAAAGACCAAGCAAACCTAGACCATCCCTGGCAGGTGTCTGTCTAACCTGTTCTTAAAAACCTCCAGTGACATGAATTCCTCCCTAGGTAGCCCATTCCAGGGCTTAACTACTCTTTACAGTTAGAAAGTTTTTCCTAATATCTAACCCAAATCTCTCTTGCTGCAAACTAAACTGATTATTCCTTATGCTGCTCACAGTGGGCCTGGAGAACAATTGATCACTGTCTCCTTTATAACAATCTTTTACACATTTGAAGACTTATCAAGTTTCCTCTCAGCCTTTTCTTCTGTAGATTAAGCATGCCCCAAATCTTTCAACCTTTCCTCACAAGTCAGGTTTTTAAACTTCTTATTTTTTATGCTCTCCTCTGGACTCTCTCCAATTTCTTTACATCTTTCTTAAAGAGAGGTGCCCAAAACTGGACACCGTACTCCAGCTGAGGCCTCACCGGTGCCAAATAGTGCAGAACAATTACATTCCATGTCTTACATACAAACACTCCTGTTAATATGTCACTGGTGATGTTCAGCTAAGCCTGGGAATATGGTCCAGTGCCCTGCTCAATACAAGTCAGATACCACCTTTGCCGCCACCACCACACACATTTAGCTAATTAATCCTTCCCAGGTCTTGGGTTGGAGTCTGGAGCAGCGTGTACCTCTGATTGCTGAGTACTCTGTATAAAAGTGGGTAGAGAGAGGCAAGGAATGAGCAGAGCTTTGTTTCTGCCTCCTACTTTCTGGTCAGAGTGGCAGGCCAGTTGAGATGGGGAGAAGTAAGCTGCCCTCTTTCAAGGAATAAAGTTATTTCCCCTTCCCTAGAGCAAGAGAGGAACTGAGACTTTGATTTACAGTTCCTTCTCAAGACTGCTCCCTGGGGTAGCATGGCAGAACACAGTAACCATTCTGGGCCAGTATCACAACAGCTCTTTGGAAGGAGAAACAAAGAGTGATTTATCTGCCCTTTACTCCAGCTCTGTTCTAGATCTTAGGAATGTATAGGTCAAACCCAGTACCTTAAACTCTGTCTAGAAGTTAACTAGGGGCCAATGCAGATCCCAAAACCTGGGTGTATTGCACTCCCAGCTAGATGCACCTCTCAAGAAAACTGCTGCATTCTGAATCAACTTGAGCTTCCAAACAGCTTTTGGGTGTAGCATCATAATGTACATATTTTCAACTAGCAATTGATTCTGATTGGCTGCTGCACAGTCCCTTTAAAAGTCCTTTTTTCCATTAGTGTTGTGTTTCTTTCACCTTCAAATTGCACAGAAGTAGGATGACCATACATCCCATTTTGAGCAGGACAGTTCCCTTTTTAAGCTCTGTCCCACACACCACAACTTTTTTTGGCAAAGCTGGGCATTTATCCCATTGCTCTTGCCCTATGGGGGCACAGAGAAATGCTTGGGCAAAAGCAAATACAACTATCACAGGGTCCAGGCAGCCTTGTGTTCCTGTTTCCCAGTAAAGGTCTTAACACCAATCTTCAGTGTTTCCCAAGTGTCCTTTATTTATAGTGCTCCCACATGGCTTCCAAGTGACAAAACAGTGCTTCCCCCAATCCCCAGACAGTTACCTCACTGCCTTAGTTCACAGGCCTCACAGTACCTTGCACACTTCCAAGAGACAGCACTACTACCTCCTTTTCCCTGCCCATCCCTCCTCCAACTGCCCCTGAGTCAGGGCTTTTGTAGCCAGGTCGGTTTCCTGCCCCAGCTAAGCCTACGAGCCTAGGCTCATTAGGGCTGACAGCTGAGCTCCCCCACTGGACACCAGTGGCTCCTGCTCCTGGCCTCCTTCCAGGAAGCAGGGTTTAAACTGCAGAGGCAGGGCATTTCAGGGGTTTCTACCCCTGCCCTACCACAGGGACAAATGCCCAGTTTTGCCAAAAAGGTCATGATGTCCCTGTACTGGCTTAATCTGTAATGAAAGCGGTGCTGGGGCTCAGCCTGGCAAGCCCTGGCACAAATTAAGCACTGGCTGCCCAGGTGCCCAGCTCTGAAGGCAGTGCCTCTGCCAGCAGCAGCATGGAAATAAGGGTGGCATGGTCTGGTGTATCGCCACCCTCCCTTCTGCACTGCTACTGATGGCAGCGCTACCTTCCGAGCTGGGCAGCCAGAGAGTGGTGGCTGCTCGCCAGGAGCCCAGAGGTGCCAGGGCTATGAACTGCCAAGCCAACAGGTGCCAGGACTCCGCCCGGGCAAGTCCCTTCACAAATTAAGCACTGCATTTGTGATATCAGCTAAGGTGAGTGGCAACACCAGGAGGCTCAGGCCAGCCATGCATGGCAGAACTTGGGTGAGTGGTGATGCCTGGCAGCTCATATGCTCTCAATGCAGAGAGATGAAGAAAGGGCAGGGGAAGAGGGAAATAGGAGCAGAGTGGGACAGGGAGCATGAGATGGGGAAAAATAAGAGGGAGAAGGACTGAGACAGACAGGTCTGTAGCTACTCCCTGTGTCCCATTTTCAGTTTAGGGAAATATGGTCACTCTACACAGAAGATGCTTTCTAATTTAGATGTGTGTTTTACAGTCCTTTAAAGAGAGCAATAAAATACTAAAGAACCAGCCATGTTAGGTTCCTAGATAACAGTTAAGACTACTACCTCACACGTATTATAGCTTTAAACCAATATAAAAGTTTCCTTTTCACTAACCAAAAGCAATATTATTCTGCAGCACCCACCTGGTAATGCTGACCAGTACACATTAGGGCCAAGCTTCTCACAGTAACTCTTGTACATCCTTATTTATTGGATTACGCTGTCCAACAGAAGTATCCAGGTGTTCTACAATATATTAGTGTAGGGGTTACCTCACCCATCCCTGGAATGCAGCCACTCCTGGAGCAAAATACAGTAGCCATTCTGGGGCAGCAACACAACAGCTTTTTAGGAGGAGAAATGAACAATAATTTATCCAGCTGAAAAAACAGAAATTAGGTAGGACAGAACGCAACTACTCTAGCTGGAATTGGCCAAGAGAACAAGAAGTAACACCCCTTTTCTCTTGCAGAGAATGCCCTGGGATCTTATTTTAGAACTTGGTAGCTTAACCCTGAGCCATCGATATTCAGTAGCAAAGAAATAAAAGAAAACAGAAAGGGCAGAATGTCAACAGCATGTACTATTTAGCATAAAGAATCCCCAAACACTCAGGAAACATGTCTTTTTAATGAGAAACAATAGTTTGTGGCCAGCTGCTCCATATCGTTATAAACACTTTAACTCCAGAAAGATGCACAAATGAGGACTATAAACAGTACATTGAAAACAAAGGCCTGCATGGATAATCGTACCTATTAATATAAATGGAACTGAGCAGAAGCAGCCCAAGTGTATGTACTGACCATTAAGAGTGTAACGCGTTCTTTTTCTCGACTGTCTCTATAAGAAAAGAGATGTAAAATGGGTTCAATGACAAGTGAGTGCCTTGGACATGTTTATTAAAACATAAATGGAGACACTTCAGTGAAAACACTACACTGCTTTTATACAGGGAGCTAAAGACAAACATATTTAAGGTTTCTGTGATCATTTGAGTTCTTTTACACCACTAAAATGTTTACAGTATTTGAAGCTGAACTGGCATTTGACTTATTTCCAGTAACACAAAAGAATGGAGGATTTATGGAGTTTTTAATCAAGGCTGTTGTGAAAGACACATAAGTACAATGAAAGAGCTACAGATGTCACAATTCACAGAACATTTTCTTCTTTCTTAATCAGTGCTGGTCATTAGCCAGACCTGAAGTAGTGGTGTTCCAGCAGGTATTTCCATATCTTCTATCCTGTGATTAAAGAAAGTATATTGAAGACAAATACTCTTGTCTAACACTGAATCTTAAAATTTTCTCTGGCAGAAGAAAAACTGGGGTTGGGGAGGGAGGAAATCAAGACTGTTATCTATGAATTTTCCAAAGCAATTTGCTCTGCTGGGTTTCTTTTTTATTTTAAATATGTTCATAATAAACTACAAAAAGGCCAAATTCACTGGCTAAGCTATTTTTTCCATGGAGGTGCATTAATGCAAATTAGACAGAATGACTTTTCCCAGTTATAATTGGGCTGAAATGAGGTGGAAGGAACAGAAAGACAATTAACTTTAGGGGGGGTGGGATTTTTTTCCCCTTTTCTTTTTCTCTTTTTCTTTTTTTATTTTTTATCTCCAACAGTTTGGAGTAGATTTTAGTGCCTGCTGGTAGTAGGCTGTCAATGCTGCGAGGCAAAATTATTCTGAGACCTTCAAGGGGCTTTGTTTATCTCATTTTTCAATTAACCTCTGCATTTTAACTTCATCATACTGCCTGTGCCAATTCACACCAAAGAACAAATAAAAAAATTTTCATTTGCTGTCATTATTTCTTTGCTTCTTTCTTTCTCTTTTTCTTTTCTTCTTTTATTTTTTAATGCAGGAAGGAAAAGGATGCAAATTTCAGGTTACAAGAAACCTCCGCAAGTTGCAAAGGTTTTAATATAAATTATGTTTCTGCATTAAACTAACTTTCTTCTTCTTTTTTCTTTCTTCATGTGAATGTGACAAGAAAGTTTTGCCATGAAGAGAGCAGCGAAAGTGTGTGCTATAAGTTTTAAGGTTTGAGCTAAGCAATATTTGTCATTTTAAAACCTCTTCCTGCAAAGAGCTGAGAATCTCCCATGGGGCCTACATATCCTTCACCCCTATTCGCTCCACTGGAGATTGAGTGTGCTGAATATAGTGCCAGAGGTGCTAACCCAGGGGCCGGCAACCTTTCAGAAGTGCTGTGCCGACTCTTCATTTATTCACTCTAATGTGAGGTTTCGCATGCCAGTAATACATTTTAACGTTTTTTAGAAGGTCTCTCTCTATAAGTCTATATTATATAACTAAACTATTGGTGTATGTAAAGTAAGCAAGGTTTTCAAAATGTTTAGGAAACTTCATATAAAATTAAATTAAAATGCTGATCTTACACCGCTGGCCCTGCTCAGCCCACTGCCAGCCTGGGGTTCTGTTTACCTGACTGGCAGCAGGCCGACCAGGCCCGTGGCTGGGACCCCAGCTGGCAAGGGGCCGGCAGTCGGAACCCCAGACCAGCAGCGGATGGGCGGGGCCGGCGGCTGGGACCCCAGACCAGCAGCGGGCTGAGCGGCTCAGTCCGCTGCTGCTGTGGGGTTCCATTCATCCAGGCAGGAAGTGAGCTGAGTGGGGCCGGCAGCCAGAACCCCAGCTGGCAGCAGTGTGCCAATAAAAATCAGCTTGCATGACACCTTTGGCACAAGGGCTGCAGATTGCTGACCCCTGTGCTAACCTCTGCCAGGATTGGGTCCTAAATCCCTTTAGGTTGTGGTTTTGAGGTCAATGTTGCAAGCTGATATTGTTCTCGTGCATTAATTATATTTATGGTTCAAACCCATTTGTTATAAAACAATAAACACATTTGTTTAAAAGCTTCACTCCAGCTGAAGTACTGATACAACTAAATGCATATTTCTTCTGTAACTATAAGTGATGGGACATACAGTTTGCCCTTGGGTTTGTGAGCAGAACAGTTAGTAGTACAGATACTCAGCTTACTGTAAGCAGTTTGCTAGATCAGTGAGTCTTTGCCTCTTCCCTGACCGGCAGTTCCTGTAGCAGTTACACTAGAATATACTGTTAGTCACGGGTTCAGAGGTGAGTTGAGCAGTCATCTGTCCTGACATGTAGGGTGAGCATTTCTTTGCAAAATGACAATGTTATAAAAATATGCTTGACTGGGCTGTTTTCTATCACTGTATACAACAGACAAATATGCAGTTTTGTTGACAGCACTTCAAGGTGGTACAAATACAGTAAGTGGAGCTGAAAACCAGTTAACCATTGTCTGCCAGAAGCCAAATCCCACAGTCCTTACTCAGACAGAACTCCCATTAATTTCACTGGAAGTTTTATACTAAATAAGGACTGCCGTGGTGCTGTAGAATCTAAACCCTAGAAGGCCAATTCTGGCTCCATTTTGGCCCGTATCTTCTGCTCAAGCAGCATGTGGCAGGGCAGGGGTAAAAACCCCTAGAGTGCCCTGCCTCTGCACAGTAAACCCTGCTTGCAGGCAGGAGGCTCCAGGACAGGGGCTGGCCCTAGCTGTAAGAATGCAGAGCTAAAAGCCCTAGCCAGGGTTACTGCAGGGAGCTCTGCTGGGTTAAAGGGCCAAAGCTGCAGCTGGGATCAGGAGGCAATATAAAAATGCTGACTCATGGTCAGCAGAGCTGGGAGAAGGGCCTAGGCAGGGAGAAGAAGGCTGCGATGCTCTCTCCAGGCTGTGAGACAGGTACCTTAGGGGCTGAGGGGCCAACAGCCCAGAATTGTGGGGCCACTGTTGTGGGGTGCACAGATGGTTTCACAAGGACACCTTTGTAAATAAAGGATACGTGGGGCAGCACTAAGACTGTGCGGAGGCCTTTGTTGAGACCACAGAGGGCACGGACCCTGTGACACAGCGTAAAAGTACTATTAGCGAGCCTCAAGGGGCCAGGGAAGAACTTCTCCTGCACAGGACCAATATAGTGCAGACATACATGACATAAGCTCTGACAAAAGGTGATTTACATTGGCATGAAGCATTAAAGGTTTAACTCCATATGCTGCCACTTTCTACATTCTCTGAACTCTTTGCTTAGACTCAGAGTATACTATTTATGGCCCCACAGCCTCCTATGGCCACAGGGAATGCTAATGATTAGCTTGGAGGATCCCTAGGCACCCTGCCAACTTTTCAGAAATTTCTATACTCAAGTCTGAATGTCTAATAAAAAAAAACAACTGTTCAAACCTGTGTCACAGAGAGAACACTTATCTCAAAACAAACTTTCACAGCTTTAGATGCTCGCTCCCATCTCCACTGCCTGTGTGGCTGCCTTCCTGTTCACTTCATCCATCCTAGTTGGCCTGTTGGTTCCCTGCCAAACCCATTTCAGACCAAACCAGGGAGCAGTGAAGAAATGACTGTACAAGTTACATTCCCTTTTAACCTTAACCAGGAAGTCTACCCTGAACAATTAGGGTCTGTGGAAGGCTCAGCTCCTACTCTAGGGAGCAGAGGCACAGTATTAACTGGTCTTTCCTTATTCCAGTGCTAATCTTTCTCTGCCACAAAATCCACCTACAGTCTGCTCCTTCCACTAGCCACCAGTCCACACATTCTGACAAAGAAAGAAAACACAGGTATAAACAAATAAGACAAAAGAAAATAAAAAGTACAGCCCCTAGACCTATTGCTACCCCAATGGACTCACCACGTAAATTGAAGACACTTACATTCAGAGTGCTGATGGATTGTACAGGACCCTAACACTACCACAATCAGATCGAACAAGGAGTAATGGTCTCAAGTTGCAGTAGGGGAGACTTAGGTTGGATATTAGCAAAAACTTTTTCACTATGAGGGTGGTGAAGCACTGGAATGGGTTACCTAGGGAGGTGGTGGAATCTCCTTCCTTAGAGGTTTTTAAGGTCAGGCTTGACAAAGCCCTGGCTGGGATGACTTAGTTGGGGATTGGTCCTACTTTGAGCAGCAGGTTGGACTAGATGACCTCCTGAGGTCCCTTCCAACCCTGATATTCTATGATTCTATTATTCTAAGTGACTACACTGATCCTAAAGGTATGATACCTGAACTCTCTGGGCACAGCTTGATGAACTTGATACCCATGTGCATGATCGGTATGGATAAATAAGTAGAAAGGTAATGAGCAGAGCCTTAGCCAAACAAAGATCCATTTTCCTGTCTCCCCACATACTATTTTGGACCACCTATCCATCTCTTCAGGCACAAAACCAGGTTGCAGAACAAGGATGATGTTACATGTTTTCAAACCCAGAAAACTCCAAAGGCGGCTACTGCTAATGCTACCTTAAAGATCAAATTTTCAGTCTCATCGGTATTCTGAAAAGTTATAAGCAAAGACCATCAACCTGTACTGTAATTGATAGACACAGATCCATATAAAGACTTCAGATCCTGCCAAACCCCACAGAAGTCTGCACACTAAAAAGACTGCCAGGTTTTGGGAAATTCATCATTTGGTCCCAAAATGAGACATCAGTAAAACACTCAAACACCACTGATGGGGAGATCCCTGGTTATACCAGCACTTTAAAAAAACAGAAATCTACTCCTCAGGCACAGGCTACATCAGGGACAGAACGGAAGGACAAGAAGTCAGAAAACCGAGCAATGTAAGTTCTCAAAGTCCTGTGAGCTGCTGATGTTTCTGTCAGCATGAGAGCAATCAGGTGTCAAGGCTCCACAGGACTAGTGGCATCTTGGCAGGATTCCATCTGCTGCAGGCAAACGACACTAAGGCTCAGACATCTGTCCATCCAAGAATGAAACAAAGTCTTTGTTAATACTCAAGATGTGCTCCGCATTAAAATAATGTTAACTTTGAGGTAAGTCAGTAAAACTGCATACTTAACCCCCATGAGCCCGGGAGATTTACGTGGCTTCCTATTAGTGATGTGCACCAGGCACTGACAATTGAACCAGAAGAGATTCCGAGCTGTCTTGAATCTCTCCCCTGTTGACAGAATTGTGTCAAGGAAGCAGATCATGGCTGGTGGGTTGTGGCTCCCTCAATAACGTCAAAAATATTCAAAAATAGTTACACTATGTCCTAGGTATTCCTCATACAGGATGCTGACACGGGTTAACCTCACCTCACAGACATATGGACACAATGTTGCAAGAAGGGGAAAGTGAGGGAGATGTTTGATCCCCAGTCCCAAAGAGGAGGACTTGACTCCTTTTACACTTTATGGTATAGAGGGAACAGAGTAGGGAGGCATTAGGAAAGCAAGGATCAGGCAAGGATTGGTCACCTTGCAATGTGAACTCTCCTCAACCAACAAGTGCCTGCAACTCCAGTGATGGAGCAATCTGTGACCATATTATATTTCTTATTATGATTATTACAGTAAAGGATCCAAGCATGATCAGAGCCCCATTATGCTAAGCACTGAACAAACATATAATGAGAGACAGTCCTTGCCCCAGAGCTTAAATTCTAAATCATCTCTAACCTCTCTGTTGAGAACTTACTGCCTTAAGGCATGGAGGAAAAATTTTCCATCGCTCATTGCCTCCTATTTTCTCCCTCTACAAAGAATGGAAGCCCAGGAGCCTTCAACCTGAGGAGCTGTGATACTTGATTTGGAGGTATTGCCACTGCACTTCAAAGGTTAGTCTTCGCCCCCCCCCCTTCCGCCCCCATGCTGCTATGAAAAGTGCTAAAGCAGAAAGGAGGGAAAAGTAGCCATAATGTAATAAACAGCTCACAAAAGCTGAAAAAAAAAATGAGTTAAAAGTTACATTAAAAATGAGAAATGTATTATATAAAGAAGATGCTACAAATAGCAGTTTTATTTTCAGTGCTAAGCCAAGGTTTCTGTCATAAGATTGTCTCCATTGGGGGTCATAATGGCATTAGGGGCCATAGTCACAGAATGAGCTAATGAAAATCAGCAGAAAGAACAGGTGAAATTTAACAAAACACTGTCCTTTTTTTCCTGGTCTATAATAACATTGTGCACCCACTGCTGCATTGGCAGGGTCAGGCAGCATGGGCAAAATATTCTGACCACACAACGGTCATGCCTAACATGCTCCAGCCTGCTTGAGGCTCAATCTCCCCACGCTCCTCCTGAAGTGGTGTGGCATATCTTCCATGACCGAAGTATCTACATTATCCTTCATCAAAAGAGCTATTTTCACTAGAGCTAGTCAGGAATTTTCCAACTAAACGTCTTCCTCAGATAACTCTGATTTGTCAAAACCAAAACTTTTCACAAAAATAGATCAGTCTCAAAAACAGTTTCCTTGAGAAGGTTTCTTGGCTTCACATTGGTGGAGGGCTGGCTTAGCTGACATAGGCAGACTTGAACAAGTAACCACTGAAACAACTAACTATTGAGCATATGTTTATAGTGAAAAAGGGAGGCAGAAACTAACTAGTGTGGGTATGTTCATAGTACACAAAATAGGCAGAAACACCCTGAACTGATAAGCTTGCTTTACACAGTCTGCAACATGATTGGTATTTACATGTAAGAAGCATAGTTCCGAAACATGTGTATAAACTGTGTGGTGAGTGATGTGTATTGGAATTCTGGTGCCACCGTGTACCTAAACCCTCTCATCTGAGCCTACCCAGTGTGGGCAAAGTGCTGTTACATGCCTAATAAAGTAACCTCAGTGATGAGCTAGAGTTGAAGTGAGGTTTTTGGGGGTCCCAGAGAACTGGATGGAGTGTTCTCCCGGAACAAAGCCAGGTGTTCTGGAAAAGCTGAATGGAAAAAGTCTCAAAGGGAATACAACAGATAAGATTTCTGGTCAAAACCAAAGAGTGTAAAGTAGCCCAGTGGTTATTTCTGGTCAGAACTACAATGTCCCTAGAACAGCCCCTTCACTTTGTAGTGGGAGACAAAAGTTCAAGTCCCTACTCCAATTCAAGAAAAGAGCAATTTGTAACTGGGTACCCTCCAACACTTCTTTCTTCTCCCCCCCTCCCCTATGAGTGCCCCAAATACTGGGCTATTGGCTATTCTGGGGAACCTTACTCTCTGCATCATGTTCTTTCTCACACAACCCACAAAAAAATTGACTTTAAAACATGAATTTTTTCATGAAGCAGAATTTGTTTTTAGTGAGCCCCAGTTTTCATACACACGTGCATGTCATCTAAATTTCTGTCTCTGATTTAAATACAACAATTATTCTGTCAGAATAGCTCCACCAGAATCCATTTTTCAGGAGTAAAAGACACAATGTAAAATATTTTTAACCAATTAGTATCCAAAGGGTGACTGTGGTTTTAAGGAACCATCTGCAGATGAGATCATCCTTTAAAAAGTACTGTACCTCATTTGCCACATAAGGGATGCACCTATAAGTGACCAGAAAATATTATTTTTATGAATGATTTGAATTATGAGGGCACCGAGGAAGGTGGGTTGGGTAGAATCTGACTAAGATTGGGAGCCACCCTGTGCTAGGCACTATACAAACGAAGTGAAAGACAGTCCTGTTCTACATGCTGGTAAAAGAGGAACACAGATGGTTTTGGAAGTGAACTAGTTAGTGCCATTCTTAGTCATCTGCATGGCACATATAGATGAAAGTTGTAGACAATCCTTTGCACTATATTTTAAAAGGAAAACATTTATCAGCACTGATAAAAATATATTACACTGCTGCCGTCCCTACAGTGTTAATTCTTGTTTCTTGAAGTGCAGGAGTCTCTATGGGGTTGGCGGGGGGGGGGGGGATTCTGATTAGAGCAGTTTAATCCTAATCCCTTTTCTCTGATCTTGGCAGAGGATTTTTAGCAAGTTACTATATTTAAATAACTACCCAGAATTAATCCTTTTGGTTGCTCAAGGCATGAAGGGAAAGTGGTCAAAAACAAAGAATTCAGAAAAGTGTCGCAGCTGTTTCATAGAATTCACTATTTATAATTGAAAAGATTCCAGATTTTGTGGTGCCGTGCAAGTGTAACCTTCAACTGCCTTACTTGTACTTTCTTTTAACGACAGTGCATTCCAAGAGAGGAACTGTGTAGAAATAACACATTTTCAGCATGAAGTTACGTGTTCCTGACAGTTGACAGTGTTCAATATAATGCTGTATGTAGGAAGCAGATACTCTTCTCTGTGTAGCTGGAGGTCGATTTCATAATACAAGAAAAAAACCCTGTTTCCAACTGTTGTCTCAGTGGTACTCATTCCCAGTTTGCAAAATCTTCTACTGAGTTCCATCATGCATTGAAAAGGAATTGTATGAACAGGTTCAAGTCACTTTACTAGCATTATCTATTTAATCTTCACAATCCCAACTTGAGATGTGGGCAAACCTTGTTAGCCCCATTTTAGAGAGAGAGAAATGGGGATATAGAGGTTATTATATGTATTACTATTATTTACTGTTATTTATTTGTGTTAAATTAGAACCTAAAATCCCAGTCATGGGTCAGGGCCCCATTGTGCTAAGTGTTGTATACACAAATAACAAAGAATACAGTCCCTGCCTCAAAGGACACACAATCCGCTAGTCAGACAGGACACAATAGATGGACAAAATGGACAACAGAGTGAGAGAGGTTGGGAGGAATAGGTAAAAAATTGAACAAATGTAGCAGAAAAATGGAAATCTAGGCATGCCAATTAACTTATCACTGCCAAACAGTAATGATTTGTAGGGGGTCATAGAAGAGGTAGGTTTTAAGGAGATTGCTTGCTCAAAAACACAAAGGCAGATCTGACCAGAGTGACAGATTTATTAGTGAATAAATTAAATGCCCATTTTTAAAAGATCATAAATAATTTATTTGATGGATCATACTCACACGTTTGAAGAACTGGGCTATGGGTTGGTGTACTTACACAGGCTGCCTGACCTTAGCATCTGAACACCTCAGAAGCATTAATTAATGTATCTTCAATTCACCCCACAGAGATATGGAAGTATTAGTGTCCATCTTTTAGGGACACGAAGCTTAAGCTCTGAGTTAAGCAATTTACCTATCATCACATAGGAGGTTTGGGGTACAGATGAGATCTGTTGAGTAGAGTTATGCTAAGAACCAATTGTTCACTTTGGTGGCCAAACTACAAAACCGAACAACATTTTTGTTTCAGATAGACCTGAAACACATTCTTTTTTGCAAAACAAACAAATTTAAAAAAATATTCATTTTGGGTCAAACTAAACATTTTATCCAGTCCAAATGAAATGCTTTGTTTCATTTTTGATTGGGATTTACCTTTTAAAAAAATAAAATTGAAGGACAATTCAAATCAAAAAGTAATTTTGACTTTTTCTAATTTTTTTCAGCCAAAATAATTTGGCAAATTGGACAGAAATTCACAAAATGTGTCAGCCAATTTGAGTCCACATTTTTGAGCTAAAAATGTTGCATCCAAAAAGATTCTACTCCTAAGCCCAATTTAAACCATGAAACCATACTTCCTAGTCAGATAATGGGGAATGTTATGCATTAATCAATGAGGAGGGAGAAAATCATTAAATAAATATTCACCAATATTATTTTGCCGTATTTTGAAAGAATACAGGCTAGAAAACCTAAGTTCCTGGTTTCCCATCATATGCTCAGACCACTAGACCACAACTCTCTCTTCCATATCTCTTTTTCTCTTCCTTGTTCTCATAATGTTCCCACATGCCCTTTATCTGCATCTACTCCGTGTTCTGCTTGAGCATCTACCCATGGCAGTTTGTGCCCTTTACTAATATATGCTTTCCATGGGCAGCAGGTATCTAAGGCCAGGAGATGCTAAACCTCCAATAACCCTGGCAGTGGCTTTGCCCATGCTCCGTCCCAAGGCCCCACCCTCACTGCCCCCTTCCCTAAAGCGGCAGGGACTCAGCTCCAGCCAGTGGCCTGGAGCTCAGAGCTCAGGTTAGCCGGTGACCAGGGGCTGGGAAGGCTGGGGGAGGCTCAGGCTGGTGATTGGGCACGCCTGGGGGTTGATCCAGTGGGTTGGTATGACCCAGTGGTTGGGCCAGCCAGCACAGCTTGGGCAGCTGAGGCCACCTCCAGCCACAGGGAAGGAGGCTCAGGACTCCAGCCCGGAGGCGGCTCAGGGCTCTGACCACAGGGGGGCACTTAGGGTTCTGGCAGGTGCGGGGTGGCCTCAGACAGAATGGGAGGGCCCGGGACTAGCCTCCCCGCTGCCCATGATGCTTTCTATTCCCTCAGTATTCACTACTCTGAATGATCAAAACGATTCCATTAGAACAAACCTTTTTTTAGAACATTCTAGTAGAACTCTTTCATTAAAGCATTCCCTTAATTCTTAGGTCATATTTCTTTCGTTTTCATTTCTAATTAACAACTTTCTATATTTTAGTACAATTTGATATCCCTTGTCCAAACTGTGTTAGAAAAAGCCAAGATCCAATTATCAAACATTTTCTTTGTTTCAGAAAGTGGTGGCATTTTCAAATCTCTGTGCCTAGCTCTATAAAGAATTTGGACAGAGAACAACATTGGAATCCTATAATTGTTCTGTGTTTTGAAGCATGATTTATGACAGGTGTGAGTGTAGAACTAAATAATGAGGGTTGGCAAACCAATTGAATTTTCACACCACTAACTAACTGATCAGATGAAGCTGATCATTAGAAGTAGTAACAACAATGTGTTATTCAGAGGAAAAAAGGGTGCAACAGAAGTTCAATCAGGACTCCAGTTCTGATGCAAAGATTTCAAATATAGTTTCCTACAGTATTATCACCATTTCCCCAGGGTCAAGTTACAATTAAGACACAGCAGCAAAAAGCTACTCCACATCATTTATCCTCACTAGTTATTTGCATGCCTTTCAGATCAACAACTAGACCTAAGTTAGCTGACTAAAATGAAGCAGACCGAGCATCGTTAGTAAGTGCACTGAACATAATCAAGAGAACCAGTCAAGAGAAAGAGAGGATTCTCTCTGAACTAAGCAATTACCCAAGATCTTGCAGTGATAAGTGTGCACATCCTGCCAGATCAATAGCCAGTGCAGGGAAATGGTTTGATTTGTGTCACACATAGTCTAAGCAGTGGGTGCCACAACATAGATCAGAGGAGGACCAATTTAGTCTGCAGCAGAGGGGCAAACTGATAGTGAAGGAAGAGAATGTGAAGAGGAAAAGCTGAGTAATTGTGAACACAAAGCTGTTTTGACTGTCTGTATTGTTTAAGCACCGACCATGGATCCTGATCTATTATAGTTATAATAAAGTACTGTCTCTACTGTTAAAAATGACACATTGAAAATATTTTCTCCTTTTCATGGCTGGCATTGCCATGTGACATAGTTAATGCAAGAGAAAAATAAATTCCTGTAACCAAAGTCATGCTTTGTGCTCTACTAAAGCCCAGCTGCCAGACAGAGTTAAGGAAATGATTGTGCTGTTTGTGCCATTTCTAATTAATAATAACTAAGGATTAATAAAGCAATTTGGAAAAAGAATGTACCAGGTAAGGATTTATGGACAGATGAAAGTTGCTTTATTATAAATAATCATGAATAAAATTAAATGGGAGCTAAGACATTTTACAGTGCAGCAAAAAATGCTTAACACATTTTTCAAGCTCTGCTTCTCTTGGAAGAACATTAATGAAGGTGGAGGTACTGACAACTTGTAATTTTACCTAAGACAAATAGATACCATTACCTCACTATCTGCAGCATTCTCTTGCACTTCCCTCTGTTAGTGCAGAAAGTACCACAACCGGACCCACTGCAGGCGGTCACTGTGAGTGCTGGCATAAACAAGTCCTCTTGTGCTGAATGTACCACATGGTTACAGAGAAACGCCGGGGGTGCACCAAGCCATAGGCTCCTCAGAATCTGACCCTCAGGGGGTTCTCATAAATACTAAATGATTTTGGTTAAAAAAGAAAGGACTCCTTTACCAGTGTTTCTGGAAAGAAAAGTGCAAATATCCCAGGTACAATTTCTTTAAGAGTTCCTGTAAACAAACTAAATTACAGTTTCCAACCCAGCCTCTAAAGGTGGGGCTACTCAAGCCAACTCAGGGATATGCTTTCCACGAGAAAATCATGCACTGGCCCACAGATCCCCTGACCAGAGTTCAGCACAGAGTTCACATGCTCCTGCCTTCTCTTCCTCTCATAGCCTCTCCTCAATTGTATGCCACTCCCAAGTGTTGGGGCCCAGCTCTCAGCCTTTCAGGCACAACTCCCAAGCTGCTCAGCTTTCTCTCCACAGTCAGCTCCCAGACTGCTCCCTCTCACCTGCTGCTCCTGCATACCCACATATCCTCTAGCTACTTACTTCCTGTGCCAGATCCCTCTCACCTCTGGCAACACCTGTCTTTCCTGTGCTAGAGGGACTATGGACTCGTCGACTGGCTTAGAACTGAACTGGGTGGTAACAGTTCCCAGTAATGAGCCAGAAAGTTCATTGCAGTACTTTGAATATTGCAGATACTGAGGCTACTACTGCAAATGCAGATCTTATTTAATTATCTAAGGCAAATGACAAGTTTTTAAGGACCACCACTGTACTTCTTGGCTCTGTGCAAGGAGAGACACTCTGCCCCACTTCCCCTCCCCCCACCATATACTATGAGAGACCACAGACATATCCTGCCATGTTGCAGGTTCACAGGCTAGAGGACCCTGTAGAAGTTTCTGCCAAGCCAAACTACTGTATCATTCTAATTTCATTGAATGAACACCAGGCCTTCTACACTGCAGTGCCACCAAGGCAACATGTTTGTTCCAAACCAGGGTTCTCAAATTTCCTTGTACTGCAACCCCCTTCTGACAACAAAAATTACTTCACATCCCCAGGAGGGGAGACCAAAGCCTGAGTCCACCCACACCCCACAGCTCTGGGGCATGTTGTATTCTGTCGGTGGTTTTGTTTTTCATTGCAGCATCAAAGTATCATATACGTGAGGTCAATAAAGCTGTCTCAGACCATGAAGAGAACAGATATAGGTTTGCCACATGGATTCTCTCCTGTTCTTCTTCTCTCACTCTCTTCTCTTCTCTAGGTGATATACACACCACCTAAATATAGCCCTAGTAATTGGGCTCTGTATGGATGAGTGCAGAGGAAGTGGGCAGGTGAAATCCATTGCCCACAGCTAGAGCACAGGACTGCTGCACAATTCCCTGCCCTATGGACAGCATGGCTCTTTTGATGACCCACTCCTGGTTCACTCCATTAATGGCCTTCCATACCATCTTATGGAAATGTAGGGGGAGAATTTTCTGTTTTTATGTTTTGACATTAATGCCCACACACAATCTTGAATTTCTTTTCCCTCCTGAGGTATAGTTTCCTCCCCTTCTACCAAAAGGCAGGAAACCAGGCGACATGTAAACTTCCCAGTAAACGCAGGGCATATAAGGGTTAGCAGGTCAGAGGGAAGCTGCTACCCATCTGAATGGCAGAATGCTGGACCACAGCAGTGTGTTCTCCTCAGGTGCGTAAGAGAGAGCACTGCGCCTTAAGGTGTGGGAGAGTTTAACACACTTGCACGCCAAGGTGAGCTGCTAGTTGCCATTCGCTCATCTGGATCTTACTTGCACCCATGACGACCCAGGGAGGGAGAAAGAAGAATCACCAGCATCAAGCAGAGTTATCACCTACCTGTTGCTGGAGTCTATTCCTCACCCTGCTGAGTCACCTGGTCAGTTCTTGACCTGATCTGTGTAGTGAGGTCAGGAGGCTCCAGACACAAGCTGCAAAAAATGGTAGAGACCTTTTAAGTCTCATACACCTTACCTGGAACCCATCTTGGGAAGGGAGTAAACCCTTTTTGGTCACAGTCAGTATAGTTATAGTGTAACCTTTACCTGTTTACCTTGCTTACCTGTGTTGGGAGTCCTTTGTGGCATACCCTGTTTACTTATCTTCTTTCTAATAAACATACTTGCATTTTACTCCTATACTCCCTCGTTGGTTTTTATTTTGGGTGATCTTAAACCTCAATGATAGATGCAGGTAGGGAGTTGAATCTCTTGACTGGTCTCTGGCCAGCCTAAAACCAGTCAACAGAAAAGGATGTCCCATTGCTTTTGCTGTGTACCTTGCTGGTAATATAAATCACCACAGTTTTGGTAACATGCCCTGCATGCGCATGTTTGCTGTGTTGCATCAGTTGATACTTTTTTGCCAACAGTGAAACTGAGAGCAACCTAATGAATGTGGGCAGGTTTGGGGGAGGGTAGAAAGGAAAGGGACCAGGACAGATGACAAAGTCAGGCTCAGCTCTTTTGCTTATCTTTCCTTTCAAGTCTACCTTGTACTGGCTCTGTATTCAGTGGGGGTCCAGACTCCATCTTACTATTGGCAGTGAAAGGATCTGCTCTCTAGGGAGAGTCCATAGGATAACATCATGTAACTTTGGCTTATAGTATCCTTTACTGCTCTTTCTACTGCAGTATATGAACTCCATCAGTAGTGATATAAGCCATGTAACTAACATCTGTCATATGAAGTTTGATCTCTCTCGCTCTCATCTTCTCCATGGCAGATGTTAGTCAATGGCTTAATGCACTACAGAAAGGCGCTCAGATACTATGATGTGATGATAGCATGGTGTTCAGATACTCAGGAGGGAACACAACCAGTATAGTATATAAACAGGTGCATGACAGCTGTAGAGACTTCTGTGACCAAATCTTGATACTCCATATTGGGGGCCCTATTTCTAACTGACCCACCTAGTCCTATAAATCCACATGCTTTACAATGTCAGCGGCACAAACAACTACTGGCCACATAACAAATATGCAGAGCTCTGCACATTTCTCTTTTGATTACCCTCCCCCACCAATTTCATCCATATTTTCTGGCGCAAGCATTTCCTTATTTCCTAACATTTTGGGTTGCTTTTTGAAAACTGAAGGGGAAACAAGCACACTCACAGATTCTGGTCTGTACACACAACTGCTTATGAATTTTGGGACATTTAGCCCTAGATCCTTTAACAGAAAACCTTATAGGTAGAAGGCAGTGCATTTCCAGTTTGAATAATAATATGTTGAGAAGGATTTGTAGAAGAGATAAGACTAGTATTATCATTATCCACTTGTTCATTGTGTAGAATAACCAGGACAAAGACAATCATTGCCATAAGTCTCTCAGTTTCTAGAATTATATTCACTTGTAAGAAAAAGTATATATTTTAAAGGTGAATAAAACCACGTCATATTTTGATCTTGATCAGATAGCAAGCAGTACTGATAAATAAAGCTAATAAGCTGTGTCTTTTTTAAAAAATTGAAACGTAACTTGAGAAAATAATTGTTTCTTAGCATCCTCCATTTTTCTCTGAGATGTAGTAGTAATTTTGTAGTGACCAATTTTTCCATTTTCTTTTTTCCGCTTTTCCTTGATTTCCATACTCAGAAGCCAAATGTCGAGATTGTCAGCTGGTTGGAATAATTTTTTATAGGACAATAGGATGAGAATCCAAGTAAACAGCTTCCTTTTTGGATTATCCATTTACTAAACACAGCTGTGGTTCTGCCTTCTGATTATCTCCCTGTTTCAATTTCATTTGGAGGATGGCTTGTTATAGCAATGGAATAGATCCTTTTCTCTGAATGCCCCACACTGCAGATATATTATCATCAAAGAATTGACTTTATCATGAGTTAAATTCTGCTTACATCAGTACCAGTTCAAAGTTACACCAATGCTCTACGTCAGGGTCTCAAACACACAGCCCGCAGGGTTATTTCTTGAGGCCCACCAAGCTCCCCACAGCCCCCTCCCCACAAGAATTATTTCCTGAAGCCTGCCAAGCTCCCCTGCCCCATACTCCCCCTACCTCCAGCGCGCCACATCCTCACTCTTCCCACCACCAAACAGCTGTTTGGCAGTGCTTAGTGCTTTCCAGGAGGGAGGAGTGGGGAGCTGTGCACTCAGGGGTGGAGGCACAGAAGAGGCGGGGCAGGGGCGGGGATTTGAAAAAGGGGTTAGAATGGGGGCAGGGAAGAGGTGAGAAGAGTTAGGGAAGGGGTGGGGCCTCATGAAAGGGGTGGAGTGGAGGGGTGGGGACAGTGGGGAGGGATGTCAGTGATGCGGCCCTTGGGCTAATGTACTAGTGCTCATGTGGCCCTCCTGATGATTTGAGTTTGAGATCCCTGCTCAAATGCAGGTACTCTAGAGTTATATATGTTCAGATGAGAGCAGAATTTGGCCCATTGTGTTTAGCAACAAATACACCAGGTTACAGGAGGAAGAAATCAAATGCATATGCTGGGCGTGGACCCAATTTCCTTATCTATTTATTTACCTTGTTCTTTGTGTATCCATTTATGTATAATTATCCCACCTTGTATATTTAAGGAACTGAATATATATGTGTAGATGCATAAAGCCATTATAATTATCTGTAGAGTATTATTTTATAACTAGATTAGTGAGATTAATTTTTTAAAGGAATTTGAATCGTTAACAGATCCTATATGTTCATGAGCCCTAATGCACAGTGGAATATTTAAAAGAAGGTTCATTTAAAAACATTTATAGTGTTTTATAAAAATAACCAAAGTAGAAGAACAATGATAGTGGTAATAAAGAAATGCCACTAGCTAATCCTTCTGCTTAGAAAACAAAATCATGAATCAGATCCTCAGCCGGTTAAACCAAAGTATTCCCATGTACTTCAGTTGAATAACAGAATCCACTGCTGTCAATGGAGCTGTGCCAGTTTACACCAGCAAAGGATCTGGCTCTATATATTTGTATCTTATCCTTTCTATCCTAAAGATCTCATTGCCTTTCTACTGGATTTTAGTTTTAGTTTTATTTTAGACTTTAAAGGAGTCTGGGATATATTGTGCCCAGCTTCTAGATGGATGAGCAAAATAGGCACACAAGAGAATTCCCCATTCAGGAAATACAAGGATTCTGAAGGCACTAGCCTTTGCAAAGGAGGTGGAGAGGCCCTGGAACCACTCTTCTACCCCAGCCCACAGAGCTGGCTAGCAGTATAGTGAAGTGCATATTGTGCCATTTGAGGGAAGCTCAGCTTCTGCAGACATTGAGCTGCATTCACCCTATGCTGACACAAGATGGTATTTATCTCCCTTATTCAGGGGCAGCTGAGGGTCAGTTTGGCTCATGACACAGGCTAAGGCAGTCCTGAGATAAAAAATAGATGAGGCAGTTGTTTCACTGCTTCTGTGAATCTGACCACACCTGCTTTCTCTAAACTCTTTTACCAGTAGATTAATGCCATATAGGCCTGTTGCTGACTCTCATGAGGAGGAAACATTACATTTAGGAGATTGTGGGAAAGAGAACAGAGAACATTCTAAATACACTATCTTATTTTTCTGGTTTACATCGTTTTTATGTTGTCAGAACTTCACTAGCAATAGTAATATGTTAAACAGATACATTAGCTACTGTAGATACATAGCATTTCTTCAAGAATGTGTCTTCTGAATTACCGATGATACCACTGCATGTTAATTGTCTTCACAACAGAGAAGGGAGCATAATTTGAGACACATTTTTCTTTGAGGTAACTGGATCATAAGTAATTCAGAGGTAAATAAAGCACACATAATGAACTCTTCCTTGTGCATGGGGATACATAGGTACTGGAACAAGGGGTTCTGGGGGTACTGCTGCTGCACCCCCCTGGCTTGAAGTGATTTCCATCATATACAGAGTTTACAGTTTGGTTCAGTGACTCCCATTACTCCCACTATACAAGTAGTTCCAGCACCACTGTAGGGATACTTAAAACATCATGTACAATAAGTTTTTAATTGCTATCAACCATACTAAAAAAAAAATATAACAGGTTGCATTTCAATGTCTGCCTACATCTAAGTCTGAAAAGTAAAAATTGCAGAATGCAAAGTACTATAAGTTATAAGTCACAGATGATATGAAGCTGGTCAAAATTAGGTTTTAATCCTGAATTCCTTGCTTCCCATGTCTTCAGTATAAAACAAATGCAGAATTGAACCTCTACAGTTCCACCAATCTTATTTACATTCCATAGCATTGGACTAATATGAGTGACCCCTGGACTTCAATTGAACCACTCACATAACTACACAATAAGGGTAGAAGGTGTCACAATCAGGCCCACCATGAACTGCCGTACCAAATAAATGCAAGAGGTCCCTTGTTAATTTTTCATTGTGGTTCATTGTAATGTAGCTCTGTGAAAATGTTCAGCTAAGCTGTTTAAGAAATTATTTAAAAATTTAACCTGGTTTCCTCAGAGTGCCCTCCATTATCTTGCAGCTACCCTGGAATTTTGTTGTATAAAATGAGTTCTCCCAGATGGCACACAATTTGACTCTGTGGTGTGTAGCATACTTTGACCACTGCATTTTTTTGATAAAGCATTAATAGAGAAGCCCTTACTAAATGTATGTTATTGCTCCATTTTTCATAAAGAAGGTTTATTTTATAAAACCTAGTACTCAGGTGCTGCTGTTCTACAACACTTTCAGAATGTTAATCTAAGTCAATGGCACAATGACAGAGAACTCTGATTTCATATCAGCTGGACTAAAACTTCAGGCTTGAACAAAATGTTTCAGTCGCAAGAGACAATATTGTCAATGAACAAAAGGAGATTTTCCATTTATCCTGTCTGATAGCGGATATACAGTATAGAAACATATTACAGCAGCACTTACTAGCATCACTTCAACTGAAGAGAGCTTTCATGCCAAGGAAAATGTAAGATTTATTTTACTTCTAACTTGGAGCCATTTGCCTTTCAGGTGCTCTGGCCACTTTTGTTGATTATCCCAGATATTTGGTCTCATATGTGCCGTCTGCACCAAACTGTAATTACATCATGCTGATTGAGTCACTTCACAAACATTTATACTTCAATACTGTGATGTCAAAATTAAGACTTAGCTTCAAAAACAAGGAGAAGGAACACATAAACAAAAGAGAAAAAGACCAGATTTTTAATGGCATTTAAGTACCTAAAGATGCAGATAGATTCTTTGTGCGGTTTCCAAAAGCAGCTGAATGCTTAGGTCCTTTTAATTTCAATTTTATTCAATCTTTTATATGGGCTTAATCCTGGATCCAACCACGGGGATAAATGCTTCCATAGACTGCAGTAATCATTAAATGATTTGTGATGAACTAGCACTTCCGGGGGCATTTTTAAAGTACTGAAGCCACACTTTGACAAATCCTTATTTTACGAACGAAGTCTTTAGCAAATCCCCGAGTGCAGGTAAGAGACATGTTCTGACTGTTCTGACAAGGTTAAGTATTCGTGAATTGCTGAGTCACATTAGAAGATAAACCCCAATTCCCTGAAATCTGTAATTGAATAGCAACATCAGATCCATAGTAAGTGAAAGAGCACCAGATTGAATAACAACATAGAACTGGACTGGAAAGCTTATGCCATCATAAACATTCAGACATCTGAGGATAGGTAAATCATTCCTGGAATAGGTTATCAACCATATCTCTAGAGAAGCCAAAGAAAAGTCATGTAAGCATTGGTGATAAAACTTGCACCAACTACACAGTGATTAGACTAACTATCGCATTAATGATTAGTGCAGTCTAGTTCATAAAATATCTACATTCCATTTTAGAATAATGTCATGTGATGAAGGATTAACCATTTGTAATCCTGACCCATGTCCAAATGGTTGTAGCCAGGAAATAAAGTTCAGTCTCTCTAACCAGCATGTCAGTGTTTCACACCTGTATTACATGGTGTAAGAAGTAAACTAAATGTTTTGGAAAAAAATGAAAGGCACCTTTAAAAAAAAAACCAAGAAGCCTGCTGCCTGGTGAGACCAGACTATTGACCACTATGTGATATACTTGTGTAATGAAAAGTTCAGTCACATGAACCATTAAAAAATTGACTCATTAGAGACTAATTTGTGGTATGACCAATAAGTGGAGGAAAGCAAGATTGTGGGAAGCAGTAGACATTTGTAGGGCTAGTAAAAACTGCGCTTCACAAATGAAAGCAAGCAAGCAGTGAAAGTACTGAAGTGCATCTAATTAAAACGGCACAGCATGGCATAAAGACAGACTATAAGGGTAAATAAAAACAGAGACCAGATTTGTTTGCAGTAAATGTTAAGGTAACCACCACATAAAACAAAGAGATGCAGTGTCAATAAAAGTATTCAATAAAAATTCTATTCTAATGTGCACACACACATGCTCACAATCAAAAGTATTGCACCCTAACACACATGTTCAAAATCACTTTCCTCCCAGAATCACAACCACTTTCACACACACACCCACTGGAATTCAGGACTCTTCACCTTATACAATCCATTCCCCTGCAGACTCCGTCACAACCTCCTACTTTTAGTCCCTTTGTGGGCCTGGATCCCTCATACCTGCTTCTTGTCTCCCTTACACCTTCTTCAAGGCTTGTATTTCCAACTTTCTCTTGTTACTTTCAACCACCTGTGTTGTTTTTTTCTTCCATTCTTCTTCAGGGTTTCCAGCTGCAGCCTTCTATTTCCCCCTACTGTTTAAAGGTTCTCAGCATTAGCTTTCATTCATTTCTTCCTAGCTCCAGCTTTCTTTCCCACGTATCCCCCTGCTCCTTCTCCATTCTACCCGGCTCCTTGTGGGCTGGTCTCAGTGGCTCACCCATGTGGCAGTCTCCCTAGGGGCTCCTGTGGTAATCTCTCCATGGCCACTTCCATTGACAGTTCCCTCCAAGATAGGGTGACCAGATAGCAGGTGTGAAAAAAAAATGGGATGGGGGTGGTATATATAAGACAAAGCCCCTAATATCAAAATGCTCTCAATAATCTCAGGACATCTGATCACTCTACTCCTGCAGCTCACTACACTGATGTTTTCCTCAGCAGTGGTGGCTCTTTCTGCAATCTCATTAGTTGTCTCTCAAGAGACAGTTCCCTCCAGTGTAGGTCCTTCTTGTGGTGGTGGCAATTTCATCTGATGCCAGCTTCCTCCTGTTCCAGGAATCATAGTTGCTTCTGGGTGATATAGAAGGGGAGGCTATTTTTTTTATGGAGTAACTGCCTCTAGTGTTAGCTCCAATTCCATGACTTCCTTGCTGGAGCAGCACTAAAGCTGCTCAGACATCAGTGGGAGGGCTGGTAGGATGCTGGTTTGGGGGAATACAAACTTTTTTTTAATTCAGAAATTATAAAATTCTAAATATCTTTAAAATTTCAGAATTTTCAACCAGCTGTACATAAGGGGGTGGGGCCAACAGCAATCCTCAGCTCTCTGGGGAAGGGCTCTTCAGGCCACAGTTTGGGCACTATAATTTTAAAGTAGGTGGCACTTCTCTTAAAAAGATGGCTCTGACAGAATGAAGGGTTTCTTCTCAACTTATCAGTAAATCAGGGTCAGCTATCCAGAAATCTGCTAGTCACAGCACATTCCATGTACTGCAGTAGAGAGGATTCAAAAGTTGTATGCCTAATCATCCTGCACCACAAACAGTAAAAAAAGCCGTCTCTCTGCCTTCCTTCCCCCATACCCTACCTTCGCTTTCACTCAGATGCTTACATAGTCTACACATTCTCATTTTGCTAGGGTAGCAGAATATAGAGATATACAATAAGAGTTCCAACTATCATTTTGTCAACAGGGCTAACCTTGAATGAAGTTCACTGACCAAGTGAAAGCATATCAAAACAGGGACAAAGCAGCACAAACTACAGAAGGTCAAAATTTGCTCTCACTTATACCCACGCAGCTACATTGACTTCAAAGTCTGACAGTAACTGAGAAAAATTTGGCCCATTATGTTTGTCTTGCCCTTCCTGGGTTGGTTCAGTTTCTAACCCTATATGCTATAGGTAGATTTCTCATTGTCAAGATGAGTATATGGAATAAATGTGCACTTCATTTAGTAAAACAGACCATTAAAAATTGGTGCAAAGTGGCATATTGTTGTTGCTCTTTTGCATCCAGTCCTAGGTTCAACTGGGGATTACCTTGCCTGATGTCCCACACATTAATAATTGCTGAGGCTGTCATTTATGAGGCTATCATGAAGAATGCTTCCAACTTTCAGAGGAATGTCATTTAAAAGACTACAGAAGATGCTGACATGCCCAGGTGGCTCCTTCAATTAATTAAACATCAATTAATTGCTGCTCAGATAGCCCCTTCTTGGCAAATATTAATAAGATAATCAATTCGCATCATTTTGCTGCATTTAACCAAGTGTTTCTATATTCTCAAGTGCAAATTCAAATTATGCAAAACATCTGCTAGTTAGTCTAAAATTTGTTTAAAAATATATTCACAACCATCTATTTCATGCAAAGGGGATACTGCTCTTCTATCATCATAATGGAATAAAAATGTAATGATGCATTCCAACAAAGGAATAATTCTTTCCTTTGGTGTTTATGATGAGCTCTCATAGATACAGCCAACATTAAGCTCAGAATATAAGCCACAGTATCCTTCAATAGGTGAGCTGGAACCAATGATAACTGTTGCCATGTTTATGAAAGGTGCTTTTCAGAGTTGAGTTGAATTGTACCAAAGTAATGTTATTTAGAAAGCAACTCCCCACCACACTCAGGTGGGGCCAGGTGAAAAAAGATTTAAAACGTACTGTTTTGTACAGAATGAGAAAATAAAAACATCCTATACCATGAAGAAAATCAATCAACAGTCTCATACAAAAAGCAGTGGTTGGGAATGTATGTGTCTGAAGTGTGTGTGTGTAAATAAACATGGGGCAAAGAAACCATTCTTAAAAAATCCTTTTGAAATGAAAAATTCTCCAGGTATTTCCTTTTTTAAAGTAGGAGGAGATGAAGTGAGGCAGATGTCAAAGAAATGTGAGTTTCATGCACCCCACACTTAGGCAGGGTCCCCTAAGAGGAATCTCTTGTTTTTCATAAGAGAAAACAAGAGGGATCCAAGAGATACACCCTATATCTACACTGCAAAAGAAGCGCCGTCATACCCTACCATCTACATCGAACGAAAAGAACCCCCTGGTAGAGAATCATACCCTATATCTACACTGCAAAAAAAAGAAAACCATGCAGCAGAAAGTCTTAGAGCCCGGGTCAGCTTACTTGGGTTTGCGCTACGGATCTAAAAGTAGCAATGCAGGATTAAGCCCGGACTCTTATATCTGATGTGGGCGGGGGGATGCATACATACCCATCAAGAAAGATCTCAGATAGAGGCACCATTTAAAAACTAACAGTGCCATTTTAAAATTATTCTGCCATCGTGAGCAACCAAAGTAAAGGATGCAGCAAAGGGGTAATATGATCACTGTAGCTCAAACAAATAAGTGAACATGCTGCTGCATTCCAAACAAGCTGCAGGTAACAGAGAAGCCCTGCTAATAGAGAATTACAGTAAACATGCCTGATGATCACAAGGGCATGTATTGCTGTTGTGAGGTTAAGCATGGAATAAATAAAGACAGAATTGGTCTGTGCCAACTGACCTACTGGAAAAAAACCCTGCTTTGATAAATAACTGATGTATGGTTTTTCATGGGAAAGGCTTGGTCAGAAGTAGCGCCAAAACTCTTAACCTTGATTCCTACTTCAGAGCAAGTTCCCACAATAAGTAAGGGCACAAAAAACAGAGAGAGCATAACAATGATATCTACCCACCAGTAAAATATTTGTTTTCCTAGAGAAGAGGACAGGATTGTTCTGATGCTTCCATCTTGCAATATCCTCCAACCAAAAAAATACAGTATATAGTTGTGCATTGTCAGCATCATAATGATATTCTCCCTTATGTCTGGAAATGGCTTCAAGAGAAGACCTCCTCTAAATGCTGACTTACAAGGGAGATAGCATAGGTCAGTAATAGATTTTCTAGGAACTACTTTGTCCTTCTACAGGTGTTTATCACTTGTGGATAAAGCTCATTTCACCTGCAAAAAGCCAGAGTGATCAATGGACCCAACCAGCTTCATAGAGGTATGTGCACTTCCCCCACTGAAGTCAGTGGCTGGTGCTTGTACACATTTGAGGGCACAAACCAACTAAATCTGCAATTTATTTACTTTCACATAAGGATTTTGTTCTCCTTTACTTTTTTCTGTTCTCTCTCTCTCTCTCTCTCTGAATTTGCTTTTCACTCCTAAGTGGATTCTCCTATGCATAACTTGAACCCAATACCATTCTAGTTTGAGTCATCCTATCAAACCCAGCTGCTACAGCAGACTTGAAATAAGGCAAAAAGAAGTGCACCTTTTCTGAAGCACAAACGGAATGCAAAAGGTTTTTGGCTCTGACTTTCTTATCTTGATTCACTCCACGTACCTCCAAAATTTACCAATGGGCCAGAAGCTATTCTAAGAGCACAACCCAAAGGTCATAGATGTCAATGCATAATTTGTCTTAACTTATTGACAATGTACCTTTTACTACACAATCTGAAGTACTGTGTTGCCCATTTTGTGTCATTAGCCATCTTCAGGGTGTGAGATTGTTCCATTTAGGACGAGAAACTGATGACAGAGTAAGATATTTTCTTTGATGCAATCTTATTTGTTACACGGAACATACAAAGTTTGGTTTCCCCAAACCAGGGATGAACCAACAATAGGAAATCGTTTCTTTGCTTATAGCCTGTAGCCTCTTTAATCAGCTTGTCCAGACCTAGAAGTCCCTTTTCTTGGCTTGTCCAGGCTGTATATGTCTCTGTTTTTTTATCTATGTGCTGTCTCCTGCGTCTCTTACAAAACAATGCCCAGCCAAAGCCTTCTTCCCACATATGGTTTGAATTCCTGGCTAGACTTTTTTTTTTTTTTTTTTTTTTTAGGTGGGGGCAGCTTAATAGTGTCTCACAGCTATCTTCAATGATGGGCAGTGGCCACACATTCCAGCCTCATATCCGGGGTGTAGTGACACTTAGCCTCCCAGCCTGCCCAAATCAGAGCCTGTGTCAAGGCTCTCATATGGGAGGAGTTCTGCCACCAGCCCAGGTCACATAGATTCCCAGGCTAAAAGGGACCATTGTGATCCTCTGATCTGACCTTCTCTGTTATACTCTATACATAGAACGTCCCCAAAATAATTCCAAGAGCATATTTTTCAGAAAAACATCCAATCTTGATTTTAAAAGTGCTACCATGACCCCTGGTAAATTGCCTCAATGGTTAATTACTGTCACTGTTAAAATGTATGCCTTATTTCCCAACTCCTTATATTCCAGCAATTCTATCCATGCCGCCATGTTGTTTCTCCCCTACCCTTTCAGGCACTAGCTTCAATGGAGAGAGCTGCATATCCCAGTTCCAACACTAGACATGCCTCCCCACCCATGCAGTAATAGCCCTCTTATGGGTTTGTGTTGCCAGGCCTGGCCAGTGTCATTGAAGGGCCAGGGACCTCAATACACCACACTGCCTGCACCCACTCTCAGCAGTCACACAAAGCATCCCCCTTTCCCTGGAGGTTTACTCCTGCCCCCCAAGACACTCACAATATGGGGTGTTTGTGCCAGTTGCTGCCTTCCTGCTGTAGTGGGGGTGTCTGGGCTTCTCTCCGTGTCCCTGCAGGAAGCAGTGAGGTGCATGGTGGCCAATATGGGGAAGCAGAGCCTTGCTCTCTGCAATGGATCACAGGAATGGGGCCAGGTTAAATGTCCCATATTGACACAGAGAGGATGGTGGAGGATGCATTGCCCTGCCACCATAAGTTGAGGCCCACCCAAATTTCCATTCCTAATGATGCCAAGATCATCTTGCCTCTCTGTAGAAGTCTCATTTGCATGAAAAAGAAAACTAATATGAAACATTGAAGACAGGAGATGAATTAATGAAGTCAGAGTCAAAGCTTTCTCAAACAATTACCCAAATAAACAACCACCTGTAAAACCACCTCAGCTGTCTGAGCTAACTATCAAGCTAAATACAGATAAGTGTCACTATAAGTAATAACATGGCTCCCTGAGCACTAACCATGTGAGACTCATAAGTGACTGAGGAAAAAAAAATCTCAATACAGCTTTACCAGCATTTCTTCAATGTTCTAATCTCTTTTAGGAATTTCTTTGGATTCTCCCTGAAAGAATCCAGAAACTAATAAAAACAAATTAATTTTATGAAGTCGTCCATCATTTATTCAGATTTAGAGAAAGAAAGAGGCAGAAGAAGAAGAATTCATCCTTGCAAAGATTTAAAATTACACTGAAGTTAGAAATTCTAGGGAGCTGTGCTCCCCTAGTAACTATATTGGGGATTTGTGATAGTAATTTGGTGAAAACTGGTGTGCAGACTAAAGCAAACAGATTTGGTTTTTAATGATACCTCTGCATTCTGAAATGAAGCACAGCAGCAGGTAGAAAGATCCTGCAGGGATTACAAAAAGATATCACAAGCCCCTGCACTAATAAATGTTTGTTAAGCCCTATTTTATTATCTTTATTAATTTCTTTACAAGAACCTGTCTCTGTTGAATACTGTGGCAAAGTTAGTAAAGAATATACTACATAAAGTATTAAAGGGCTGAAGCCATTCAGGAATGAGGTTGGTTTACATAATATGTACTTAAGGATTTATATGAACAATTGTCTTTTCAAAAAAGGATCACTTTACTATATAACTGTTGTTTCATGTATCACAGGCTGGATTACAACAGAGAGAGGGATCAGCACTGATTAAAAATTAGATTGTGCTTTTATTTTACATAATTATAAACCCATGATCTGTAAATAGAGCTGACTTTTCCATTTCTCTCATCACAATCTGCTCTCTGGCTTCTTTTTATTTCCTGGTATACTTCCTAAAAACATATTTAAAAGATATCCCACCTTCTGGGCTCCATGTAGCCTCCTGCATCTTACTTTTTATGGACATTATCTGAGAATGTGAGCGTTCAGGATGATGGGAGTTGATCGCTCAGAGGGACAGAGGTCACCATTACATGGCGCATAACTAAAGCATGTTGCTGCTTCATTTGATTCCTTGACATTTCCTACTCCCAACATCAAGATGTCACCTAATGAAGTCTTGGAGATTTCTGAAGTGATTGTTTCCATTTGTGGTGGAAATTTTCTAGTGCTGGATTGATTCCCATTGGCATTCACCCCAGCACTAGTTACCAAAAGCTATGGCAAATGTCAGGTTTTTCATCCAGCTCTGTGCTCTCAGATCTGTTCTTAATACTGCAGATGTAAATACCTTTGCACTGGGCAGATCAAATAATACATCATCAATAGATGGCAATAAGAAGATGCTCTCAGTCTTTTAGGACTAATGCAACTCCTCCAATGACCTGGTAATTTTCCCACAATTGCTGATGTACTTTGCTAGTTTCAACTGATGAAATACTAACCTTTCCTTCCAGTCTTTCCAGCTTCCTTCTTTTTGCAGCCCCTTTAGAGCTAATGGAACCCTACTGTGACAGGGTCAGGCCAGATGGCTACAAGAGAGTGGTCAAAGGTAGATACATTAGTCCCAGGTTAAGCAGATCCCTTTTCCTTGGGTAAAATAACAGGGATTATTCCAGAACACTCAGAAACTTTCTAGAACTAATTAAGGCAGGCAGGCTAATTAGGACACCTGTAGCCAATTGGAAAGCTGCTAGAATTAATTAAGGCTACTCAGGAAACCTGGTTTTAAAAGGCTCTCACTCCAGTTAGTGAGGTGCGTATAAGGAGCAGGGAGTGAAAGGATGTGCTTCTGGAGGACTAAGGAGTACAAGAGTTAACAGACATCAGGAGGAAGGTCAAAGAAGGTGTTGAGAGGAGGCTATGGGGAAGTAGCCCAGGGAATTGTAGCTGTCGCGCAGCTATTCCAGAAGGCACTCTAGACAACTACAGTCCACTGGGCCCTAGGCTGGAACCCAAAGTAGAGGGCGGGTCTGTGTTCCCCCCAGACCTCCCAATTCCTGATCCAACACAGGAGGGGTTGACCTAGATTGTGGGTTCCACCAGAGGGGAAGGTCTCTGGGCTGTTCCTTGACCACATGGTGGATCAGCAGAGACTGCAGGGATTGTTCTCGCTCTTTTTTTTCCCCATGCTGGCCAGCAATGAGGTTATCCAAGTGAATGCCACATTTGAGCCACAAAAGTGGCCAAACTGAGGGCTACTGTGAATCTCTGAGGTAAGCAAATCTACCAATAAGCACAGGACCCACCAAGGTAGAGGAGGAACTTTGTCACACTACATTTTGGAAATCTCACCTGCAACACACACAGAGATCTAGCTCCAGGTTTTGTCCTGTTCTCCAAGTTTCTGTTTCTTGAGAATATCTCACTGTAGTTGCCAAGTATGGTCAGTGGGTCACATGTTCTTCTTGGTCCCTATTATTGGAGGATATATCACCATCAAATCCATTGCCTATACTGCTTTGCTACATGGGATACCTTTGTGCCAATGATAAATCCCATGTGCTATTGTTTCTTATGTCATGGGTTTCTTTTGTTTAGCTTGTGTCTAAGCACTGGCTTCTAAAGGCTTTTATTACAGATCTTCATCATTAGGTCCCATTTGTCTAGGTTGGCAGACTGAGTTTGTTACTATTATTAGTGCAGGTTTTACATTGCAGCTGGCTGTACAATCCACTGGAAAATACATAAATTAAAATAATAATAACAATAATTAAATAATCTATCCACAATGTATAACTAACTAGAATAGGGGAAAAAAAGTGCTGCAGCTGCCTTTATCCCTTACTCTTAATACCTTTTACAAAAAATGGCATAATACATAAAGTCACAGCTTCTCCCTTTATAGGCATAGATCTTGCTGGGCATGAGTAAACTTGTATGTAGCTTGATTTGAGTGCAAGGTTAAACTGTAAACAAGACAGTGACAGGCAGCTTGATTTGAGTGCAAGATTAAACTGTGAACAAGGCTGTGTGCTGGAGACACTCTTTTTGGGCTAGTATCCATAGATGGGAACACCCTGAACTGATACGCTTGCAATGTAAATAAGGTGAGGACATAAGGGATTGTCTTTTACAAGATCTGCAAAACCACTGGTCCTTATGTGATCCATACAATGTCCAGTCCAAACTAATTAGATTCAAGAAATATGGATGTTTGTAACTAAGAAAAATGCATATAAACTGTGTAGTGTTTGACATGATTTGGAATTGTGGCATCACCCTGTATCTAAACCCCCTGCATCTAGGCCTGGCCAGCATGTGCATAGAGCTGTTACATGCCTAATAAAGTCATTTGACTGATGAGCTGGAGTCAAGCTGAATTTTTGTACTTCAGAGAACCGGATGAAATGTTTTCCCAGGATTGGTTCTGGGAACTAGAACAAGGTGTTTCAGATAAGCCAAGTGGAAAAAGTCTCAGAAGGAATCCTGACACTTTCCATATAGCAAAGAAACCAACCAAGAACATGTATATTAAAAATATTGCCCCTAACCCCCCCAGCTCTTGAAACATGCCCACCCTAGGCCATTTCCCTCATCCCCAAAAGCCTAAGAATACAAATAAGCCTCGCAGCATACTCTGAAAGTCAAAAACTTTGAGTTGTTTCAATTTAAGGGAATGAAATCCAAAGTAGATAAGCCCTCATAACATATGCAAGGCACACTTCTTTGACGTTGTTAATAAAACCCCCCCACAAAACATGTCAGATAAACATTGTTATGGTTTGAAAGCTTCCTAAATAGTAGTGCTCATTTTAGGATGCTCTTTAACATACAGCATTAAAAGTGGAACTTTGCTAAGAAGTGGATGTGACACGCTATGTATACTGCATGGAGTGCTGCCATCTTTTGGTTATACAAACCAGGAATGTTGCAAGACAGCTCTGACAATATTTAACTTAGCTGAATATACACTGCCAGCATAATATAAGTGCTAAGTATTAAGTATTATTACTATTGCTACTACTGTGTGATAAATTAAATGACTCACTCAAATACATTTTGAAAGGTTTCTGTTTAAAGTAATATGTGATCTCGTTTAACTTTTTCCCCCTCCTTTTTGCTGTATGGAAGAGCCATGAAACAGAACAATGGATGATATAGGGACATATTCTCCTTTTGACACTCAGGAAGATTCAACAATATATCAAACATATGGAGAACTATGCTAGAAAATCATATCCGCAAGTCCCTGTACTAAAACTAGCCAGCAGAAAGCTAATACCGTAGTATGCATGAGGTAAATTGAATTATTTTTACTTAGCAAAAAATATGATCTGTCATTATTTTCAAAACATGAAAGAAGAAAAGTCCATTTTGTATTATTTGTGTACTTTTGTAAGTTTCCTTTTAACATCCTGCTTGAAGGAAAAGAGCAAGTGATGTCTTAGACACTGTATGTTTCTATAGTCGTTATTGTTTGATTATATTTTACAGTAACACATAATGGTCTGGGTTTTTTTAAATGCAGACTAGAAAAGTTGTAATAAAAGTAACATTGTTTTAGTGAAGATTCCCAATATTTTACTGTTACTTTTGACATTTTGGTGTAAGCCATTTTCCTTCCTGCAAATGCCTAATTTTTACTGAGTTTGATTTGCTGGGGTAAAATGAGAGGCCAGTTTTCAAAACAAAACTAGTAATCTTTCTAGCTAAATGTGTCTATCACTTGTACTATCTGAGAACTATATTTTTGTCAGTTTTTTTTAGGGTAAATACTGAGTTTAAGGGGGAAAATATTTGTCGTTGCTCAAATAAATCAAAATTGGCATCACAGTTAACCCCTTAATTAAGCATGCTACTAGCCCTCATTGAGGATCAGTTTTGTTGCACATTCATCACATTGTTGACTGACTGACCTTTCTTCTGCTTCAGCAGCAATTGAGTTAGACTGGGATCAGCAGCAATCAAGCTCTTGTAGCAATGCATGTTCATCAAGTGCTGCCAGCTCTCGTGGGTTTTAAATCAGAAATTTCACAATATTTGCAGTTTTTACTTAAAGCTGCAGTTTCTGAAGTCCAGTTTCATTCTATATAAGTTCTTACATCACCTTCATCACAATAGTATCAGAGCACTTTGCAGTAGGGCATCAAGCAACGTGACTCATATTTGCCACATGTTGTTTGTTTTCTTTCCCATCCTGAGAGGGGTATGTGTTCAGCTGAGTGTTTAATTTTGGTGATTATTTGGTGATTGGAGGGTTTAGTGGTGAGCTGAGAATCTCAGCTTTGGGTTTTTTCTTTTAAGCAAGTTCCTGGCTCCAGTATTTCAATAGAAAAGCTTGAAAATGTGAACTAGAAGCACTCTAAATGCTCAGAAACCAGAAGGCAAATAAAAAGCACCCTAAAGTATTATTTTTATACACAATGGCATGACTTGATTGAGGCCTGATTCATGACTGTTGACTATTGAGGTTTGGGAATACGGTAAACAACTTTACATGAATTTCTTCTAGGACAGCCTTGGTATTTTTGCCCCACCGCTTCTCTTGATTTTTCATTGTGGATTGGCAGCTCCTTTTACAGCACCAGAAAAACCAATGAGGAGTGTTGTTACCTCTGCTGCTGGCGGTGTGGCATCTTCTGTTCAAAGTAGGCGCCTGTTGTGTCTGATATTGGAATTTTTTGTTTATTCAGAGTGATTCCCTTGCTCACCAGGAGAGCTACTGGAACTTCTTGGGACTGGGACTAACTCAGGCTGTTGCTTCAGTGACCATTCCAGGCTTCCAACTGATCTGGGTTTATTTTTCTTGTCTGAATGTGTTTTCTGGTGTAGTCTGAGTGGTGTTAAGATATTTGGCAGTCACTCTGCCACACTGCGGTTATTTTGTCACTTTCGGGTTCTGCTGATGCAGTGATATGTTTTCTGTCAGTGGAGGTTTACAGGCCCATTACCCTGCTTGACAGAAACAATGAGCTACAAGGATTTCCTGAGGAGAAGCTTCCAGATGCAGTGTGCGAGATTTCTCATCTCCCTTCAACATTAATTACATTATCACCCTGAAACAACATTCTAAATGACATTATTCACTGAAATACTTACATGCAGGACAGCAGCCTGGGCTTCTGCAAAGTCTCTGCCATCGATAAATAATCCACAGCAAAACCAGCTGGGAGATTGCATATCTACTGCTCCCTGAACACCTGCCCATTGCTAGTGAGAAAAGCTTGTTCTCCCTAGTAACTGTTGCTAGATAACAGTATTGCCACCCTCATGCATTCAAAAATCATGAGTCAGGCCCAAAGAAAGCATGAGATTGCTTTAAAAATCTCAAGATTTTAAGAAATAATAAACTTGGCTCTTTTTATTTACCTCCTGGTTTCTCAGCCTTGAGGGTGCAGTGAGTTTATTCTTTTCGAGCTTTTCTCTCCAACCACAAGGGTTAGAGAGTGACACAAAACTGATTCTCATGTGCTCACAAGATGTGAGAAGCTGGGACTTTAAGTAAAAACACCTAATATTGCAAAACATATCAGATCATAAGAGTTGGCAACACTGAAAGGTACTTAAACCAAAAAGCCAGAGGAGTCAACTGAACCAGAGCAACTCTGTTTGTTTTGACAGCCTCTTTGCTGAGCTTTAAAAGGTCAAATACACTGCAGCTTTACAAATATCAGCACAGGAGGTGGTTAAAATGTGTGGCTATAACACTGGTATACACAAATTCCTCAGCTATCCCCAACACTTTTGGTGCTATTTTGCTTTATGCATGTTACCTGGACACAGTTATGCTATAGAGATGCCTCCAAAATGATGTCACCAGTGACAAGCTCACATCTGATAAGAGACCGTGGGCTAAATTCAAACCTAGTGTAAGTGGAATTGTATCCTCATATACCAGTTATGATTTGGCCCATTATTTATCATTTCCATTTTCTGTTGTGTCAAGAGGCAGTCACCCCTTTGACATCACCATTGAAGAGGAAGTAATTTCCAGCTTGCCTTTTTAGAGCTAACAGACATGAGGATGTGAATCATCTTCTTTGTAGCCCCACTCTATAGTCTTTTATTAGAACAATGGGTATTTTGCCTGAGTAAGGATTACTATATTTGGCCTAATTCAATTCTGGTGTAAACTGGCACAAATCAATGGGGTTGCATCAGTTTACACCAGAGCTGATTTTGGACAAATGTCTTTGAGAGATAGTATTTCCCTTCAGCTTTTAGACTCTTGTCTCCCAATGGCAGATAAATTATCTAATTGGCTGCACACTGACTTTAAATCCTGCACACATAAAAGTGGCTAATGGAGTTTTAGAAGGTCTGCATATTTCTTTCTTTAAGGACTCCTGACAATTTCAGGTTATATAAAGCAGAGTAAACAAATGCCTATTTAGGAACAGGTCATTGACTTTATCACTTTGTCTTTACATTGGGATGAACAGGAGTCTTTCCTGTGTAAGAAACTGTATGGACACTGTTAAGATCTTGTGATCTGACCAAAATACATTTGAGAGTGTCATAGCTCACAAGAACAACTGCAGTCTTTCTGCTTCACAAATCCCTGGAAGAGAGAGAGCAATGCCAGACATGTGTCTCCTTAAATGACTTTCAGCTGGGAGATGGACATAAGCAATGCCATTGTAGAGCAGGATGTTGACTTACAAAGTTTGATGTTTTGCCTCCATCACTGACAATACTGGATACTTTTAGAAGAAAGTTACCCTAAACCAATTGTCTAGCGCTCTGCAAGATTAAGAAATTCGTTCCCAATTCTCATGGCATAAAAGCCCGGGGCTTAAGATCTGGATATCATTCTTAGCTTGCTTAGCTGCAAAATATTATTAAAAGTTATACATGTAAGGTAGAAAGGGGTATTTTATGTTCATGAGTGCCAAGTAATTTTATTACAAACGTTACTAAATTTTTGGAGTCTAGAGAAATTAGAGATGGTGGAGGGAAATCCTAATATTTGTCCCTCACTGCCAATTCAGGGTGCTATTTAGTGACACGGGGTGCTTGTCATGCCTTACGGAACACCACAGTTAACAAGCAAAATAATCAATTATTAACTATGACTATTTTATTATTACAAGAAAGGAAAAAATGAAAACCAAAATAAACAGCTGCAATAAATAATGGTTACTTCAATTACACTCTCCTCTGTATGTCTCACTGTGGAGAGCTTTCAACGGGGATTATACCTTAAGAGTGCATTTACCATGATGGGGCATATGCCTGATAAGTTAAGATTAGACTATATTATTTCCAAAATCCATAATGACCTATCTTAACGTATCACAAATAACCAAAATAAAAAAGAAACTTGTAGCTGGGCAAAGAATTTCATATAACTACTGATGAATGATGTTTGGTTTCTCATGCTGTCACATTATATGACTAAAATATGGCCATGTAGAGCATTGTTGCTATCATTGTTACATAATTTCAGTGAATGTTATACAAAGTATCCATGTAAGTTGTAAATAGAAAAGTTGTGATTTGCTATGATTAACCTATTTGTATGCATGTGTCATATTTGTATCTAAAGTTATAAATACTAAGTATGTAATAGTATTTCAAACAGTGTTTGCTCCTCTGGTAACACCCAGGAGGTAGTTAGTTTACATACTGTCAGGCCAGCACATTGTGAATGGACTGTTCAAGTTGATGGCCCACCAACAAACACAATGGGCCATGGAAGAAGCTTATCCTTACCTAACAGGCTTTTCTGTGCACTTTTTAGCTAGAATATGGACTCTGTCAAAGCTGATTTCCCACTCTGGCACTTCGAGTGCAGAAGGTGGGGGCCCACAAGGATTTTAAAAATTAATACTGGACACTCAAGTCTTGTATTAAACTCCCAAGGTTACAGCTTTTCTCTGATCCTGGATTGGTAAATGCTGCCTCCACCCAAGTATAAAACATCTTTGAGAGCCCAGTAAGGCGTACTTGGGAATTCTTTCCTGTAGGGTATCCTTGAGCCCTTTCACCACCAACTGCTTCCGCGGAAGAGCTGAGAAAAAGGGGAGAAAAAGAAAATCAGCTGTTGCCACCAACTAATTAAACAACATGAGCAAACCTTTTAAGACACAAAAATCCAATTGTGTTCTTTAAAAAGGTAAATTTTATTAATAAAAAAAAGAAAATACAGTTGGGAACTCAGGCTATTGCTAGATTTTAAAAGAGCAACTACAAGTATTAAGCACCAAGAATAGCTTTCTTGGGTCCATCTTAAAGGTTACAAGAAAACAAAAGCACCTGGGCTTAGCACAGAGGAATCTACAAGCCATAACGAAATAGAAGCATGAAAGGGTATGTGACTAGATCATGTGACCCTAGCTTCCATCTTGTGCCTGTACTTTTCCACTGACTATACTGAGAGCAGACTCACCACATGGCAAAAAGTATAAAAGGTCCTGAAAGCATCTCCATTTTGCCTCTTTCCTGCTCTGATCTCTGCACTATGGACTTATATTAAAGGGAGCATTATAATCAGGGGACCAAGGACCTTCCAATATTTTGGATGTTACCAGAGACAGTATAAGCCAGCAGTTTATTTCATCAGTGCTTCAAACCTGATACAAAAACTTTGCAATGATTGTATGTTTTTGATTCCTTTGACTATTTTTACCCTCTCTTCCTTCTTTCCTCTTATAAATAAACCTTTAGATAGCAGATACTAAAGGATTGGCAATAGTGTGATTATTGGGTAAGATCTGAGTTATATATTGACCTGGGTATGTGGCTGGTCCTTTGGGATCATAAGAACCCTTTGGTTGATGAAACTGGTTTTAAATAACTACTCATCATTAAGTCTAGTGTTGAGTGGTAAGAGAAGGGCTGGGATACCTAAAGAGATTGCATTTCTGACTTCTTGTTAGCCAGTATGGTGAGACAGAAGGTTTTTTTGTTACTGGTTTGGTGTACCTTATGAAAGAATAACCATCAGTTTAGGGCTGAGTCTGCCCTATTTCTCAGCAGTTTGTCCTGAATCAGGCATCCTCAGCTGTGACCCACTGAGACATGGTAACACATGGATAACCTAAACAATTTACAGAGTGGTAGTCATGTTAGTCTGTATCAGCTAAAAAAACAAGGAGTCCTTGTGGCACCTTAGAGACTAGCAATGCTCCTGTATTTTCCACTCCATGCATCTGATGAAGTGGGTTCTAGCCCATGAAAGCTTATGCCCAAATAAATGTGTTAATCTTTAAGGTGCCACAAGGACACCTCATTGTTTAAACAACTTAAAAATTGGCAGAAGTAAATGATCTTAATTAAGTCCTCTTAGACTAAGGGAAGTATTTAACTCAGTTACTAAAAAGAAGGCATTCATAGAGTTTCTTGAGAAAAGACAATTAATGAATATTAAAGTCTTAAATTCAGATACATTGTGTATTCCTGGAAAAGAGTCACACGATCTGGTGCTTAATGGGAAAAAAATTTAATTCCTTAAATTACAATACATTTCAATATCCCATTCAAATAACTTACAAGAAATGTTTAAATCTAATCCTGTAGTACTGATTTTGCAAACTTCATCTCTGCAGTGTTGTTGAAGTTTTGCTGATGTCATCAAGTTACAGAAACAGTGCTAGGCTGAAAGGTTGCTTCTTCTTGACGCTGTGTTGCAGTTGCCTTATTCTTCTTAACTATCTTGTTGCCACTGCTACTGCCTGTGTATGGAGCTCAGAAGAACAAGCTAAACTAATCCTGAGAGCATATGCATGTGTAAGAAATATATATATAAAAGTGCATAAGGGCAAGAGCTTAGGCATCAATGTGAGGGAATATAAGGCTAAGTTAAAAGATTTCAATTCCAGTCTCACTGAAGGTAGTTGGCTGAATTCATTTATCAGCCATGGTCACCTTTCATTCGCTCAAAGCCTTTTGTGGGATGGATTTAGTAGTATCTTCAGCTCATGGATCTTGCTTCCTGAATCTGGGCACTAAGAAATCCTACCAGTGCTGAAATGGAGCAAGATGAGCCTCCTAAGCACCTGGGCTAAGATTTGCATTAATGTAAAGGCCTAAGGTTTACATGAATGAGTGAGAGTGAAGAATGAGGGACCAATCAGCTCCCCTCCTTCTCCACCTGAGGATGGATAGAAAAAAAGCAAATGCAATTGTAGGTTGCCTTAGTAGCATAGCATGCAAATCACAGGAGGTGATAGTACCACTCTACTCAGCGCTGCTTAGGCCTCAGCTGGAGTACTGTGTCCAATTTTGGTCACCAATATATAGAAAGGATTTAGAGAAACTGAAAAGGATCCAGAGGAGAGCAACAAAGATGATCAAAAGGATGGAATGCAAGCTACATGAGCAAATATACTGGGTATATTTAGTTTGCAAAGAGGACATTAAGGTGGGACATGATAGAAGTCTTCAAATACCTGAAAGGCGGACATAAAAAAGATGGAGAAAATTATTCTCTCTTGCTACAGAGGGCAGGACAAAAGGTTTAAATTACATCATAGCACATGTAGATTAAATCGCAGGAGAAACTTCTTAACTGTAAGAGCAGTAGGACAATGAAACAGACTCCCTATGGAGATCATGGACTGGGCCAGATTAAGGCAGGGGTTTTAGGGGCTGCAACCCAGGGTCCTAGCTCAAGGGGAGCCCAGCAAAAATAAATCACAGGAAGTGATCTCGTGGCCGCTAAAAGGGGAGCTCATACATATCTCCATCTCAGATGGATGTAACCATGCACATTCCTGAAGAAAAGTGTAGATCAGAGAAGACTGTTGTGGAGGCACAAGAAATTGCTGCTGCTGAGTTCAGTTCCTTAAGTCTAAATGATCCAGGGATGGTCAAGTGGACTCACTTGAGCAGTAGCCTGAGGGACTTCCATGTATTGCATGTGCCACAGCAAGTGAAAAATTTAATGTTCCCCAAAGACAATGAAAATATAATTTCCATCCAACACATTACTGGTGTGAAATCCCCAATGGTGACAAAGTGGAGAGGCCATGGCTTATGTATTCAAAAATAAAGAATGCATCTCTGACACTGAAACCAGTGAGTGCCACATGATGCGAAAGTCGAATAGAGGCGATAAAGCCTATCAAACACCAAATTCGGAAGATAGATGATGCCATAGTTGCCATTATGGAGGATAATGCTATGACAGGAACTATTTGTGGCAGAGGGAAATGGAATCCTCAGAAACATACATAACTTCAAATTTCTGTGTGGCTTAGTGTTGTGCCATGGCATATCATTTGAAAGAAATGTAAGCAAGAGACTCCAAGGTATTGACCTTGATATATCTGGAGCAATGGAGCAACTGGACAAAGCAAAGTCATACCTACAGTCTCACTGATCAGATGAGGGATTTCAAAACATTCTGAAGAGTGCAGAGAAGTTGATAGATGAACTTCACACTGAAGCTATTTTCCGGCCTATTCAAGAATACAAGAAAAAGAAAAAGACATTTTGATTACGAGGCATGAGATAATCCCATAAGAGACCCCAAAAAACAATTCAAAGTTGAATTCTTTACCCAGCTGCTAGATTGTGCAATACAGTCTATATGAAGAACGTTTCATGCAGCTCAAGGATCACAGAAGTATATTTGGGATGTTGTATGATATTCCAAAACTCCTCACTATACCTGAAGACCTACACCAGTAATGCAGGGCACTAGAGACAGTGCTGACACATGATGACATCAGTGATATTGATACAAGTCATTTAGGTGATGAAATGAAAGGCCTTTCAAGATACATTTCAGCAGAATCAACTCCAAAGGCTGTTCTGGAATATATGTGCACAAATAAGATGACCACTCTCTTTGCAAATGCTTTTATTGCTCTGTGCATACTTCTAACTCTTCCTGTAACAGTTGCCAGTGGAGAAAGCAGCTTCTTTGAGCTGATGCTAATAAAAACACACCTACACTCCACAATGACGCAGGAGAGGCTGGTTGGCCTTGCAACCATCTCAACAGAGCATGAGCTGTAGCTGCCAGGTCACCTGCACTCTGACTAAATAGAAGATCAGGAATCTCCTCACCACTCACATCCTCACTAGGGCCAGAAGGCTCACTGTGAACATTTGTGTCTATGTATCTTAGAAGAGCTCCTTCCTGCTTACATAGAAAAGCTTCTTTTCTTTTTCTGAACTCTGCCCCCGAGGGACGTTTTCTTCTTTCACTCATGAGTGCTGTTCCATGCCAGCTATTGTGGCTCTCAACACTGAAGTGAAAGGGACAAATAAGCAGGCTGGTAGCAGGGCCTGAGTGAGGGAAGATATCAGTATTTTAAGGGCCTAACTGGCTCCTACTACTCCAGTTGACTGCCTCAAAGGCTCTTAAGGTCACAATGGACAATTATGATCATTTAGTGTGACCTCCTGCACAATACAGGCCACACACTCAATCAAAGATTTCTTCCCCAGATACCTAAATGGCCACCTCAAGGACTGAACTCACAACACTGGGTTTAGCAGGCCAGTGCTCAAACCACTGAGCTACCCCTCCCACTGCTTGTTCTCCTCAAGTGGGTTCAGGGAAGCAGCAGAAAACAGAAGCTCCCTGAGACGCTGGTGTTAATCAGTTCAGACTCCTGGGGCTTCTCAAAGTTCATAAGAGGCTCCTTCTCCTCTCTCTCTCTCCCTGCAACTCCTGTTTTTATTCCCTCTCACCTTTTCTCCTGCCTGCCTGCCATTTATGTCTCTTGTTCCCTCCTTCCTCCAGCACAGCACTCCACCATCTCTGTGCATCTTGAGCAGAGAGAATACATACGCACTAGCTGGAGACACAATTTTCTACACTCTGGGTCCTAGTGGTGCCCCTCCCCCACACAGTCTGGCACCTGAGGCTGCCGCTTCAGATCACCTCATATAAGGTCAGCCCTGCTGTTCTAAAAAACCTGCAGTTTTTAGAGACTTTATTATAAGAATCATGTGACTAATACAAAGTCTGCCAACGTAGTATCCCTTATTCACTTTGGCAATGGGTAATCTGCCATTTAGATGTTTGACTGAAATGATGTCTTTTACAACCATTCAATGAAAAACAGGACCATGATTTATTCTTGCACCTTAAATGTTGGCAAATTCCACTAAACACAATGATGGAAACATCTCTCTGAAACCTAAGAAGGTCCATTCAAAATGAAGTACTTTACAAACTTTGTAGTCCTGTTTGTAAAAGTTAACCTGTGATGTAAGTCTTCAGTACTCTCTAATATGGTAAATATCATATCTTGGTAAAATTCCATATGCTTTTTTATGTGTGCAAGACCTTAATGTGCAGAAAACCTTCATTTACAGCCATCAGAGAACATACAAAAGAATGCCATGGCTGGATTAGAAAACTATTCTCATTTTATGTGTGGGACAAATCTCAATATTGATGCAAAAATGGTTATTAATAAAATTATAATTCATTCTTATAATGGTAGGGTTGAGGTTTTTTTAGAAACCTCTGCTTTCTTTCAGCATGACTGGCCTCAAATGTCAGAAAGGATAACACCTGCTTAGCGGTAAATACTATTTATTACCTCTAAGTGTGTCTTCACAGACTCTGGAATGTAGCTTTATAACTTCTATTTTATTTTAACATTCTACAGTAGTTTTTCTTATATCACATTCTGAAATATGAATATGGCTATTGTGCTTTGTGTAGAATATTGCACAGGATTAAATTTTTTACATGTATTGCAAATGATAGGTTGTAAATCTAGGAATCACTTAGTCAAAAAGACAAGGAAGACTTATAGCACCTTTGTGACTAACCAGTTTATTTCAGCATAAGCTTTCGTGGACTATAGCCCACTTCATCAGATGCATAGAATGAAACAGAAGTAAGATGTATTTATATAGAAAGAAAGAAAGAAAGAAAGAAAGAAAGAAAGAAAGAAAGAAAGAAAGAAAAAGGGGGGGGGTTGTACATTAGCATACCAATTCTAAGATGCTGTTTAATTTGAATGGGCCATTATCAGCAGGAGAAAAAAATGCCTTTTGAAATGGATCTCTGTGTCTGACAGGAGATAACAACTATTGAAGATAAATTAACTAGGGAAATGCAATTAATTAGTGTAATGAGAAAACCATTCACAAGTCCTGTTTTACCCTTGGTTTATAGTGTCCAATTTAAAAATTAATTCCAGTTCCTTAGTTTTTCGTTGGAGTCGGTTTTGGAAGTTTTTCTGTTTTAGAATTGACACCTTCAAGTCTTTAATGGAATAGCCAGGAAGGCTGAAGTGTTCTCCTAATGGTTTTTGAATGTTATGATTCCTGATGTCAGATTTGTGTCCATTTATTCTTTTGCATAGAGACTGTGCGGTTTGGCCAATGTACATAGCAGAGGGACATTACTGGCACATGATGGCATATATCACATTGGAAGATGTGTAGGTAATGAGCCTCTGATAATGTGGCTGATGTGATTAGGTCCTATGATGGTGTCAGTTGAATGGCTATGTGGATAGAGTTGGCATCGGGCTTTGTTACAAGGATAGGTACCTGGGTTAGTGTTTTTGTTGCGTGGTTGCCGGTTGGGTCACTGTCTGTAAGCGAGGACTGGCTGCTAATCTTAAATTAGTTGAAAAGGCAAACAACCATGGTTGCCTTCCCAATAAACAGGATGCATCACTTTCATTAAGACACCAGTATGGTATAAAGATGTTCTTTATCTTGAGGAAAATAAACTTTGTAAGATATTTGTGTTTTATAAAAAGACCTGATCCTGTAAAAGAATATAAGGATGTTCTTTATACAGGCCATTACAAAGAGGAATAATGCTTAGGATATGCTGTCAGAGCTATAAACCAAGTCATAAAAGTGGGTTTAATTTACTCATTCTCTTAAAAAAGAGAAAAATCTATAGTTTTAAGTTTTACAGAATAGTCTTATTAAAACAAATTTCTATTATAAACACAGTAAAGTCTTCATTCCTCAAAAGAGAAGAGAACATTTATGATTGGGAAATCTTTTGTAGGAGATATTGGTTACTTCTAGTACATATTTTTACTTAAATGTGAACATTTTGTTTGTCCCTCAGATGCTAAAGATGGCATTAGCTTCTTTTCAGATGTATATTTGCAAATGATTAATATCTAAATGCAAACCTTCATCTAATATGTTATTGTTATGTGACTAGCAAGATGTCTTATGTACAACTACCGTCGGTCATTTGATGCTATAGCTGGTTACTAATGTAAGAAGTCATTTGATTATAGAAATATTTATATTAATTGGGAATTAATTAGTTTTGTGGCAATGCTTACAGAACTCTTCACCAGACTCAAAGACAAGAACCTTTCCAAAGATAGGTGAAAAAATATTTTTGAAGACCATTTAAGTTTAAAGACTATATTAAGAGCTAAGATACATTTATATAGGAAATAGGAGTCTTTGGACTGGTTTGAAACAGAATTTCAACTCCAATAAACCCCCGATGGAGGGATCCTTACCTTTAGGATCTTGAATTCTATCAGATCATGGTCACTTCCTCCCAAGTTTCCAACCACCTTCACATTTGCAAATAATTCACCCTGTTGGTCAACATCAGATTCAAAATGGATGATGATGCTGTATGATGCCTAGACTTATGTTATACATTGGGCTCACTTGAAGAATTTGAGAGCTATTACCAGTTCTATCAGTATTCTCTATTTTAAACACAGGGAAGCTCTCATATACTGAAGAATTTTATCGTCTAACCCCCATTAGAATTCACACCATACAAATCCAGAGTATCAGCTGAAAGCATGATCTCTTCAGCCCAGCTCCACAAAGGTAGCTAGGCACCTAAGTTCCATTTTTAGGAGTCATTATGATCGAAAACCTCCGTTTGACTGTTGTCTAACCCTGTTGATGCTTAAACTCACTTGGCAGCTAAGTTTTTGCAATAAAAGTACCCCAAGGTGTCCGTGTTTCTGCCTCTGAGCATGCACACTGCTGCCTCATGCTGGGCATCCAGGCACCTGTCTCCTGCCTAAGCCCCAGTGTGATCCATGAACTGGTGAAAGATAGGTGCTCCTCTGCTTAACTTGTGTGTGGGGCCCAATCCAGTTGTCATGCTCAGAGTCCACCTACCTGCACACAGCACAGCTGGGCTAGAGAGAAGGAAAAGAATCTGGGCCTTTTTGCTTTGTTTCATTCCTCACTGCTTTACATCTAATTGATGCAAGCTGAACAAGCAAAGAATAAGGCAACAAAAAAATCAGTGGATACTGATTGGAGTACGATTTTGGGGTACGATTTTCAAAAGTGATCTGAGCATTTACAAAAGTAGGTGCCTAAAGTGGGGTTCATAGGTACATATTTAGGTCCCTAAATAAGTAGCCTCATTTTCAAAGTGCTGAGCACCCAGCTGCTCCCACTGAGTTTAGATCTTGTTCCAGAGAGACTACAACTAACTCATGGTACATCACTGTCTAATGAGCTATTTAAATTGCTCCTTCTAATATGCGTTATTGTATGTGTCTATCTCAGATTCATCGGCATGATTTCTTAGTTTTGCCAGGTCCCTCTTCGCTCCCCACTAACCCCCTCTACTTTTGATCAACTTAAATAATGTGTCAACCTCAATTTTTGCCAGTTCACTAGTTAACATTTATTCCATATCATTAATAAACTTCCTGCTCATCAAACCTAGTACTGGGCTCTGGAACAACCCACTACTAACATCTCTTTCCCTACTGAGAATTGGCCAGTTATTCCTATTATTTTTTCCTGTCTGTTAACCAGCATTTTCATGCTAATTCCATACGTATAATGTTTCTTTAACAGTCTCTTGTGTGTGTCTGATAGTCAGTTTTTTCTCTCTCTCTTCTGTCCCATTTCTAAATGACAGCCACAGTAACTGACTTTTCCCAATCTCCCACACTCACTTATCTGCTCAACATCTTGTAATCTTGCCACATTTTCAGCTAAGAAGAGTTTGTTTGAAAAGTTAGCTCTCATTAGTTTGACAGTGTTTAATAGCAGCCAGACCTCTATCCATACAGCAGTGACAGCAATAGGCCTCATAGCTGGCTTACCCAGGAGTATCTGATCCCCTGAAGCCTCTCCAGAGAGAATAGGAGTTTAGTTACTTGTTCTCTGCTCTCTCATGGAGCTACTGCAGCATTTAAGACCACATCAGCCCTACAGATTCCCCAGGAATGAACAAACCCACCATGTTAATAACTACATGTTTCTTGGGTGTGCTAAAAATAAGGCCTCGTGGAATCATTACCCCTATTTGCCCAGACACTGCTGTAATCAATTATATGATGTGAGTTGGGAATTCCACACCTCTATTTCTGACAAATCTTTCTAAAAGACTAAATAGGGTGAGATATTTAATTCTAGTCCATATTAACTGAGAAAGAAGAGAAACCCAACATATTTACAGGTATTAAATCTTAGAAGTACTTAGCTGTTTTTCCAAAATCCCTATCATTCTTTTTAATTTTTACACCTTTAAAAATATATGTGTATTTCCCTTTTGTTTGTCAGCACTGAGCTACTGTAGTACTCTGTATCTTCTTTTTCTTTGTTTCTGATTTTTCATGCAGTGAGTGGCTACCTGATTTCCTTTGCTATATCAGAACTATTATTTTTTCACTCTTGATGCAGCATAAGCAAACAAAGGACAGCAGAAGGACATCGAAACCATCATGCAATGCCTTTTATTTCACAGCTCTTTTCATCTGCTCAACAAATAACAGAAACCACAGTTAATCACTGCATACTTCTGGTTCCCTGGGCACTCATGGAGCTCTCCATATGCTCTCTTCAAAATGGAGGTACTTGCATATATCAGATCTAAATTATGCCAAGAAATGTGGTCATATAGTGGAACAGAGTAATAGAAAAAAAAATACCTGCTCAACAAAAACAGAAACCAAGCTAATAATTACTCCACATTTCCAGCTCCCGGGGCATTGGGACAATGTACTAAATACATCAATATCCATTCCAACATTACTTTCATAATCTTTCAAACACATTCAGTCCTGAACTTTAGATTCTATTCCTTCATGCAAGAAATTCAATGGCACACATAACAATTATTTTTTGTTTTCTTCCTTCCTGTATTTTATTTTTGTCCTCTTCTAATCTCACTTCTCTCTTTCACTAGTCATTTCACTTGTTGCTTTTCTTTGTCATTATCTTCTTTATCCTCTGTCATATTTTATTAACTGTTTTTTTTCTTTTTATTAGCCTCCACTAAAGAAAGTGGGACTTTTTAAAATACGGGGCATTGAGAGAATCTAGTTTTATCCAAGATTCATGAGTGATGTTATAAGATCATGTAGATTAGACTCCAGACATGAGTGAAAACTGGAAGTAGTTGAAGGATATGAGCAAGAGGGTTTCTGATTAAATTTTTCTGCTTCAACATGGTTTGATGGTATGTTTGTATTATGAGTCATAGGTATTATTCAGCAAAGAAGAATGCCAGCATCAAATGAATAAATAGATGAGTCAATTCCTAATTATAAATAGTGGGTCAGATTCTCAGAATATGTAAGCTGACATAGCTCCATTGATGTCAACGCTCTCAAAACCCAATTGTGCACACCTAACAACCAAACAATGTTATCAATAGTGACTAACAACTGCAGCGGGTTAGCCCATTAAGGCAACAGGACATTATATGAATGGTATTAAATCCAAAAATACTATATTAAAAAGTTGCAAAGCCAAACACTCAAAAATTAGGAAGATCCAGACTTAAGGTAGCCTATGCAATCTTAATATGGCCTCCTTGTGCATATGCATAATGATATAGGTATTAACTACAAGATCACATACTATTTTTTCCACAGGATCCCTGCTTCAGTCAGTGCACAGGTTGGACAGTGTTCTGAGAATGAATCAGGGTTGTGTACTGAAGAGGGCTGTTTATTGTAGAACCTTCTTTGTTGCAGATGTTAAGGCATGAATGAGGCAGAGGATTGAAGGAAGAGAAAGGGCATTGTTAAGGCAGTTAAATACTGCCCTAATACTCTAATTCTGTCTGTGCCACCTGGGTGATTGTAAGTCACATAAACCACATTTTTCACAGTTGGTCACTAATTGAAGGAATGAATATTGAATAGCTGCTGCTTCACAGATCATTGTCCATACCATGTACTGAATGAGACAGGGGTCTTGCGGAAAATATACACAGACTCACTGTGCCAGACCCTCAGCTGGTGTAAATAAGTGCAGTTTGTGAATTTCTTCTGTCATCTTTCCTGGAAATTGTTATGCTTCTCTGTACAACAAGCAAACAGATACCAGCTCCCTGGCTGGTGTATTAAATTAAAACAAAAACAAAACAAGGGGGGGAGTAAATTATCCATATTAGCACACAATGTGCCTATCTCCTGTGTAACAGTCTGCAGTGAAATGAAGAAATCATAGCTCCCAGTCTCAGTAGATAGAAGGGTCCTTTGAGATTTAAAGGTGAAGAACACAGAACCACAGTGACAGCAGCAGCATAGCTATGTACATCACAATACTTACTTCATACTGACAGAATGGCCTATCTGCACCTTCCGTGATCTGGCTGAGGACAGCCCTTTAGGTCTCAGGCCTATAGCTCTCAGCTCTCTATGGATGGAGACCTACATCTCTCTCTCCATACCACGGATTTAGGCTTGTTGTCCTCCTGTGACTATCCCAACAGGTTTGACCTTCATCAGCACATACAGTTCTCTCCCTCTCAAGGGATAATGACAGTATTACCAGTGACTAGCCAACTTTCACAAAGCACAGTACACTTATTTTATGATAAATGCATTACAGAGAAAACATATCACAAAATAACAGTCTACATGCAAGCTAAATTTACTAGACATCACTTATCTTCCACATGAAGATTTGCTAGGTTCCCACAGACCTTCAAACTCTTCCAGAAGGGTTTAGCCCTCTTGCTTACCATTTCATGTCAGCCTGAGAATCAAATGAAGGACACTGAGCCAATTCAGGCTCTTTTTTTACTTTGCCAAAACACTTGAACCCAGCCTGAACTGATATATGCAATTCCTTCCTCCCCCAAAGGTGGTACTTCTCTGGAGTTATCGATCCTGGGCTTTGCAGTAGATACCCCCGCCTGATATAGTTCTTGGTTGGAACTCCGCAACCCTTTCTATGGACTAGCCTATAATTCCTAGTTCACAAAGATCTATATAACATTTATAAATATCCAAGTTCATTAATAATCCTAGGATCGATAGAGTCTGCAACATTTATCACAAATGGATGTTAACATTGATCACTCACAATTCTGATTGTTCCTGTTGGGAAACCACATCTGTTTTCCATCTGTACAATTAACTCAGGTGACTCAGGTGGTTGCTGCAATTGCTGATATAGAAGTAAGGATGGAGGTGATAGCAGTAGGAAATCATGCGACACAAGTGAAAGTGGTTGGTGTGTCCAACTGGAAGCTGGAAAATGAAACAGTCTCACTTGGGCAAACTTATGTGACTAACTCTCAAATGACTTTTTACAACCTTTTATAAATTCTACTTTTATAAATTCTTTTTACTAAGAGAACACAGTAATTGTTATAAATTGCTAGGACCCAAAGAAGAGCTCTGTGTGGCTTGAAAGCTGGTCTCTCTCACCAGCAGAAGTGCCCCAATAAAATATATTACCTCCCCTACCTTGTCTCTCTGTCACGCTAAGAATACATGCATGTGAAGTGTGCTTTTGCCATACATTATGGATTGTTGTTATTGTCTATTAAATTCCTATATTTTAAGTAAGGGGAAAGTGATTTAGTAACCTTTGCAACTGATTGTTTCTGTTGTGTTTTTTGGTTGGTGTCCTTTTAATTTGCATCCTTTGTTAGGATAAATGAACAGAAATTTTTAAAAATAAGTCATTTCAAACCTGCATCTTCTATTGTGAGACAGGACTCAGTCAATAAGCTTGTCATAGGAAAAAAATTAATACATAGAGAATGTACTTTATTCACTTAGAATATAGAATATCAAGGTTGGAAGGGACCTCAGGAGGTCATCTAGTCCAATCCTCTGCTCGAAGCAGGACCAGCCCCAACTTAGGGGTACCTACAACCAGTCCCAGAGCACAGCTCTAGGCCCTGATTCAGGAAAGCATCCTTATTCATGACAGCACTTAGTATATTCTAAAAGTTAAGCCTGTGTTTTGGGAATCCCACGAATAGGAATGAACTTAAGTACATTCTTAAATGTACTGGTCCATGTGTTAATGGAGAGTGACGGGTGCCAGGGAGATAGAATCATCACATAGGGCTCTAATAGTCTGCACTCCTATGGTGCTGTCCTCCTGTCCCAATGCCATTCTGGCCCTTCCCTTGCCTACTTGAGCCTCCAAATCCACCCTCTATAGTGGAGTGCTGTATGTTTAAAGCCCCAGTTCTTCATGGTAGTTAAGCATCTATTTAACTTTAAGCACATGAATAAATCCCCTAGAAGTTGAGCATATGTGTTTTGCTAAATCCATGCCTTTCTCCCCAGCAACCCTAAAAATATATGAGATTTAAATATTGTTTTATCTTGTATTGTATTGGGTTTTATTTCTTAATCATTCAAATGCAAACCGTATGGCATATCTGGGGCCGGTTTGTTTTTCAGTGGGGCTTGGGCTGGCTTTAGTGAAATAAAAATCATATTCTTCTTTGTTTTCTATGAACATCAAAATGACAGTGTCTCACTGTTCCAGCCCCAAGAGTATGATATGAAAGAAAAAGCCTGCCTGGTGATTCTGATGCTGCTGACAAAATATTTTGTGCTGGCTACCACGGGCAATGATTTCTCTAGGCTAGGGCATCTGCAAGTAGCTTATTCCAAAGTTAGCACCCAGCACCAGCCCATCTGCACCCAGCACTCGGTGTTGTTTCTTTCCCTTTCTCTGTACTTGCAACACCAGCCATCTCTGGGTGTCTCTCCTTTCCTCATTGCGACTATTTCTCTGTCAGAAAGCCTAGCTGTTTGTAATCTGTTGAGGGCAAAGGTCATTTTCAGCTTTATTTCCAAAGACCTGCAATGTGGAGTTGATCCCTATCCAGAGTTATTGTCAAAATGTCCCTGTGCAGAGACACTGTTAACCTGTGTAAATGGACTCCCACCTACCTTTAACCTTCCTGATTGTTTGCTGCCAGGTTGTAAATCTTTATGACTCAGTTGCAGTGCACCATATGTTTCTCTGTATGAGAATGGCCTCATGAGGTTGTGCTGGTGAGTTCCCAGTTCTCCAGTGCTTATGAACTAAACATAAGGATGTTAAAAAATCATCATCATTATTTATTTATGATTTATATAGTATATTTTTATGATTTATATAGTATATAGAATGTCAGGCACTTTACTGTCATATAGGAACACAAGATCCCTGCCTCCAAAACTTACAGTCTAAAGAGACAGAACCAGATGCTCTTCTGATTAAGTCAGCATAGCTCCTTGGATTTTTTTTTCCATCACATTGCTTCCACCTGGAGCACTTTTCATTATCTATCATATGTAACTGCAGATCATCACATCTTCCACTGTGACTCAATGTGCAGCTATATGTAGAGAAGTGCTCTGATTCTTAGTCATCTCAAAAACACTTGTTGAAGCCAGTCCTTACTGCATGATTAAGTTGAAAATCATGTCGATGTTCATAATGGTTTGTAAATAACTGTAATACCTGCATAGCTCCTTGCTTCCTGTACTCCTACAAGATGATACCACTGTCCAACTTTATCAGTGGTTGGATTATAATATTCCACTGTTGACAAGTAACAGGAACCATCATCTCCTCCAACCACATAAAACAGGCCATTTACAGCACAAACCCCCTGCATTCTTTCTGCACATGTTCATATTGCAATAGCGATCTGCTGATTTTCAGCAGCTAGGGGGTGCAACAAGCAGCAAAGTGATGAAGCACTCTTTTCCATCCTATGGCTCTTGTACACACTTATGAATATGTTGTTAATACTTCATGAGATGACAACTAGGGCCCATAGAAGACAGCTTTAATGAAAGCTAACTGAAGAGAGAGTAGAAACATGATGAGCAAGGTGGGACTTCCAGTTGTATGGGACTGTGTGGAAGATGGCCTGGATATAAGATGGAGCACAACTCAAATCAGTTAGTTGTGTGGCTTCAGTGGAACAGCATGGGTATGAATATATGAAAGCTGCTTTTCTACATCTTGATTTGGATTCAGTTTATCCCTTACTCCTGGCTCTGACCACTCAGTCTAGACTCTAGAGAGCCATGCAACAGAAAAGTAAAAGGGGAAAAAATCCTCCTACTTATTTTCTATTCTGAGTAGGAATTAATTAAACCAAACAGTTATTCTGAAAAATGCATTTTGTTCTATTTTTACCAACACAAACAGATTTGATATACAGTGTATGATGACCTTGTGAAAAACTCTTTATGAAACCTGTTTCATTCTTTCTTACAAACACTGAAAAACGACATAAAAGGTCAACTACTTTCATAAGAAAAATGTACTTAAACAATCGATTCCCTTATCTTATGTATGTTCAGTGCAACTAAATCCATGTTCTGTATGTATATTGCTTTGTTGGCAACGGGGTCTTGAAATAGTTTATAGAATTCAATAGAAGTCAATGAGAGTTTTGCCTGGGGACAAAATAAAATCTGAACAGAACTCCAGGATTTGGACGTAGGCTTTTAATAGATTACTTTGTTATGACTGGAAGTCCCACATACATGACTGTGGCTTTTTTTCACCCACACTACCCTGATGTAGGTCCATACCAAAGGCATCCTCCTTGTTAACTCCTGGGGGCAGTGGCAGAACTATCAGTACTGTTAGGGGATTCAAGTTGTTTCTGTTCTCTTTCATTTGTCTTTGTTTGCAGCTTTGCACTCCCACCTCTGTTAACACTACTTACTACTCTTTCAGGGGCTAGAAGATTCACAAAAGAACTTAGGTGTAGTGACACTGAGCTCTGCCACACCTAATGTTTAGGTGCCTAGAAAATCACTGTGATTTCCAAAGCCTGACTTAGATGCCAAGGCTCCCTGTACAATAAACACAGGAACCTCAGAATGGGATTCACCAAAGCCATCATGCTTGGGTCTCCTTGCCTAAGCTAGACAATGGGAGGTGCCAAACAGAGGGCTATGTGCAGAGGCAGATTACCATTTTGTGGGGCCCTGGGCTGGAGCAAGTGGGGGCCTCTCCTCACCCCTTCTGCCTGAAGTCCCACCCCCAGGCACTCCTGTGGGGGACATGGGGTCAGGATGGGGGCTTTTGTGTGGACAGACTCTAAGTCTGAAACAGAAAATAGGAGGGAATGAGACAAGAGAAAGGAAAATGGGGTTTTGTTTGGGAGGGCATGTGGTCTTGTGGTTAGAATGGAGGTTTCTAAATTCAATTTCCAGAGGAGTCATTGTCTTTCTGTGCGATCTCAGGCAAGTATTGTTATTTATTATTTGTATTATTGTATCACCTGGGAGCCCCAGTCATGGACCAGTATCCCAGTGGGCTAGCTATGGACAAACACAAGCGAAAAGGACAGACCCTGCCCCAAAGAGCTTACCATCTAAATATAAGACCAGAGACAACAGAAGGATAAAGACATACCTATGTGGAGCCCAGGAAATAATGAGAGAATACTGGTCAACATAACAGGCAGGGTCTGAGCCCACCAGCAGCCTAATAGCCTGTGTCCCTGGTGCCCTTAAAATTACCTCTCTGTAAACTGTTCAGAATATGTTTACAAACCTTCCAGGGATGTTGTGAGGTTTAATTACTATTTACAAAATGTCTTTAGAGCCTCAGATTAAAAACATTAGAAAAGCGCAGAGTATTTAGTCACAATAGAATTGCACTTACCAATTTTTCTCTCTTGTTCTTTGATCAGACTGTTAGTTTGCCCTGGCCCAGTACCTCAGCTCTTTACCAATAAAATACTGAGTAATTCCCTTATGTGTGCTTTCCATAATCTGAACTAATAGCATCACATGCATTTCTGAGGAACCCATCACCATAGGGCAGGTGCCAAATGGGTACTGCTTGTGAATTATGAAGAAACAAAATTCAAATAAAATACAATTCACAATGAAATATTTACACTTACATGTTCAGAGCTGTTGAGGATAAAGTCTCCAGTTCACCAAAAAACTTACACGTGCTTCACTTCAAAGGGACTTACCTCCCAACTTAATGTTAAATACATGCTTAACTGCTTTGCTGAATCAGGACCTTAAACACATACCTCACATCAAAGCTAGTAAAAGCTGTGTGGCGACATGCCCAAGTTTGCCATTGCATATATTAACTAGTGTGTACTCACTACATATGAAGCTAACATGCCTTTAGAAGCCATTTCTTGAGATTTTCAAGCAGCAGATTTCTGGAGAATTGCATATAGGGCCAAATCCCTGTCACCTTTCTCACAAGTGCAGTCCAGTTTAACTGCATGTGTGAGGTGAGCAGGTTTTGGCAAATAAACTGCGCACCGTCAGTACCTTCGCTCATTCATTTTTAGAGAAGGCTCAGCTACCCCAAAAGAAAATGATAGATATATTCACCTCTCTTTATTCATACGCTACATGTCACATTTATATGTATAAGTATCTTTATTTATCAAGCTGCACAAATATATATAAAAGAAGATGCATGTTGTCACAGCAGAAAAGCTATTACAAACCTTTTATAGCCCTTTCCAATGTCTATATTAAAATGCATTTTAATATAGGGGAGAAATGTCATAAGTATACTTCTCAAAAGAGAATAGCACATCAGTAACAGTGCTTAAAGTGAATCTATTTCTGGAATGAAATGCTCATTTCATTTATACCAAACCTGGGCTTTTTGTTTGTCTGTGTTTTTCCAGGAGGGGTAGGGTTGCAGAGCAATATTTAGTCCGTAAAACACCCTGCTTTCTCATAATGTCATGCATCTCACTCACAATAATTCTTTCTTATTAACTGCTTGGGTACAATTTATTTTCCTCTCAGGCGATGAAGGCAAGTGCAAGTGTGGCAGACTCTGGTTGGAGCTGATAAGCCATCCTAAAGAAGCAACACTGCTGGCATGATGAGATTTGTTAAGAAGACAATATCCCATTGGCTCAGACAAACCATGCTGTATATCAAACCTATCAACAACAATATCTGCAAAACAATACCTTCATGTGTCTGCCAACTTCCACAGAAAGCTCTCTGGTGTTCCTTTGGAAATGGAGTTTGATTTTTCTTTTTTGTATTTTTTTTTTTTGTAGCATTGACATAAAAAACAGTTGAAAGCATACCTGGTCCTATTTATTTTTAATGCAATAGTTTACAAGAATACTTTTAAACCATGCTTTTGAAAATGCAAAATTGAGAACTTTGTAGTAAAAAGAAGATAAAAATATTATCTGTGTCACTGCATTTGGATTGTGCCCATTGTACTTTAAAAGAGAATTCAAGGTATTCTTTTCTTTAAAGGCATTTAAAGATCCTGTTATGACTTTGATTAGTTGTATCACTTTGATGGAAGCTACTAACTAAGCTGTATATTTTCATTTAAGAGAGCCAAAATCAAGAAAAACTTCTTTGATTGGAGTTGTATAATTGTAAGCATACATTGTTTTTGAAGCTCTGTTTCACTTCTTTACATGACACATTTAGTTACCTTGTTGATATCAAAGGCCATATAGCTAAATATACAGACACAAATCATGCTAAGGCTTATTCATGCAAAACTCCCAATGATTTCTGTGGGAATTGTGTAAGCTAATGTCAGCAGGTTTTAGTTTACAGAGCCACTGCCTAAACAAAACTCTTATGGAAGACAATGGAAATGTTGACTAAGGAGGTAATATTGGATCTAAAGAGATGTAGAAAAATATATGTGAAGTTACTACAATTATATACTAATCTATCCACTGCATAAATAAAAAGGAAATAGAGAGTTATTGGAAACAAAAGGCAGATGGCCTTTCTATACAATTAATATTCTAGAGCACATTATGGCAAGAGGAATTAGGGTCATATACAATTTCAGGGAGAATATTTCCTGTCAGCTACATTGGTTACCTCCAAGTAAGAGTGCCAGAATAGTTTAATAATAGTTGGAGAGGCAGAACTCAATTTCATGAACAATTCAGACAGGAATTCCATTTCCCTCCTCACTTATTCTATTAAAAATATTTCTGGGAAATCATTGCAGAGCCTGACTGATTCCAAAAGAAAATTCTCTCCGCAGATATTCCAAGCAGATCAGACTCCAGGTTTTAAACACATGGGTTAATAGGACTGCCTTACTGCAGAGGAGTGTTATGAGAATAAATAAAGGAAAGATTGTTAGGACCTCAGATACCACAATAGTGGAGATATATAAATAGCTAAGAGCTAAACAGAAATACATTTTCAGCTACCACAAGAACGTTAATACGTTAATACTGCCCTCCACCTTATCATTCTTTATGGCTATATCTGGAAACCAGCCTCACTGATAATCCTTCAACTAAGCATGCATTAAAAGCTGAGTGCATATGCAGCTCAATCATACGTGAGCATACACCAATGGGCCTGTGTAGAAGGGGGCTAACACCAACAGACCGATATTATCTCCATAACAATTGCCTTAAAAGGGAAACCTGCAACTTTTAAAAAAATTAAACTGGATAGACTTCCCCTTGGATGCAACTTAATATGTCATCCTTCTACCCTTCATCTTTGGATGAAGAGCAGTTTGAACCTTCCTGATGCTCTTATCTTTAGCTTTGCCCCAGCTGCACACACAAAGGGCAGTTGCACACATGGAAGGGAGATGCCCAAATCATGTATATTTTTCCTTAGAGCTCAGCAAACATGGAGAACGTTGCTTCAGCTGTGTTCACCGTGCCTTTTTATTCATTTATCCAAAAGAAACCTTGTTTGTATGAGTGTTTTCAGTCAACAGGTTTCTAGCCAATAGGCAAGATTCATTTAATCACTAAGGATTAGGATTGAAATGTGTAGTTATAACCCTGCACTGGTGACAATGGAAACAACAGGAGGGACAATGCCCCCTGGAGCTCTCCAGCTGTGCTGGTTTAGGGAGTAATTTGTGTCACCCTGTTATAGGTTAAATCAACTTCCTCCCACATGGCCATCCAGCTCCACCGTTCAACACATAAGGAAGCAAGGGCCATGGCTCCACTTCTTTCAGACCTTCTTTGGTAATGTTTCTCTGGAAGAAACATCTAGTATTGATCCCTATACTCCCTTGCACTGATTCCAGGTCTCCCTTATATGATCTGTATAAGGAAAAGAGGCTCCTTATTCATGGCTGCCTAGGGCAAGAGCACAATCTGGCTCACAATGTGCTCATTTTCTGATGAACCCACAGACATAGTTTATAAAGGTTGACATAGGAGACCAGTCACACCACTCAAAGTGAACAGCTCATGAGCAGTCCATAAGTTTGTTTAGAAAAACATTAATCACAAAAAGTTGAATAGCAAAACAAATTTGTAAAAATCACACTCTGATCATGGACATTTTGGGAAGAGGGAGAAGCAAATTGTGTAGCTCAGATTTTTAATGAAAGGGTATTGAGCAACTGGAGATGGACTAGTCTGGATTATTAATCTCTGAGATTATGTCCTCAATTCTGTCACCATGACAGCTTCGTTAAAGCACTTGTCTTCTATTTCCCTTTGCAAAGAAGAGAGTCTGTGAATTGCTACTCCAGGCCTGGTATAACTTATATCTTGACATCCATGTGATCTCTTAGGGGCTCAGCAAAATATAACCTTTTCTTTTTTTCTTTTTTTTTTTTGGCAGTGACAAGTGTCTCCAAACCCAGTGTTTTAATTCTTAATCTCTTCGGGTAGCCTGTCTTTTGCACATTAGTGTCAACAGGTGTGATCAAATGTAGAGGCATATGTCACCATCTTGGAGAAAGGACTCTCTGCAGAAGAGATTACACTTTCTGCCATATTCAGGTTGCCCACCAAAGTGCATCTTTGATTTACTCTGAGACCCACTAAAACTGACATATCACAATGTTCGCAGGCATAGTGCCATCCTGACAGATGGGTATGAATGTAAGCAGCCAGAAGACTGTATCTGAGTATCTAATGTGTATTCGAAGTGTTGGAGTCTCAGCCAGGAACATTACATCAGCAGCTTGTTCTCAGCTCCCATGCTTAAGCCTATGGCTAAGACGATATGCCATCACTACAGCTCTGAGCTGGATTCATTTAGGGAAATGAATGCATATTTTACATGGCATGAGATTTTGGCTCTAGTGACTTGGGATTAGTGCTCTGCGGGGGAACTGTATTACAATGGAGTCTCCTTCTCTTTTGACTCTCAACCAAAGGCTTCCATGGAAATGGCTGCCAAAAACCCTCCTGTTGAGTAGGCTGAATGGGTGAGGAAGCCTTGAAAGGCCTAGAAGTATTAACAAGCTCTTGATCAAAATCAGTTTTCAGAAACCTCTTTGGAGTCTGACATAATATTGAAGCTGTGGCACAACATGTAATACCTCACTGATTTGTATGTCAAACATCATAATTTTTGTAGCAAATCTCTTAAGAAGCACATTTCTATTTCATTTAGCAACTTCTCTTAAAAAAAATTTTTTTCCCCTTCAGGTTGCAGTACAAGTGAGCATTCCCAGAAGCCAAGCTCTTTTCTATGGTCTCCAAGCAAGGCATAAGGGTGAGCATCATGATACCACAGCATCTCCTCCCAGAAACAAAGCATTTCAGTCTTCACTGGTACGTATGCTAATTTTGGCCTTTCTACATAAGAGTTTCATTACAATTGTGCCAAAATCTGTGGTAATTGTGTGTCACGTAACTTTGGGTCCACATGAGACAAAGCCAGAGCAACCAAAGTAATTTCAGCCAGGAGAATTTGGATTCAGGTGCTGAACTAAAGAAGACAACTGTGAAATATGATTTACTAAAAAAAGCCTAAAAATAAAAAAGAAGAAAAAGACTAATCATATGTAAATTAAAATGGTCTAATGACTCCTGCTAACGAAGCATCAACCACAGCATTTTACCTTCTACTACCTTGTCATCTTTCTCTTTCAATGTTAAACTGAAGTAGATTAGCTTCTCTGGAAATTCTTCCAAAATGAGTTAGTTTATTTTTTTCCACTTGAAGTAAATTTAAATTATAATAGTAGGAAACAGACCATTAATTTTGCTGCCATTTATATCACTAATTTTTTAACCACCCCATCAACAGATTCGATATCATGCTATTTTTCTGTCCTTTTGCTGTGAATGTGTATTCTTCCTCTGAAGCAGCATCCATGAACATTCTTCTGAAAATGTGCTGTTTGTATTTGATTCTTCGCATCTGTGGATCACTAGTTTGATACTTTGCTCTGCTTTAAATGGGATCCACATCAAAAGATAAATGTGGTAAGCTTCCTTCTGCTAGATCAGACAATAGAGTTGTTAACAGATAACAATGCCCCCTGGGAAGGAGGTGAAAATGCATTTCTAAATTCTTATGAGTCATACCAAAATTGTAACATTCTCTGTATAGGAGGACAAGGTGGAATAACATAAAAAAGAAACTATCAGAAAGGGAGCTGTCAGATACCATACACAGAGTTCAAGATATCAGTATCAGATGAACAGAAAAAGTTTTGTTTCTATTTGTTACAATTTCAAAGCATATCATTGCACAGGATTAAAAGAATAGTAGCACAATAGATTAAGGTATCTTTTAACAACTGCTGGTTCTGAACAGAAGTTGTTTATAACTGTTGTATTCTGCAGAGATGCATATTTCTCCTGTATAAGCACATACTGTACAGTCATTTTGGAGATGAGAAATGCAAACATATGGAATGGTCAAATCACTCACAGATACTAAATATGGTCCTGATTTTAAATGTAAGATGTGATATTGATATTACACCCTGGGCATATTGAAAATGGGTGGTCGGGGGGTTGGTTTGTAGGAGGGATTGGCCTGGGGATGGCTTTTTGGGTTGTTTTTGTTTGTTTGTTTTTGTGTTTTAGTCATTGTTTTCTTCTCCCTCTAACACTCTGATCTGAATCACCTTCCTTCAATAGATGGGGAAAAGAAGCTAATGCTGCTAGAACAGTCATAGATTTCAATAACCCTTTGCCTGTTCCCAGGCTTTAATCCTGTATCTCTTTTTTTCCCTGAGATTAAATGAAACTCATTAAACCTGCTTCAGTTTTTGCCTTTTAAAATACTGAACGCAAAACACAGGAAAGCTGTGGATACTGTGCTAAGGGACAGTTCTGCCAAGGGACACTTTTGTTCTATATCAGCCATTTCAAGACAAGAAAAAAAATGCACAAAGAACAGAGAGAAAAGAGGGACTATTTTCTATTGATGGTAAATTCCATCAGAGTATATATGTGATATAGACAAACAAAGATAGAAAACACTACACAAGGACATATTGAACTCTCAGAATTGTTCTGGTACCATCAGAAACCATATGTCCAGAAAAGACAGCTAGGGACACAAATTATGGGAATTATACTCAGCAGCTAGCAAATTTTAAACGAGAGCTAGATAAGTTGCCTAGATCAGCCCCACCAAGCTCTGGCAGCTGTAGCCACAACTTATACTGCCACAGGAGGACATCCTCTACCTATCATAGAATCACAGAATATCAGGGTTGGAAGGGACCTCAGGAGATCATCTAGTCCAACCCTCTGCTCAAAGCAGGACCAATCCCCAACTAAGTCATCCCAGCCAGGGCTTTGTCAAGCCTGACCTTAAAAACCTCTAAGGAAGGAGATTCCACCACCTCCCTAGTGGAATTCTCCAATGGAATAGGGCTATTGTAGATGCTTCTGTGTCAGCTTCCTCACAGTCTCTGATGCAGAGGCATAGCTACAGGAAGGGGGGCATAATCAGAGCACTGCTACTGTCATCTGATCCTCAGCTGCCAGAATTGCCACACTGACAGTCGTTAGCCTTTTGGATGTTCTGTCTTGTGCCAGGGAACCAGCCTGGTTTTCATATGATCAGGTAACCACAGAGGTGGCTCAGTGCTGCCTTTGTTCTTACTTCCTCTGGATTTGCCCTGAGCACAGCTCAGCTGATTTAAATAATCTGAGCCTTTGTCATAACCTTATTAAGTGTGGAAATGAATCACACTGGAATCAACAATGTCCCAATCCAGTTACAAACAGGATAAAAACTTGTAGGATAGATAAACCCTAAGGGAATATACCCAAAGCATGCAAGGCAGCACTATGTGTGAGTTTTGTCTCATATATCAACATGTACATTTGAAGCAGAGAAACAGCTGAACCACTTTTGGCCTATGTTGCCTTTTACAGAGCTTTGAAGAACCCCCAGTTTCTCCTGTTCTTTATCTGTACTGTACTCAAAACTGCTAATCACCACCAATAAGGATTAAACAGGTCTGTCTTGGGAGCCTATCAACAATCTCTGTCATCTGTTCAAATGGGTAACTTGTGTTACTCAACAACTTCCAGGGCTTCACCAGCAGCACTATCAGATAATTAGATTCAAGAAGCAAGAATCAAACCTGGGTCTCTCACATGGATATTTAAGGTGTGAGCCTCAGTTGGTGCAAATCAGCATCACGCCCTTGACATCAGTGAAGGTATAACAATTTACACCAGCTGAGGATCTCGCCCATTCACTTTTTATTGAGCCATATAAGAGTAATCAGTGTCATTGATCTTTTGCCACTAAGTATTAATCCTTGTTTTACATCTTATTGGGTTTTTTGTAATTTTTCAGTTGTCTTTGCTGCTTATTGAAACAGGGTGCTTACATTACTGATTTCACAGAGGCTTACCGTAATGAGAATGCAAAAAACAGGATTGCATCAGAAAAGACTTCAGAATATATAATATATATGCTGGTGCCTCTAAACCATAGAGCATTCTGTTGTGAGTAATTTGGTGCAAGATTTTGAATTGTTGTGTACTATGTGTCATTTTTATCACCAATTGTTTTTGAGTAACTAGAATGCCCTACAGCCATCTCCTCTAGTCTAGGCTAATAGGAAAAACAGGCAATGCTGATTAGAAAACACAGAGCTGAACAACAAATGACAAACATTACCAATCCAATAATTTATCTGGGAAAATATTTTTATGGTAATCAGCAAACCAAATTTTGGATGAATAATATCCAACTAGCAACACAGGCTAGTGTGTTGTATAGTAAACCATAGAAATATGAGTAATAAGAATAATGTGGTTACAGAGGCAGAGTTTTTATCTATCTCCCTCCCCATTCACCCACTTCTAACTTTCCCCCTTTTCTTTGCCTCTTCTGCATTGATTTTCCCCTTTCTCTTGTCATGCATGGACAAGTCTATCATTGTTTCATTTTTGTTCCCTTTTCTCCACTCACAATTGAAATTGTCATGCTGACATAACTGCTTTGACCAGTGGTGGCCAACCTATGGCTCTGGTGCCACATGCGATGCTTCAGAAGTTAATATGTGGCTCCTTGTATAGGCACCAACTCCGGGGCTGGAGCTACAGGTGCCAACTTTCCAGTGTGCCAGGGATGCTCACCGCTCAATCCCTGGCCCTGCCACAGACCCTGCCTCAGACCCTTCCTCCACTCCACCCCTTCCTGACACCTTCCCTGAGCCTGCAGTGCCCTCGCTTCTCCCCACCCTCCACTACCCCGAGTCTCCTGCATGCTATGAAACAGCTGATAGGGAAGTCTGGGAAGGGAGCGGGAGGTGCTGATCAGCAGGGCTGCCGGTGGGTGGGAGGCGCTGGAAGCAGGGTGGGGGAGCTGATGGAGGACTGCTGATGTATTACTGTGGCTCTTTGGCAATGTACACTGGTAAATTCTGGCTCCTTCTCTGGCTCAGGATGGCCACCCTTGGCTTTGACCATAACCACATTTTGAAAATGGCTACTATATTTCAGTATAGGCATTTTCAATCTAGAATAAAGAAAAAGTTCATTTGTGACATGTGGAGGGAAACCAAAATAGCAGCTGCCATGTGGCAGGTTGTCTGAGCAAGTGCTGTACGCTGCAATATTTCATACAGCCACCATACTTTACAGCTGACATTGATATAAGTGAAATCATGTTCCAAATGAATGAGTCTCGAATGGTGGCTGTGACTATGCATATTTGGCTTTATGAGTAGGGATACCATATTTCAACAATCAAAAAAGAGGTTGGGGGTGCCAACTCCCTCCCACTTCCTGCCCCCATCAGAACCTGCAACCCCCACTCGCTCCTTGTCCCCTGACTGCCCCCTCCTGAGGCCTCTCAACCCTAACTGCTCCCCTAGGAAGGACTCCACACCCTACCTAAGCCTCCCTGCTCCTTGTCCCCTGACTGCTCCCCCAGAGCCCCCGATCCATCTAATCCCCCCACTCCCTGTCCCCTGACTGCCCCCTCCAGAAATTCCCTGCCCCTTCTCTAACACCTGCCCCCACCCCTTACTGTGCAGCTCAAAACAGCGTGTCAGGCTCCGCGCTCAGCCCAACACTCTGTCACGCTCCCCATCTCAACACACACAGCCCGGTCCCAGCCCCCGTAGAGAGCTGCAGAGCGTCGTGCTGAGCAGCGGGAGAGCAGGAGAGGGGACATGCTGCTACAGCTCCTGGAAGCTCTGGAGGACGGAAGCTGCAGGGGAGGGGCTCTGACTGCCGGAGTCCAACACAGCGCTCTGCACTGGGGGAAATCCGGGACATTTTTAGACATTTACAAATTCCCCCCAGATGCTATTTTTAACCAGAAAAGCCGGACATGTCCGGGAGAATCCAGACGAATGGTAACCCTATTTATAAGTCTTGTGATGCATGTGCTATAGAATTTGTGACATGGTTTTAAAGGGATGGTATGCAACGTCCCTTGTAACAAAGGCCCCACCCCACCAGACATGTCAAGTCTCATTCACTGGGTGTCAGACTCACTTATTAGGATGCTATCTCATTTATACTCACCTTCCTAAACTAATCTCATTCATTGTGAGTACATATTTAAAGATTTAAAATATTTTTACTCAGGTGCTGAAAGACAAGACATCCAGGGCCTCAGGCACAGGGTTTAGAGCAGGGATCAGCAACCTTTGGCACATGAACCATCAGGGAAATCCACTGGCAGGCCAGGACAATTTTTTGACCTGCAGCGTCCACAGGTTCAGCTGATCACAGCTCCCACTGGCTGCGATTCGCCATTCCAGGCCAATGGGGACCGCGGGAAGTGGGGGCCAGCACATCCCTCAGTCCACGTCATTTCCTGCAGCTTCCATTGACCTGGAACGGCGAACTGTGGCCAGTGGGAGGTAAACAAACCATCCCGGGGGTGGGGGATGGATGGTGAGTGTTGTGTGTGTGAATACGTGGTGGGCAAAAAAATATGAGTTCACCCAAAAAACGAGCAGGACTTGATCAACGTTTGCAGGGTCTGCAAAATACAATTCAAAATGTAAACCACATGTAATGGGGTGGTATCCACCTCTCATGAGCACCCTCTGATTGAGTGCATGTGCCTGCAGTCTCTCCGTTTGTGGGGACTCCTGTCAATGGTTTGTCGAAGGCAGGTTTTCACTGACTCAGCCCTCTAGCCAAGTCACACATAGAGTCTGTATGTCAAACAGAGCAGACCCCTTCTGGGGTATGTAGTCCACCAGGGGCCTATCCCAGTACCCTTCTGCTGGTATCTCAATAGCCCTCCCTGGGATCAGTCTTTAAATAGTCCCAGCCCTGGTATGGTGCCATACTCTCAGGGCTTCCTCCCTAGAGATACTATTATCCTGCAGCTTTCCCTGGGCTCAGTCCCTACTCAATCTCAGCAGCGAGCCAGGAGCTCCTTCCTGCTCCCCTGGGCCCTGCTGGCAACTGTCTTGGGCTCAGTCCTAGCAGCAAGCCAGGAGCTCCTTGCTCCCCCAGTCCCTGCCAGCAACTGATCTGTCTGTGGTCCCACTGCTCCTCAGTCAGTCAGCAAGCCAGGAACACAGTCCTCACTCCTTCAGTTTTGGCAGCAATTGACTGACTCTGGCCTTGCAGCTCCTTTTTGGTGAGTCTGCTTGGCACTGATTGGCTGCTATCTACAGTCTCCCTCATTGGCTGCTTCCCTGCAACCACTCTAGGCCTCTTGGAGGACTTCTCTTCTTCTTCTCTCTGGGATATGGTGTGATCGGACCCTGAGGCCTTCAGCACAGGGTCTCTGGGCCTAGTCCATCCTGTCACACCACACTAGACAAATTCATGGTCCTTTATTGTCCTGGTAGCAAGCAAGACTTCTTTTTAAAATGAACTTCTTTTTTCAAATGTGTTCATCTCACACTCCCATTATGTCCAAGGTTGCCAGGCTTGTCTTAATTTTACCCAACTCAAATGCAAGAGATGAGAGAGTGTTCAGTTTTGTTTGAAAGAATGAGACTATTCAGACCAAACCTTGGACTAGACAGAACACTGTCTTCTGTTATCCAAGTGAAGCTGGCAAATCCTGAGCCATGTTTCAAGTTTGAGCCACCAAAAAAAGTTATAGAAACATCAAAGGGAGCCACATGGCAATATAACAAAGCACATGAGTAAAATGTGAAAACAAATTAGATAGTAAAGGAAATGTGGAATCTGAATCCTTTGTCTATGCTTTGTTAGCTTCAAATTAATTAAATTCAATTTAATTACATTACTTATTTTACATTCATTTAATGTCTTGTTTGTGTTTTATTTTAATTATTTAATTTTAATTAACTTATTTTGCATTTATTTATTTTGGAATCTGATTGCTTTATTTTAGTTTGCTGTAACTGTAATATGAGCAATAATCTACAAACCTGTGGGAAGGGGCGCAGGCCAAGGGATGTGCTGGTTTCCACTTCCTGCAGCCCCCATTGGCTTGGAAGGGTGATCCATAACCAGTGGGAGCTGCAGTTGTCCAAACCTGCAGACGCTGGAGGTAAACAAACCATCCCGGCCCACCAACAAATTTCGCTGACAGGTCGCATTCCAAGGGTTGCTGATCCCCAGTCTAAAGCAATGACTTAGCACACCACCTCGAAAGTCTTATTCTTTGGCCTTGAATCTCACTCTTTGGGGCTATAAATCTCACTCTTAAGGACAGCTGCCCCATTTACTGTGATGGGTCCTTTGTTTGGAGAAATGGGGCACATGCACTTCTGGACTTCTTACAGTGGACAGGAACAGACCCGTCCCCCGTAGCATTTCTGGCCACCACACGGAGGAGGCCTCTGGGTGCTGATGGCACTGATTTGTCTATTTACAGGCTGCACGAGGGCTTATTAGGGTCCCAGTTTCAGGGTGGGAGGAATACTGTTTCAGAGTGGGAGCGTGTCTTTGAGCTGAAAGCTTGGCTCCATCCTCCCACCATGAATTTTCTAGTGGACTTTGAGTATGGTTCTGGGGTTTGAGCTCTGGATTTAACAGATTGATATTCAGCTCTATGTGGATTGCCTATTGTTTTCAGGAATTAGTTTTCCCCTACTATAGATTGATGGTTGGAAGTTTCTATGTTCCCCAAAGCATTTATAAGGGTTAAATGTTAATAGCATAAATTGCTCTCCTTGTTGAGCACTTGGCCAATGGTCTAATGGTGAGGGCAGAATCATTTACCTATCCTAGTCCTGCACGCAGGCCTGTGACTGGTTTTTGACTGGGACCTGAAGTTTTGATTGGCATGGGGATGGAGTGCTGCTAGGTCAAGTACACAAACTTTGTGTGCACACTTATCAGAGACAAGGAAAGGGTGGATTGGGGGACAATGGCATCTTGCCTACCACATAGCATAGCTTGTCTAAATGTGAGATGAGGGGGCAGATAAGGCTGAAGTCAGCTGCCTTAACTATGTAGACCTGGATGGCCAATATAGACCATCACCCAGGACTCATTCCACTGATGGGTGAACAATTTGCTAACCTTTTTTCTTCCCAGTTGGATGTTCTGTTGAGCATTTTGAATACTAAAAATTGTTACTCTTACCCCATTTGGATTGCGTCTTGATCTCGTTCCCAGCAGTGTCTGTGTAACAGGACACTTGCACAATTTCTTTCAGTGAGACTTTGCACAGTAAAAGTAAGATGCAGCAGGACTATGCAGAAATAAAGATGCTGGCTAAGTGCATATTATCAGGCAGGTCAGCCAGCGGGCAAGCACTTGGATACTATCCGTAATACAAACAAATAAATGCAATACCAAATGTTAAACAATGTTGATAGCCTGGCTTAAAATGAGAAAACCAATGTAAGTCAGAATTTAAGCTGAAACTTCATCTTTAATTTGTTCTTTAGCATATTGCAGCTCAGGAGACAGCAAAACAATAGGATATTATTGATGAAGTAGTAATGGCCAATACAATAAGGCATGTGAACTTGACCATGATGCTACTGGAGACAATGGTGGTTGGAAGTGATAATAAATCTAGATACCACAGCCTCATTAATGCATTATATCAGCTACTTTATCTGGGTACAATAGGGTGAGCAAAGACTGAAGTTTCTGCCTTAATGTTATTTTAATAGAGCAGAGTTGTATTTAGTCTGAATGGTGTGATCTTGAAAAAAATATTCTTTTGAATGTCATAACAAAGGAAGGAAGGGAGCTATCTCATTGATTTATTTAAGAAGTAAATGTTTTATGATGTAATCTGTAGTGGAGATATTTTTTAAATTGTATACACATATAAATATAAGATACAATAAATGACAGCTGCTTAATATAACTTTTAAGTACTCCTCCAGGAACACTATGCCTTTCTCTTTAGATTTAATAGGAATTTGTTACATTCAATGAAGCACAGTGAAGTGGAGACACCGGGTTCTTTTTTTAAATGTGGGAAAATACAAGGCCTGTTACCTTTACATTTTATGAGTTGCTTGCTCTTTAGTGTTTGGCAAGACAAATAGAATTACATACTGGGAGTGACTCAGAACAGAACTTCACTATCAATCATCTGCCTGGCTCTGTACAAATTCTGTAGGGCATTCAGGACATTTTGCTGTCTATGAATATTTTAGACAAGAAGAATCCCTGAAAGCGCCCTGATGGATTAATACAGGAAAGTGGGACTTTTCTGGTTTTATAGATGTTTGCCAAAGCACTATTGCCATTACTCCTCTGCAGCGGAAGCAAGTCTCTTTAAACAAAAAGGAGAAGGCCAATGGAATACAGCAGGTTCCTTTTATCACAAACTTATTTGAAAGTAATGATATTTTGTATATGAATTCTGCATGAACTACACAGCAGAGAATGGAAGTCTGTATTAGTTTCTAAACCTTTCAAAAGGACAATTAAATCAAAATATAGTTGATGCTTTCAAAAAAATCACATCCACTGGCGAAAAGAATAATACATGAACAACGTATTTTATCTGGGAACTAAAATAATTTAGCTTTCTTTTAAATTCAGTGCTATTCTGGTTCCTCCAAACATCCCCAACAAGCTTGGCCCAAGTTAAAGGTATGAACAGGCTCTTTTACGTATCACTCCTTGTTGAGTTCAGGAAGTTAAATAGATCCTTAACTGTCCATACATTTTCACCTTAAAAGGCTCTTTCACGCCAATGGAACTATGTAAACTTGAAATATTAATTAAATATATATCCATCCATTTAGGTACCTATAATACACCCATTAGCACAGTATCTGATTTCCTAATATATCTACAGTAATTTAAGGTCTGTGGAAGTTGAGTACAGCAGAAAGTAATGGGTCCTTAGCACATTTGTTAGAGTAGGAACGTTAACCCTAGTGTCAGGCCGATTTCTAGACTGGGTATTACATTTTTACTCCTAAAATTCCCCCTTTAGTTTCAGATGAAGACAAACATCTTCCCTGTTTCCTGTCCCAAACTGCATTACTGCATCCTGTTAAACAGCTGCCACATTCCACTCCAGAGACGGCTGCATTTCAGCTGGGGTGAAATGATTCCTTTATCTCCTTTGGCTACATCAGAGGATTTTGATAATAATAATAAAATTTTGTAATGGCAATGAAATGTTCACATGAAGGTTCTGTAGAACTGCAAAGCATTATTAGTTATGATTACCTATTTAAAATAGAAACTATCAGAACTACAAAAGTCTAAAAGCAAACCCATTCACTGAACCATTCCTGAACAATGGGAAAATTTGGATAAAGATCTGAAGTTTGTGGGTTGGGCACATTTTCAATCAGAACAGGAGATTATATAGAGCTAAAAAATATCTACCAAGTATTCTAATTTTAAACATTCTCAAATCACAGATATTTTTCTTTATTAGCACAACTATTAAACAAAATCTGATTAGTATCCCTGCAGTACATCTGTTATAGTAATGGATATGAATTTGCCATGTTATTCTCTCATTTTGTGTAGTAAGAATAAAACATGCCCAACCCATTAACAAGAACTGTGTAAATGATCTCACTCCATCATTTTCAGAGGGACTGATGAAATGTGAAATGGGTTTCACGGCAGTAAAGCATCATGGTACTAGAAAAATTGTCTGAGATTAGATAGATAGATAGATAGATAGATAGATAGATAGATAGATAGATAG